>JAGWCC010000748.1:0-184877 GCA_022651775.1 Drusus annulatus
CTCCAAATAACAATCTTCCGTTAGTATAAAAATAAATAACTAAAGTGGAGAATACAAATTTGCACATTAGATTAGATAGTACCTATATAATATGAAATGAATCATTTGAATTAGCGTTGTGACCGCTTTGAAAGAACTATTTCAAAGAACTACTTCTTTTTTTTTTTTTTTGAAACTTTATAAACCACAGCTTAAGCCGATCTACCATTTATTTATTTATTTATTTATTTATTTTATATTTGCAAAAACAGTTTTACACCAAGACATTGCAAAAACACAAAAAATGGTAATCAGAATTACACAAAAATTAAAGTAAAAAGAAGTTTAAAAACAAAAAAAAAATAGTTTTCAAGAAGTACATAATATAGTTATAACTTAATAGCTAGTTCTTGCTTAAACTTGTTGTAGCTCGTGTGAAAAATATCCAAATTTCCTGCGAGGCAGTTAATTAACCTAGTTAGTCTTCCCAGGGCATCACCATTGGTAAGTTAGTTCTGCACCTGGGAAGAAACAGAAGCCTGTGTTGGCGGCCACGCGTGAAATTATCAGGGACATAAAATCCAATTTCCGCAAGGATGTCAGGTATTAATACACCGTTCAGGAGTTTATGAGCAAAAAGCAGTAATGCTATATCCCTCCTCGAACTAAGGCTGCAGATACCCAGCATTCCGAGATAAACGCTGTTGGAAACAGCCATGGGTAAAAAACCAAACTCTCTCATGTAGAGAAACCGTAAAAATTTCTTTTGAATTTTCTCGACCATTAGTACATAGGCGGTGTCCTCTGGCCCCCATACCTGAGATCCACTCTCGAGAATGCTACGCACTAAGCTAAAGTAAAGCAGCCTTATCACTGCAAGATTTGTCAACTCCCTTGAATTGTGAAGGACAAAACCCAACATTTTTGTGGCTGATTTGCAGATCTTTTTCGATGTGATTATGAAACGTCAAACGAGCGTCAAATACTGTTCCCCAAGTCCTTACAAAAAGTAGCCGTATGCTTCGTGAGACGTATCTTTCATTTTGTAATTGAAATATACGGTCTTGTGTGACCTCGTGAAGCACATAACGGAACATTTTGGAAGTTAAAAACTGAGTTTGTTAGCAATACTCCAGTCAATAATTGTATTAATATCTTCCTGAAGATGCCTACAGTCTTCCAATGATCTTATTTGAATAAATAATTTTTTATGTCATCAGCAAAAAGTAAAAAAACGAGCGTATTTAATATTATTTTTTTTAATGTTATTTATAAAGATTAAAAATAATAAGGGTCCCAAATTGGATCCTTGTGGCACACACCAGAGTTTGTAGGATACGCGTCGGAGTTGTGCTTTAGAACCGTAAGATACGAATTGTTCTCTTCCGTTCAAATAGTTACAAAAAAGTTTCATTAAATTTACAGATAATCCAATTTCCTCAAGTCTACTTAGGAGAACTAGGTGATCAACCTTATCGAAAGCTTTCGCAAAATCGTGGTATGATGTGTCCAACTTGCTCGTTATTATCTAGTGCTCTAGATACGTAATCTGTAAATATCATCAAATTTGTAGTGGTTGATCGGCCACGTCTAAATCCGTGTTGCTGTTCGATCAAAAACGGTTCGACTTTTGGCGTATAATATTTATGCAAAATTATTTCCAGTAATTTTGCAGGTGCGGAAAGTATTGCTACAGGCCTGTAGTTATTAGCGTGACACTTGTCGCCATCTTTGTGTAAAGGTGTGACTTTTGACAGTTTCCACAGCTTAGGAAAAAATTCCATTTTGAATCGTGGTATTATATATATGCAACAGTGGTTTAGACAATGGTTCGGAACATCCCTTGATAACAAGGGGTGGAATTAAGTCAGGACCAAACGATGTTTTTGGTTTCAGTATTTTAACTCCTAAACAGAAATCCGCGGTATCGATGTTATCAATCGAAATGTTTTGCGCAAATGTTGATCCAGCCAACCCCGGTACGTAAGATTCAAAATCAACCTTTTCCTGATTATATACAGATTTAAAGTATTTTGCGAAAGCTTCCGGTATGTCGGCTCCTTCGTATGTGCAATCATTGAAGTTAATGTGATTTAAAAACCTCCATTACATTTTTGTCAGAAATATATTTCCAGAAGGATTTAGGATCGTGTTTGACATTGTTTTCTTACGTTCAAGATATAGTTTTTATGTGCAATTGAAATGTTACGTTTAATTTTTGTACGATAAAAATTTGAACAATTCGTGTTCACTTTCCAAAGCTGATCGTTTCCACCGCCGATGATGTATGAATTTCATCTTTATGTCCTTGATAATATCACGTGTAAACCATCTAGGATAGTTTTTCGTTTCGCGGCGCTTTTTTCCTTGGAAAACATTGATCAAAGTACGCGTATAAAGTGTCGTATAAGTATTTAACTGCCTCGTCGACATCGGAAAGCTCCAAGATAGCCTGCCAATTGTGGTCACGCAGTTGGCTGTATAGCTTTTTAAAGTCTCCTTTGCTGAAATTCCAACCGCGGAAATTGTTTTCAGAATGGAGATGAAGATTTTTTCAACGGCCTAACAAGTTTAAGGCTGATTTCTGACAATAGTGTTGGATGATAATTATCTTCGGGAACTAGACAGAAATCTGATTTTTTTCTACAATCATATTAAAGTTACTTAAAACTAGATCTAAAGTACGATTACAAGAATTAAGCACAGTATTCAGTTGTTTCAGTTGAAATAGTTCCATAACATATAAGAGTTCAGTGTTCACTGCACGAGGATTTTGCGATGAATGAATATTGAAATCACCAATCACTAAAATTTTCTTGTCAGCAAAAAAGCTTAAGTTACTAATAAACATTTCAAAAAATATCTTATAAACATTTGTTTTAGATTTAGGTGGGATGTAAACAGCACAGATAAATACACATATGTCTCGAACAATAACTTTAACCCATAGATTGTCATCTCCCGTTTCCAAATGGGAAAGTCGCTCTGCTCGCATGTCTTGCTCATTTAGCAACGCCAACAGTAGACCGCCGCCTCGGCTTTGAGCAGTGCTTCTGTCTTTTCGGAAAACGATATATCTACTGTCGATAATCTGCGCGTTGAATATAGACTCGTTTAGCCAAGTCTCAGAAATTACAATGACATTGTGGTTTTGATTAAGAAAATTTTCCGAAAATAATGTCATCTTAGATCTGAGTCCTCGCACGTTTTGGTACAAAAGTAGTCATTGTGTTTTTTGGGGCTTTTGACGACTTTCATGGTCCAAAGAAGTTCTTTTTTTGTAGAATCGGAAATGTCGTACACCCACTCCTCGGGGCCAGAGTTCCTCTTTGAGAAGTACATCGATCTTCTCTTCATTGACCCCTATTTTGAAGGTGGAGTATTCTTTCGAAAACGCCATGAACTTCTCGGCGCTGCAGCTCAGAGCAGTATTGGCGTTAACGTGGCCAATCACATCCTCCGTTGTCGTGCTAGGGTCCAACCGAGAAACAATCACGTATTTTTGCTTAGGAATTACCTTTATCGCACTCGTGTCGTTGGTCCCGACAACGAGTACCTTGTTTTTCGTGCGTAGAGCTGCGCTGTAGGATTTGTTGGCGGGCTGCTCCTGTGTGAGTGCAGGGCCGGCTCCAGTGTGTGTCGGCTTCGGTAGCGGAGTGCGGGCGGGGCGGGCGGGGCGCGCGGGGGGGCCAGTGCGGGAACAGCGCTGCTCGTACTAGCCAGTGCCGGCTCTAGTAGAATCGGAATCGGCTCGGGAGTGTGTGTGCTCGTAGGTGTAGTTGTAAGTACCTGGGTCGACGTTTGTTGAGCTCTGCGGACTTTGGACCTGGTTTGGACAGCTCCGTCGCGGTCTCCCGTAGTATTGTTAAACTCGCGAAGTTTGTCCGCAAGTGACAACAGAATTTTGTTTTGTTCAGACAATTCTTTACGCAATTCGTCAATGATGTTTGACTGCACTTCGTTCCTCCTTTGAAGTGAAGCTACACTTGTTGAAATTTCGTTTAAGAATGAACGCGACATTATGAATTTAACGACAAAATGAATATAATAGCGGAGCTCGTTAAAAATGCGTGTGCTTCGTAGCGACGATGCGACTCAATTGCAATTTTGCCAGTAGTCCCCACTTCATTCATAGTTCATTGAACAAATACTTCAATTGAAGTTGGTGGTTCATTTTAGCGTTCATTCATTTCATTAACTTCATTTCATTGAACAAATACTGCAATGGAAGTTAGATTACAAAGAACTACTTCGATTTGCAGCAGTTCAGTTTTGAAGTGAACGTCAAAGCCTATAAAGAAGTACTTCATTACAAGTACTTCAATTGAAGTTCGACTTCAAAGTACTTCGATCTAAAGGAACGTGATTTTGGCGAGGAATCAGTTCCAGTTCTTTTCAAATGCAAATCTCTACCGACTAGTACGTGTTTTTCAGCGAGGAACCAGTTCCAGTTCTTTTCGTTTTTGAATCTCTACCGACTAATACGTGTTTTTTTCGGCAAGGAACCGGTACTAAACAGAACTGTACAAATAACCTGACAAATTCAAATCTCTTTTATGCGAGTTCGTCTTTAATTGAAGTGTTCACTGCGAAGGGTTCATTTTAAAGAACTGGCAATTCGTGAAGCATTCACAAAAAATTGAAGTTTTTCCCAACACTAATTTAGATAGTTTGTTCCTTGTATTTTTTTACACATATTTTATGAATATTATTTGTTCAAATGATAATTCGCTGTATTTAATTGTGTTTTTATGGAAGTTTAAAAGATGCAAATGGTGTTTACACTAATTACCACCATCTGGTGATAAATTAAGCCCAACAAACTAAAGACAACGCCGCATGCAATCACTGTTACGGTGGTATAATTAATCATTTCATTACCTAACCCGCGACGGGCAGTGTTCGCATTCCTCTTGCCGGGTATTGAACACACAACCTTGGCTCGCGATGACCAACGCCAAACCACCTGCCGCGGGGCATTCCCGGCCTAGGGGCCACCACTTTAAGTCAACAGTCCACATTCAAAATATATATTTATTTTATTTAGGAGAAAACACAGATACAGACACAATATAACAAATAAACATATAGAATTCGCTTGCATCCAAACTATTTCTCACAGATTAATTATATTCATTATTCTCTTATATCTTCTGCAATCGCTGACCACACAATTCCTAGAGCCGTGATCTAAACCGATCTGAAATAAAACGGTTAATTCTAATAATGTTTGGACTCTTAGATGGTTTGAGCGTGTAGAGCGAATGAACGAAGAAAGGAGTGCGAAAAGAATATATGATGCGTAAGTGAATGGAAGATGAAGTCGAGGACGCCCGACGAATACATGGCACGATCAAGTGTATCCAATACTTGAATCGGGTCATGTGAAGAGTCAGAATAACAGAATAGTATGCATGAGACGATGTATGAATGTGAATGAAGCAAGGAGTGTGTGCCAAGACAGAGTTATATGGCTGTACGTCCTCTCTACCTACCCCTGTTAGTCACTACTAATTAGTTAGTTGTGTTTGGATAATTTGTATTGCGCCGTTTTTGTGAAAAATCACCTCAAGGGCGCTGTGCAAACCTAAATTCCTAGGCTCCATCTTATTACTAAGTACATATAATCTATGGCATATTGATATTTATTTATATAATGTACAGAAGCACACTTACCTGGCAGGTAGGTCACTTCAGATAAACACAATTGAGGGGCATAGAAGCAAAGGCAGCAATCTTTTTCACCCTAAAATATTTATTGAAAAGTTGATATAAGGTTTTGCATATTTTTATTTCATAAATATGTTTATACATTTAGTGGTTATTGTTTCAAATTGTTTCCATTTTAATATACACAAACGTATTGGTAAACACAATTTTCTGTATATTTATAGTAATCATTCAAAAGTTGACAATATTACAGAGCCGTTTTTGTACATGCTGCCTTTGCTTCTAAATCCCTCAATTATTTTATTTATTTCTAGTTTGGAAACTTGAAAGATACAGTTTTGCACTCGGTGAATATGATGTTGGCAAAATTATAATAGATGTTTATTATTCATGCTAAGACTAATAACTCTCATAGTTGATTCTCTATCGAATTACAGCTAAGACTTATGATTTGAGCCTTTCAACTAAGACTTATGACTAGTGATTTACAGCTAAGATCCATAATTAGTGGCTTATAACTGGTGAGTTACAACTAACCTATTTAACGCCAATTTACATTTTCTAGAGAGACAGACATGGATCAAACCCATGTTTTATATTTCAACAAGATATTTAAAAAAAAAAAAAACAAGACTTTTCGACTCCTAGGCAAGGGGAAAAAATGAGCTTACTTTGGGCACACTGACACGCCCGCAACACACTTGTGCCTGTTTTTCTCTTCAGTGCGTACGCAATAGACTGGAGCAAGGCCTCGGCTAAATCGATTCGGTTCGTTAGATACAATTTTGATAGCGGTTTTGCTACCTTGTAAAATCTGTTATTTGTTTCGTGACGCGTCGTCTAGGCCGCATCGCGGCCATGGATCCAGCCACTATACAGGGGAAGTTAAAAAAAAATATATTGTGAATACCGCACAAAAGTCCCAACTGCTCCCAACCGTCTAGAGCCAGTGAGACTATGACATATCCAACTGGGGTATGTTGGGAAGTTGAAGGTAAGGGGGGGGGATGAGATGAGAAGAGGACGGTTGCGAAATACCAGGCCATTCAAATCTGGTCACCAAACACGGCTAAAGCCATTTCAAGCAACGTTTCAATTCTGAGTGGTGGTCTTTCACCGGGGCTATATTTTAAGTATCTACCATTCTGCAACGTGCCGCAAATATACTATACATTATTTTATATGTGTCAAATGTGTTATAACACATATTGATTAAATAAAATTTACTAGCGCACGTTCGGTTTGAACCCGCAACCTCTGGATTCGTAGTCGAACGTCTTACTACTCGACCACGCAGGCCGTCAGAGGCTTAAAAATATAATTGTGTTAACCATTAACCACCCTCCACACTGATGATAAAATTATTCTAAAAGTTTTGCGAATCTATGATGCAATCGAAGGTCTAACCCAGAGGTTCCCAAACTTTTTTATCCAGTAGACCACTTGTCGATTTTTTCTGTTTTGTATAGACCCCCTGCTTTCCTAGTATTGATTTTTTTTAGCGTTGGGAAAAACTTCAAAGTTTTGTGAACGCTTCAGGAACTGCTAGTTCTTTGAAATGAACCTTTCGCGGTGAACACTTCAATTGTAGTCGAACTCGTCAAAAAATAGTACTAGTCGGCAGAGATCCCAAATCGAAAAGTGCTAGCAAATCAGCAAAAATTCCTCTCTGAAAAAAAGCACTAGTCGGTAGAGATTTGAAATCGAAAAGTACTAGCAAATCAACAAAAAATCCTCCCCCGAAAAGTGCTAGCAAATCAACAAAATTTACTAAAAACGGAATCCACTCCCGTAGACCCCCATTTACGTCTCATGCACCCCCAATTTTTTTTTTCATTGACGTGGACCCCTTGCAGGTCGGAATCGACCCCTGGGGGTCGATATAGACCACTTTGGGAATCACTGGTCTAACCTATAAAATGCCATAAATCAAAAATGTAGTTCTGCTACCCTAACATAAATACATTTTTCCGTCGAAATAAATCAAATCTAGTCGGGTAATGTCAAGCTTCGGATATCAGAGAAGTATATATGAGACGATGTATGAATGCGAATGAAGCGAGGAGCGTGTTCTAAGACAGTTTTATCTTGCATCAGATATATCCTCTCTGCCTACCTCTCTAGGGAAACGGTGTGACGATTAGTTAGTTACTTGATTACGACTTTATATTTATTATTGGTCTCTGGGTCAAACATTTTGGTCCACTCTGAATTAGTACAGGGTGTTAAATATCTATATAAAACAACACCACCGCCGCTATCGTTGGAAATTGTCAACTGTTGAATGTAACCGTTGAAAATAACGCTGATGTTGACGCGACGATATTGATTTCAAAACAGTTGGATCGTTGGTGCCGTTGGGTGTGTTATTTTATAACAGCTATATATACGAGTATATATTCATTTATATTTTCTTTACGTTTTTTAATTTTATTTAAACAATAATTATTATTATTTTAAATTTAAAAAAAAAAAAAACATTTTTAGTTAGCTATATATTACTTGCCGTCGATAGATTCACTTGACGCTAGGCGCTACGTATCGACCGTTTCGGATAGGAAAATCCACAAAGACGTCTAGTAGGGAGGTATACAGCCAAAAGATCGTTCCAAATTACGCATAATGTCGTTCAGGAAGTATACACTCTCACACCTTTTTTAAAATTTATTTGGCGCTTAAGCTAAAACAATAAGTACACAATCAGTGAGTGTTGAAACAGTATTGTGTTGAATAATATTCGTATGTGGCTATTGATATTTAACTGTTGGCGCAATTTTTCGTCAAATTTTTCGACGTTGACAGCTGTTATTTTTAACGACTTGTTATATTTTAATACAGTACTACTCTGAATGAGGCTTGAGTAGAAATCTTTTTTACTTCTTGAATGGGGCTTGAGAAGAAATCTTTTTTACTTCAATAATTATGATGACTAGGTTTTTCTGTGGTACGTACTAGTATCTGTAAACCGAGTATAATATTGGACAGCTTGCAACAATAATTAGTGTTTTATCTCACCTGTCGTAACCTACATTCTTATTCGCGCGTGTTTACCTTTCTTATACGGGTCGTCTCTAATAAATATATTTACCGGTGTTAATGCAATGTTTAATTGTTTATCGCGCGGAATGTATGCATGCATTTTAATATCTTTCACGTTCAAATAAATATTATTAACATATTCTGTAAAGTTACACAAGTAGGAATTCTTAAAATATTTTAAGATTATTCTTAAACTGGAAATGTCTGTCTTTCTTAAAACGAAAGGAAAATAATAATTTAATTATCACATCTCCGCAAACCTTCAAAAGGAGGTAAAAATGATTCCACTTGTGGACAATTAATACACTCGATTACATGTATTTACTATATCGTCGCTGGAAAGGCAAAGGGGCTTAAGCGACACTTTGGTAAAAAAAATGAGTTAAACATGCAGTTTTGATCAGTTTTCATTTCTGCATCGAATGCTCTGACTCTCGTTTGATTCTCAAGACTTTTGTGGCCCTTCGGCCATCTTAAATATATATACCATTTGGGAATAGGTTTGACTCAAGCGACAAAAGTTTTGTTTTTTTTTCAAAATCCTACCAGGTACTGAAGATTTATAAATTTTACTGTAAAACAAACAAAAAAACTTTAAAGTGCTCTGGTGTGAACTTCCCAAAATGGCTCTTCAGCCCTATCGCCTTTCTGGCGACGATATGTCGTTCGAATTTGAATATCAGTTCTTGTTGTTTTATTAGGTTAGGTTATTTAGTGTGAAACGCACTTGAGGTGAACTATCGCGAAACTCGCTATATAAATCCACTGTTTTTATTATTATTCGAAAAGTTTGTGCAGTTTTTCGAAAAAAACACTCTTGTGTTCTTTTTATTATATGAAATATTAACTTTTTCAACAATTTTTTTTTTAAGTGCTCTGGTGTAAACTTCTCAAAATGGCGCTTCAGCCCTTTTGCCTTTCCGGTGACGATATTAAAAAAAATGTAATAAAGAAGTACCTATATAGGTGTTTTGTATTAATTATATTTTTATTTGAATTGAAGTTTTGGAACTTATCAATCTAGTTTCCATTACTTCATATGTGGACATTTGCTTTGATATTCGAGAGTTTTGAATTACAATGCGAACTATGCTCGTAATCCGAGGTTCCTCTATATCATCGGTTCTCAACCTGGGGGTCGCAATCCGTCAAAAAAAAATACGTCACGTATTCGAAAAATCATTTTGTTAAATAATACATTTAAAATTATAATAAAGTGTTACAGATACCAACTTCCAAACATACTAACAAAGATGTGTCAATTAATCAATCAATGCGACGGTTGAGTTTGTTTTTCAAAAGGTTTTTTATACGTGGATACACCGCGCGTCGTGCGTTGATGGACATGTGACCGGTATGCGCACAACGGACCACGCGCGTTGTGCCACCTCTTCGCTTTACAGAATAAAACAGACGCAGCCGCGTGGTTTTGAGTCATTCCACAGGGCACAGGAAAACCCGTCACTGTTAGTCAATTTGAATTGATCCGTCATTCATATGGCATTAATATATACGAATTATAAATGAACGTGTTAAGTCAATTATTTTTAAGCGGCAATATACGATTTCTGTATTTTGTTTTTAAAGTCACCATAGACGAGAAGCGTTTTTCGCACAAGTAAGAAATGGCATATTTTATTCGTGGCAAGTGTAAACACATTATTTTTCACCTTAGTAATGTTCAAGTTTGATAAACGTTAAAATATACAGTGAGGGGGTCGTAAGGTTTTTTTACACTTTTATTTTATTTTAGGGGGGTTGTGACACTAAAAAGGTTGAGTTACGATGGTCTATATCATTATTATGCAATATTATACATAATAAAGCCATTATGTGTATCTCTGTACCAGTAACCGTATAATATTATACAGTATACTGCTTGGGAGTGAGTCACCCACGAAACAACAGTGATGTAATGATAATACATTATTATGTATACATATTCACTCATCTGTATGAAAACTGTACCGTTTTCCTTATCTAATACCCACTGATCCCCATACTAATAATTAATAATATACATGTGAATAGAGATCGAACGAATATTTGATTTCGTGTTGATTTTTGCAGGAGATGAAAAAATCTATAAAAAATGTATTAAAAGATTGTTCTGTATTTTTTTAAATTAAAGTTTTCGTTGTAATCTGTTGATTAATGTTAGTTATTATTTAAAAACTATAAATATTAGTTCTTTTAATCCACCCATTTCAAATATAGAATTATGTCTGTTAAAATACATTAAATGCATTAGTGGCGTGCACAGAGTTTTTTTTATCAGGGTAGGCAGGCAGTAGGAAAAACAGCGGATCAATTAATAGTAGAGATAGGTGCCAACAGATGTCACTGATTATTATTGCATTTGTTCTGTAAAAGCACTGCCTTAGACACTAACTAAGATACTAACACAAACGAGCCACTCGAACGCGCAACAGCTCACAGTATACACATTTTGTGTGGTCTAGTGAACATAGAATAATCTACTCTGACGTTGACGGCGTTTGGGCGTATGTAGTTACTGCTTGTGACACGTTATGGTAGAGAGGTCGGTGAGGCGCTTGCGATGCGACGGTGAGATTAGCTATATTTTGAGCGTATTTTTTTAAATGTAGATTTTTTTGCAATAATTTCATATTTAATCCAACACTATACATATTTTTATGCGAGTATAGCAAGGTAGGCAGTGCTTATGTGCCTATGTACCTATGTGCCTATGTACGTACGTATGCACGTACTCACAAAATAAATTATTTATAGTTAATGAAACACAGTAAATTTTTGTACATCTCTTTTTGTAATATTTTTGTAGCTAATTCCTTAACACTAATTATTTTTATTTCTTTTCCGCAGGTAAGCAACATCTCTATTTGACCAGCCATTCATTTACACCTCATCGGGTTAATTCGCTAGATACCTGGTATGTTATTTTAGCTTTAGTTCTTACTTTGATTTACTACCCGGCTTCACCCGAGAATTGGATTGAATAATATTGGACAAACAGTGTGACGTCTTCTCTGTTAAAGCAGTTAAATTGATATTTCATATATAGCTCATGATCGAAATTATGTTGTAAGCTGAACAGTTTGGCTGACTAAGATTTTACAGGGGGAAAAGGTATTTTTTTTGTTCGCTATTTTGGATACGAAAATGAAAAAATAAACAGATTTCTAGCTTTATAATTATTAAGATATTCAACAACACGTGGGAACCATGCTTTATGAATTGAGCAAATTGAATTCAGGAGAACTTCTTTGTAAAAGTATTGATTAAAGCAACCAACTAACCATCACGCCGTTTCCTCGCAGGGGTAGGCAGAGAGGACGGACCACCATATATCTCTATCTTGGCACATAATCCTTGCTTTATTCATATTCGTAGATCGTCTCTGTTATTTTTTACTCTTGATATGACCCGACTCAAATATGTTATTCACTTGATCGTGCCATGTCTTCCTCGGGTGTCCCCAACTTCTTCCAATCACTTTCGCGTCATGCATTCTTTTCACACTCCTTTCTTTGTTCGTTTATCACGTTTACATCAGCCTTGCATTCTTTCCGGATATCCACATTTTTAACACGGTCAAACGTGCTTTTACGCACATACGCCTCAGGGATGTCATTTCTACAGCATTCAATATACTCTCATCCTTCCTCTGCCATTTCCATGCCTCACTGACATACATCAGGGTAGGTATTAGCACTTTATTGTGGACTGCTAGCTTTGCTTCTTTGGACAACCTTTTTTTTAATATGAATACCGCATAAGGGTCTCAACTGCTCCCAACCGTCTAGAGCCAGTGAGACTATGGCATCCCCAAATAGGGTATATTGTGAGGCTGAAGGTAGTTGGGAGGGAAAGGAGATTGGGAAGAGGAAGGTTGGGAAGTACCTCGTTATTCAGATCTGGTCACGAAACACGGCTAAAGCCATTTCAAGCAACGTTTCGATTCTGAATGGTGGTCTTTCACCGGGGCGATAAGTTTCTTGCGTTCACCCTTCTTTCAATATCCTCATCAGCCTTTCCGTCTCTCGTAAACATACTTCCCAAATACACAAACTCATCCGCTATTATGCGTAATTTGTCTTTCTGGTCCAAAACTAATAATAATAATAATAATAAATGGATTACTTTTATAGCGCCGTTTTTGTGGGAAAATCACCTCAAGGGCGCTTTACAAATTAATTTATCTAACCTATAATTTATCACTTAAGCTTATAACTAAAAACTTACAGTTAAGGTTTATTACTAATGGCTTACAACTAATATTTTCAACTAGTGACTTACAATAAGAACTTATGGCTTGTAACTTACTACTGAGTATAACTTATAACTAGTAACTTACATCTAAGATTTTATTATTATTACTTCATCACCTCTTCATTATTGCTTCAGATTTGCATTACTGTTCAACTATTCTTTCCTTGTGTAACGACAAATAATAGAACAAGTTTCAAATTCTCAACAAAAACAAAGAGGAATGAGAATTATACATGGCAAAATAGATTTTAAAAAGTAGTAAAAATGTCAGGCGACAAACTAAATTGGCTAACAGGAAACAGATGCTAACATTAAAAACATTAATATTTACACATACAATAAAAATACAAATAAAACTTATTACGAACTTATTACTAAATTATTTACAACGTGGGTATTCACAGACATAATACAAGGAAATTAAAAGAAATCAGAATACCAGAAGGAATAAATCCAATAAACAAAAACAGTTTACTCACACTTGGCAGTTTCGGCTGCTCCCAATGTGTCGATGGGCCAACTCACGTCGCTGGTGGGACATTAGATTTTCGTGTTTCAAAGAGCAATGGCCCGCCGCTCTTAGTAGATATACATGATATAGTACTGTCGGATCATCGGCTTGTTTGCACGGATATTGATTTTAACCCGCCCAAAGTACCACACAGGACAATTATATCGAGGGAACGGCGCCAATTTATCCTTAACGATTTTCTGGAAGAGCTGCAGATCTCTCTATTATGTACACCCAGTATTTGGAAAACAAAGACGCCAACAGAACTTGTCGGGACATACAATTCAGCACTCTGATCTCTGTTAAGTGAATATGCTCCGATGACGTCAAAAACACGTAAAGTTCGAAAGTCAGATGGCCTGTTTGACGATGAATGCCGAAACCAGAAAAGACTTATGCGGAAACTAGGGAGATCTTATAGAAAAAACTCGTGCGGTAACTTTAAGGGACGAGCGGATCCTCTCCCAAAAAGAATATTTGAGAAAAACAAACGCTAAAAGATCCGAACTCTGGAACGAAAAGATTCAGACTTAAGACTGTAATCGCTAAAGTCACTATGCCAACTAAGACAGACATCAAAAATGTCTTTCTTTAAACTCACTACGCTGGAAGAAGCAGAAAAAATTATTTCATGTACGCCAAATAAGCAGTGCAGTCCTACTCCCATACCGACATGGCTATTCAAAAAATGTTCAGTTTAGTTCCGTTCCTGGTTCACCCCTTCTACAAGTCTCTCAGCATAATACAGAAGGTTTCATTCAACGAAAACCGGACTATTCCGTATGTCGTCAAACATAACTCCCCCCACAGAGTCGGGCAAGCCAGCACCCATCTCACTCCCAGACATGAGCGCCGCTCCCGACACGATCGATCACGACTCTCTCATCGAAAGACTAGAGATGGCTGGTATCCTACCTAAATAACCGCTTTCAAGCCATGAAGGCTGGAAACAAGCAGTCCGACTTCACAACACTTTCCTCAGGAGTACCCCAAGGATCCGTTCCGGGTCCACCTCCCCTCATTCCCCTCACAAACGACGTCGCAAAAATAATCGAGTCATTTGGTCTCTTAACACATTGCTATGCTGACGACCAACAGGTACACTTCCTCTGCAATTCAAACGAATCGGACAGTCTAAAAATCCGTATCGCCGAATGTCTAGAGGCAATAACTCTCCGGATGTCCCCAAACAAGCCGATGCCCAATCCTTCAGAAAATAAGATCTGTACGACGCCCTTGAGGTGATTTTTCACAAAAAGCGGCGCTATACAAATCATCCAAATATTATTATTTATTTATTATTATTAATCAAAACCAGCCTGCAAGTACCATATAAAATACATTAGTATGTTATATCAAGCAGTATATAACATTAGTTGTGACATCCTCTCTAGAAATGGCGTGAAACTCTTAGGTGTTTATCTACATGCAGATCTCTCATTCAGGTCCCAGATAAACAAAACAGCCAGCGCAGGTCTCTTTAACCTGCGTCAAATTAAATCCAAATGTTGGTAAGCTCATACGTTGTGTCACCACTTGACCACTGCAACGGCACACACTCAAGTCTCCCAAAAAATATATACACTGACAGACTTCAGTCAGTCTTCAACGCCGCAACAAGGCCAATAACTGGCGTTTCCATGTTCTCCCATATATCGCAACATCTCAAAAACCCTCACTGACCTAAATTTTTCTAAACGGATCCAACTCATACCATGCTAGATGATTTTTAAAGCGAAACATGGCATGGCGCCGCCCTACTTGTCGGAACTGTGCATTCCAAGTGATACTGATACGAGACAAGCAACTCCTCGATCAGCATTTTCATCGGCCATAGGTAGACTCACAGTACCTAAACGCAATACAAAAAATCAATTTCGGAGACCGAGCCTTTGCTGTAGCAGACCCCACAGCTTGGAAAAACCTCCCTTTACCTTTGCGAAAGATTGACAGCTCAACTGAGTTCAGAGCAAAACCAAAAAGACTCACTCTTTTAAATTATCATACCCGCAATAACGTCAATTTGCTTCACTAGAGTTTTGATCCCTCAGTCCAAGTGCTATACTTAGTTTACTATTGCTTGTTCCATTTTTCTACCCTAGGTTCGACAGAACGGACAAAAACCATTACATATATTTGTTAATGTAAATATGTTACTTGTGAGTCACTAATTACAAGCATTAAGCATAAGTTAATATTAAGTCTTAGTTTTATTATTATGTTAATAATAAGTAAAACCAAACTAGACCCATAGCCAGTGACCTATAACCAAAACCTGTAACTGGAGTGACTTAAAACTAATGAACTAAGTAATTTCAAAAGAAGCATTCATCAGTATAAGCAGAATGGAAAATTTATGGGAATGAGTGCCTGAAAAAGTGAGTCTTTAGTTTGGATCTAAACTCTGTCGGGCTGGTTATGCGTCTCAATTCCGTAGGAAGTTTATTCCAAGCCTTAGGGCCGGATACCCCGAATGCACGGTCACCAAACTTAGTGTTCGGATTGCGTTTAGGTTCCTTTAACCTTCCGATAGCAGATGATGTCGCCGATCGAAGAGTTGCCTGCCTCAGACCAGTATTTTCTTGAACGCATAGCTCAGAGATGTAGGGCGGGGCCATTTCGTTCATAGCTTTAAACACCAACCAACATAACTTGTACTGGATCCTCTCAGGACACTTCAGCCAGTGAAGATTTTTGAGGTGTTCAGAAATGTGCGAAAACTTGGGTACCCCAGTGATCAACCTTGCTGCGGCGTTAAAGACCGACTGCAATTTATCAGTTTGGCACTTAGGAAGACTTGCGTAGATGCCATTACAGTAATCAAGACGTGACACTATATATGAGTTAACAAGCAGTTTAGTTGCCTCTGTAGAAAGATTTCTTCGAACTGACTTAAGTTGCCTTAAAACTAAACTAAAACTAAACTAAAACTAAAACTAAACTAAAACTTAAAACTAAAACTAACACCATTAACTGCTTATAAATAATTTCCTTTGTGATTACGTTGGACCATACGAGTGTGAACTTTCCAAATCCTTACCTACCTAATAAAGCACCTACCTGTAATGTGTTTCAGCAGACATTAGTCTATATTTGAAGTGGGTGGATTAAAGCAACTTAATTTTTTTTCAACAAGTCAAGTTACATGCCTTTATTTTTTTACTGATAACAAGTATTAAATATTTTACGTATCGACAGTGTTTAGGTGAAAAGCGTTATTCTACATTTTTTTTGCCAGGAGACTTAGGGGCTATTTCACCACCTCTCAATAAACTACTATTCATTAGATAACTCTAATCATCGGAATATTAGTTAGTTATCTCCTTCCGCAAGTTTGGCTGGCAACGCCGCTTTTTTTCAAACCTTATCCCGTCTGCTGTCACGTCTGTCAATACAATGCCGATTGCCGTTATTTCTATCATAAACATAAACTAACTTTCACAACACAACATTCGCGCGCGAAGCTCATTACATCCCTCTCACCAAATAGTTAAACGCGTCTCTATATTTAAATAAAACATATTTCTATTTTATAACTTTATTGTATTATTCAGGGGCTATTTCACCACTTCTCAAGAAGCTGTCAACGTAAAGTGCACCCCAGTAGTAGTATCTATCTTCTGATTTAAAATGGCGGCGTACTGTTTTGACAGCTGGCTAATCTAGTAGGCTAGTTTTCTGTTGAAGTTGATTTTTTACTGTAATTATGGAAGTGGTTGAAGATTTAAATATCTTAGACGAACAGGACATGGCGGAAAGACGTAGACCGCGTATTTTCAGACCAAGAGTCAATTTTTTATACGTCTTATATGACTATTATAGTAGTTTATTGAGAGGTGGTGAAATAGCCCCTTAGCCAAGTGGTTTGAACCCACTGTCACATTTTACGCTGTCGCAAATCGATGATTAACGCCATTATTTTTTATTTTTTTTAACAAATCTCATAAAACAGTTGTTCACCAAATACATTAAGAGATGAATGATATAAAAATATTGAACCCAAACGCAATCCAAATACTAAGTTTGGAGATCGCACTTTCGGAGTTTCGGGGCCGAAGGCTTGGAATTGACTGCCTCCGGAACTAAGATGTATAACGAGCCCAACAGAATTTCGGTCCAAACTGAAAACTTACCTTTTCAGACTCTCATATCCTTAAATTCATTAAAAGAATCTCAACATAATCTGTCTCTCGACGAATCACCTTTAGATTTACAAATTTTAACCAAACCCTGTACTGTACGAAAAATTTAGAAAGTCCATTTTTAATTTCGCTCCCATGCCCTAAATCGGAAAAAATAAATAAAATCATAATTATAATTTTAAGTAAATAAGTGTGTCTATCTGATAGGATCTGCCAGGTAAGTATGTTCCTGTATATTTTCTCATTTAAACTAGGAATTAATATGTAATAATAGAAAATAAGATCTGTACAGCGCCCTTGAGGTGATTTTTCACAAAAACGGCGCTATACAGATCATCCAAATTGTATTACTATTCAAGAAAATCACTGATAGACCGATAAATAGACAAGATAAACTGATGGAACTCTGGGCGTGGCTGTGTTCCCGAAGTAGGGTATATTTTTTTCTTACTTCTGGTAAAATTGATTAAACCTTTCAAATATCTATATTTATAAAAATTGAAAACTGCTCAAAATTTTCAACTGTCCAAAGCCAATGGGACTGTGGCACCCCCAATTCGGGTATGTTGTGAGACTGAAGGTAGTGTGAAGAAGGAGGGAGGTAGGGAAGAGGAAGGTGAGGAAGTACTTGGCTATTCAGATCACCCAACACGGCTTAATCCATTTCAAACCATTTTTATATTCTGAATGATGGTATTTCACCAGGGCGATACTGAAATTTTCTACCCCTCTCAAACGTGCCTCAAATATACTACATATTATTTTATATTAAATAATTGTGAAATAACATAAATTAATTATTTGGGCACACCTGGAATTGAATCCGCGCCCTCTGGATTCGTAGTCCAGGATCTTAGCCGCTCAACCACGGACGCCAGTTCCATGCCGCACTGCATTCATCATAGTTGGTATATCCCGAATTTCAGTATAATTATGAAAGTGTATTGTAAGCACACTTGAGATGAACTATCACAAAACTGCGCTATATAAATTCACTAACTAACCAACTAACCATCACGCCGTTTCCCCGCAGGGGTAGGCAGAGAAGACGGACCGCCATACAACTGTCTTGGCACACACTCCTTGCTTCATTCGCATTCGTACATCGTCTCATACATACTCTTCTGTTATTCTGACTCTTCACATCACCCGATTCAAGTATGTCTTTATATATAATATATATCCACGTCTTTCTCGGGCGTCCCCGACTTCTTCTTCCATTCACTTTTGCATCAGATATTCTTTTCACACTCCTTCCTTCGTTCATTCGCTCTACATGCCCAAACCATCTAAGCGTCCCTTTTTTGATCCTATTCATTACGCTCGCATATAAATTCACTGTTATTATTATTATTTTCAAAATATATTTTAGCCAGGCTGCCAAATCTACAGCCTGTTTGGCTCCTTTCCGTCACTTTGGAAGGAATTGAACCCCCAACATGTTGTTTTTTTTTAAACAGAAGTCTTATTAGCAGGCCAGATTATTAATGTGCTATTTTAACCCACGTTTTCGAAAAGGTGAAATTTGATATGGGTCCCTTTAGCTAAGAACCTTTCCAAGAAATACTGCTGTTATTCTACCGACGGATTCTCCTTAACGATATCCCTGACATTCTGTTTTTTTTTTTATTATTATTTTTTATATCCCGATAAGTTATTATCTTTGGGTAAGAAAATGCATGGAGAGGTATCTTTGCAAAACAGTGTAGTCAAGCCGGTTGACTTTATACTGACTCGATAGAAAGAGAGAGAGCTAATTATTTTTACCCAACCTATACAAACTTGGGATAAATCACTTTCTCCTGGTTTTTACGTCGTATACCATGAGAAAGAAAGAGACAACACTTAGATGGTTTGGGCACGTAGAGCAGAAGAACGAAGAAAGGTGTGTGAAAAGAATACATGACGCGAGGGTGAAGGGTAGCAAAAGTCGGCGATGTCCGTGGAAGATGATGCAGTGAATCAATCAAATACTTGAGTCGGGCCGCGTGAAGAGTCAGAATAACAAAAGAGTATGGAATGAGACGATGTATGAATTTATTTGCTATTTATTAACTTTTGTTTCTTACATTATTTTTTTTACATTACCTACATCACTAGGTCATAAGTATCTGTTCTGAGGTAGGTGACAGTGAGTAGAAGTAGAATAATGTAAAATATGTTGATATTTGTTACACAACGCTAGATGATACATTGACAGTAGGTGAATTTGCATGGCACTAAATGCTATAATTATTGACAGCGGATACGATACAAATATACTTACATTTTACATCGTAACAACCCTAAAATTATTGATAGTGAATACATTACCTAAAGAAAGAAAAAATGCAAATTTACAATATAATAATAGAGGAGTTAAAAGAATTATGAATGAGAATTATTGCGTTATTTTGTAAAAGAAATGTAATTTTTTAGGGTCGGGCATTTTATAAAGCTGCTTTAGTTTGTCATGGAATGAGTGTAGAATTTCAAGTGCTATTTTAGAAGGTCTTTAATTTACTTGCGGTCATTACTCATCAATGTTAATGAACCAAGGAGTGTGTGCCAAGATAGACTTGTATGGCGGTCCGTCCTCGCTACCCACCCCTGCGGGAAACGGCGAGATGTTTAGTTAGTGAGTTACCAGTCACACCACAACTACAGTCGGCAGGACTATAGCAACTTGCGCACTCCCGGTTGCAGTACGCAGCCTCTCACGACTGTTTGTGTTTATAATAACTTCAAGTGCTGTTTGTCTTACCTTTTTACTGGAGCAGTTCAACTTTATGGCTTCTCTTAAAGTATTAAACCAACCCACTTTAAAATAAACTGATATTCCTTCAGTGACGAACTGCGCTGTGCCGTGGAAAGATGCTTGATTCTGGGGTCGGATAATAATAACACTTGGCTAATTTATATAGCGCCATTTCTGTGCAATATCACCTCAAAGACGCTTTACAAAACTTAAAGGCTATGACTTAATTAACCGTTGAACTATCTATATACTTAAAGCTATAGCTAAAATTACCTTATTGATATTTACATATCAGTTAATTACATTTATCGCGTGCTGTGAAAAATTATCGTACTTTTGTTTAGCAGTAGATCGAGGATTAAGGATCGCGGATGAAAAGATATTATTATACTGGTGAGTTTAGATCCTAATGGTTTAGCCTCAGAGCAATAATATACAACAGTGAGCGCTGCTGTAGTCAGTTTTGATGAGTTTTGCCGGACTCGGCTAGACCTGGGCATGTCTAAGATTAGGGTTAGGGTATTTATACATCCATTCATAGCACATGTCGACATAATGTTTTTGTTTATTCGTGTAATTACTTCTCACAGTATTATTATCAACAAAAATATAGCATATAACCTAAAAAACCGTTTTTGTGTCAAGTTTAGTCGCATTTCAAAAAATGTGGGCGGAGTCCCCGAAGATGCGGGAGATGAAGATCATCTTTACAGTACATAAAAGCGGTGTGTTATTTTTGTTGTCTCTTTCTCTCTCATGGTGTACGACGTAAAAACCCGGAGAAAGTGATTTATCGCAAGTTTGTATAGGTTGGGTCAAAATAATCAACTCTCTCTCCATACATTGTTACTCCAAGGATGCAACAGATATCTTAGAACGTTTTGCAGGTCCGAAGCTGTTAAGCCAATCAGGTTTGTAAACCGCTGGTTTAGGCCGTAGAGATCGGATCGAACGCCAACTTTTATAATTTCCGCTCTATTTGATTTCCAATCTCTTTAAAACCATTTCACTTATCGGGAATTCGTGAAACTTTTCGTTTTTCGCCGACTCGTGGTTAATTATCAACCATGTATTTGTTTACAATTGCCTATGAAGCCTTTTATGCCATTGATCACAACAAATATGGCGTCTTATCCATTTTATTTACAAATTATAAGTAAGTTAGTATGGCAGTGAGGCATGGAACTGGCAGAGGAAGGATGAAAGTAGACTGAATGCTGTGGAAATGAGATCCTTGAGACGTATGTGCGTAAAACCATGTATGACCGTATTAAAAATGTGAATATTCGGAAAGAATGCAAGGCTGATGTGAGCGTAATGAATAGGATCAAGAAAGGCACGCTTGGATGGTTTGGGCATGTAGAGCTAATGAACCAAGAAAATAGTGAAAAG
This sequence comes from Drusus annulatus, assembly GCA_022651775.1. Lineage (NCBI taxonomy): Eukaryota > Metazoa > Arthropoda > Insecta > Trichoptera > Limnephilidae > Drusus > Drusus annulatus. Next base: position 21,725 of record JAGWCC010000748.1, read on the forward strand.
AATACATGATGCGAAAGTGAATGGAATAAGAAGTCGAGGACGCCCGAGAAAGACATGGCACGATCAACTAAATCAAATACTTGAATCGGGTCATGTGAAGAGTCATAATAACAGAAGAGTATGTATGAGACGGTGTTTGAATGTGAATGAAGCAAGGAGTGTGTGCCAAGATAGGGTTATATGGCGGTACGTCCTCTGCCTACCCCTGCGGGGAAACGGCGTGATAGTTAGTTACCTTAATACCCTCAGAGTTATAGATACTCCAAGTATCGCCCAGGTGAAAGACCACCATTCAGAATCCAAACGTTGCTTGAAATGGCTTTAGCCTTGTTTGGCGACCAGACCTGAATAGCCAGGTAATAATAATAATGCGTATTTGGATTTGCCGCATCGGTCAACGTTCGCAGTTCCGGGTCCCGATGACAATTGCGCTGACAACCGGTAGCGGTACCCACGCCATAGTCTAATTCGAACCGTTAAGGAATTAGCTATTATGGAGCGTTTTTTTAAATCGATAATTATTAACTATCAATATCTTACACTTTTATCCATGGTCGAGTGGTAAGACGCTCGACTGCGAAAAGGTCGCGGGTTCAAACCCGGCGTGCGCCAATAACTTAAATTTAATTAATATGTGTCATAACACATTTAATTCATATCAAATAATATATAGTATATTTCCGGCACGTTTCAGAGTGGTATCGCCCGGGTAAAAGATCACCATTCAGAATCGAAACGTTGCTTGAAATGGCTTTGGCCGTGTTTGGTGACAAGATCTGAATAGCCAGGTACTTCTCAACCTTCCTCTTCCCCATCCCTTTTTTCCTCCCCACTACTTTCAGCCTCACAACATTCCTAAGTTGTGGATGCCAAAATCTCACTGGTTTTAGACGGTTGGGAGCAGTTGGGACTCTGGTGCGATATTCACTATAAACACACATGGCCTGTTCATAAGAAAAGGTGAATTTTGAATTTTCGCGGGCTATGTACATTCGATTATCGATTTTTGTTGTTGTTGTTGATGACAAAAACGTGACTAACCTTTCCAGTTGTCAAAAACAAACCACTAATCCAAAATGGCTGATAATGCTAACATATGATAAAAATATGTATACCAACATAACAAAAAAATAAATCGGTAATCGATTGTTCACAGCCCGCGAAAATTCTAAATTCACCTTTTCTTTTGAACAGGCCATGTATAACTATAGTTAGTTTGTTGCGGGAAAAAATCACCGAGTTCGTGTCAATTTGAATTAACACTGGGTTTCGAAGGATCGATATTGAATTTCGGGGTGATTATGACGTCACGCGTGGAAGTGTTTACGTACCTAATTATTTAACGATCTGCCTCGAAACTCTCCGCTCCGTTCGGTAGCCACTCGCCCAGTTTAATCGCCACTAAAGCGCTCCGTGTGAACTGTGAACGCTCGTCTGTACCGAACTGTCAGGGCGTGTAAACACCGATCGCAGAATGGCCATCTGGAACCGCGGCCGTAAATTCAAACCGCTGTAGTTTAACATTATTGGTTATTGTCTCAGAGCAAGAATATATACGAAGACAGAGCTGAATATTTTTACCCAAACCCATGCAAATTTACGATAAATCTCTTTCTCCGGGTTTTTACATCGTAAACCGTGAGAGAGAAAGAGATAGACATATTATTGCACCACTTTTCGGTATGTAAGCATGGTCTCCGGCGACTCCGCCCACTACGTGTTGTTATGCGACATAAAAGGACATAACTCAAATTTATATTATTTATGGTTTTTTAAAGTTATTTTTATTTATTTATAAATTAACGGACTAAAGTCCAATTACAAAAAATACATATAAAACACGAAATGGAAAAAAGAGCAACAGAGAAGGAATAGCATATACATAAAAATAAAAGAAGCGATGACAAAAATAAGGCAAAATAAACATAAGAGAGAACATTCAAGCCATTGTCTAGTCAAAGTTTTGGTAGAGTCGTAAAGAATGACAAAAATCATTTAGACTGCTACCAAAAATTTCAAGACCATGGCTTGAGTTAACAAGTCTTGACATTCTGGACATTAGAGATTTATACCCATAATTAGTATTGTGATGATTGAGGAACAGCAATTCATTGTTTCTGAGTCTACGGCAAGGAATGTTGAACTGGATAAGTTACAACAGAGAAGGTGAGTCAATAAAACAATTAATGATTTTGTAAATGAAAATTAAATCAAAGTCTTTCCTGCGCTTTTCTAATGAAGACATTTTCAATAATAATAATAATTTCAATAATGAAGAGAGAGCTAAATATTTTTACCCAAACCTATACAAATTTACGATAAATCACTTTCTCCGTGTTTTTACGTCGTAAACCGTGAGAGAGAAAGAGATAGACAAGTTGTCACATTATTGCACCACTTTTCGGCATGGTCTCCCGCGTCTCCGGCGACTCCGCCCACTACGTGTTGTTATGCGACATAAAAGGACATAACTCAACGGTTTTTTTAAACTTATATCCTATATTGTTGTTGATAACAATACTGTGAAAACGTGGTTATACATATAAACGCTACATTATGTCGACATGTGCTATGAATGGATGTATAAATACCTTATCCCTAGCCACGCCCGAGTCTGGTATATTATTGCTCTGACGTTATCGTCGAAATGCAAAATCCACGTGCTCTGAACGAAGTTATTGAATTTTGTCGGTTTGTGAACATCATTATCGTGTCTAATTTTGAAACTGTTAATACGTGGTGGAAATCCATTTTAATGATTTGATGGTATCATTTTATCAGCTTTATTCCACCTTTTTTTAAGATCACCTTATGACGTTTCACCTTATGACGGGCATCTTAAAGTAAAAAAAATGTATTATTAAAACATCATTTTTATACCTTGAGTCAGTGGCAGCTAATGAGTTTTTAGTGTGCTAGAGTGCTATGATTGAAAAATACGACATTGTTAGTGTTGTAGCCGAAAAAAAAAAAATTTTTTTTTCAAGATTTTTTTAAGATTGAAGATTTTCACGATTTTTCAGTTTTGGTGGTGCACTGCACGGATTTCTGAAAAATCTTCATACAAAAAATTAAAATTAAAAAAGAAAAAAATGTTTTCGGCTACAACAACATCAATAATGACGTTTTTTTCTATCTAACCAATCCAGCACACTAAAAACTCACGAGCCGCCACTGGTGTGAAGTAGCAGAAGATGGACGAAATCAGACGAAAACCAGTGAAAATTATAGAGAATACCGAACAAGAGTCCCAACTGCTCCCAACCGCTTTCAACCGTCTGGAGGCAGTAGGACTATGGCATCTCCTATTTTGGTAGGTTGTGAGGACAAAGTTAAAGGAGGCGAAGGAGAATGAGAAGAGGAAGGTTGGGAAGTACCAGCCTATTCAGATCTGATCACCAAACACGGCTAAAACCATTTCATGAAACGTTTCGATTCCGAACCGTGGTCTTTCACCAAGGCGATATTGAGAGTATCTACCACTCTGGAACGTGTCTCAAATGGAGATGGATTTTGTATTTTGCGTCCAATTTTAATTGGTCGCTAGCGTAGTGGTGTGACATTTGTAGTATTCAGAGAATTTTCGATAACACCCACACCATCGTATTTATAATTTGCAATCTATCGCAATCAGTCATAAATATCTTTAAAATTCTTTTTTTTTCTTTCCTCCAAGAACCTGAGCTACAATCAAAATATATCAAAATCGATAATGCACGCAGATTCCTTCTCTTCCAATAGCAGCTCTGAAATAGGCAATAATACATGTTTATCAAATCAATTCTTTTCATCTTCTACGAGTCTAACTGCCGCAAATAGATTGAATCTCTCTTATTAAATCAAGAATGCGATGTAACTATGGCCCAGACGCACGTGGCAACCTTTAAAATAAAACAGAGTCATATCATACCACTACCACCTTTATATTTTTATTTATTATTTTACTTGAACGTACATTTTTTATCATTTGTTAAATTGCCCTTCCCACTAGGCATAAGCCTGTGTTGGGATGGCAATTTGCAAAAGTGTTTTTTTTTAGCTACTTAGTAACATGTTAATATCGAAAACATAGTACACACATAATAAAAATAATATAAGGAAATGATAAATTTGAAGATATTGAATCTACATATTAAGAACTAAATTAAACTTGGTTTTTGAGGTGAGTAATGATATTGCTTTTAAAGGAGCTTTTGGTTTGTATGTTTCTGATGGTGCTGGGTAGAGAATTGAATTGCTTAGTGGCGTTGTACTTAAAACTTTTTTGTTCGTAAGCGGTTTTATAGGCTGAGATATTAAATAATTTTATGTGTGACTGCCTTAAGGTTCTAGAAATTTTGTAATGATGAAAAGAATAATAATAATAATAAATAATAATAATATGAACGACAACTGCTACTGCTTCAACTGAAAAGTAGCTGAGTGGACAAACGCGTCGGATCCCCACCCGGGCGTCGTAGGTTCAATTCCTCTGCGTAGGAGTTTTTCAAATATCGTCAGGTAATTCGTGACCCGGGAATGTTTGTCTTTCTTTGTAAAAAAATAAATTAAACTTAAGTAAAGATTTCACTTCGAAATTTGTTTTAATATTTATTTTTTTTACTTAGTAACTATAACTATCAGAAGAGTTAATAGATAAAACAGTAGTCGCAACCTAATCGTAATCAACAATCACTGATAACGATTACGATCCGACTGTCGTTTTTATCTTTAACGAATCATACAGTAATGCGAATTTTATTTAAAAAAACATTCAGTTGGGTTGGGTTTTTGAGTCGTGAATCTAAGTTTGGTATAAAACAGGTGTCCGAGTACTTACATAATGGAAAAAAGTATAATATGTAATTTGTTTTCCTTAGATTTTCATGCATTTTCGCGGCATGAGCGTAAAGCACGGTGTAAAAGAAAAGAGCCCCTAATTTATATCCAATCTCTGTTTATAATAATGGATTTTTTTAATGGTGAATACTGCCCAATAGTTCCAACTGCCCGTGGGACTATGGCATCCACAATGTTGTGAGGTTGAGGGTAATGGGAAAGGGAAGGAGATGGGGAAAATAAAGGTTGGGAAGGACCTGGCTATTCAGATCTGCTCACCAAACACGGATAAAGCCATTTCAAGCAACTTTTCGATACTTATATTATCTACCACCTGTAAAAAATAACTGATTATCAATTATTATTTGTATAATTGACTCACCTTCTTTGTTGCAACTCATCCAGCTCAACATTCCTTGCCGTAGACTCAGAAAAAATGAATTTCTGTTCCTCAATCATCACTCTACTAATTATGGATATCATTCTCCACTGTCCAGAAAGTCGAGACTTGTCAACTACCTCAAGCTATGGTCTTGAAATTTTCGGTACTAGTCTAAATGATTTTTGTCATTCTTTACGACTCTACCAAAACTTTGACTTTGGCTTTGATTTGAATGTTCTTTCTAATGTATATTTTGTCATATTTTTGTCATTGCCTAATTATAATATAATGTGTATGCTGTTCTTTCTCTGTTGCTCTTTTTCTCATTTCGTGTTATGCTTTTTTTTTGTAATTGTTTAGTTTATAAATAAGTAGACCGCCATACTGTTTCCTGAGAAATGCCACAACCATCCGCACCTCGCTCACAAGCACAGTTAGAACCACCCAGCGATGGGGGAAACATGCACATATTGCGATTGCGTTACTTCACTGCTTAATTTATTCTCGTATTTATCTCCACACGTCACGGCTTGCGGCATGTTCCGCCCGGTGACCATCGCCCGTATGCCGCAGACTAGCGTTGTGTCCGCTCTGAAAGAACTGCTTCAAAGAACTACTTCTTATGGCAGCAGTTCCTACTTCATTCATTGTTCATTGAACAAATACTCCAACTGAAGTTGGTAGTTCATTTTCGCGTTCATTCATTTCATTAACTTCATTCAATTGATAAAATACTTCAATAAAAGTTAGATTACAAAGAACTACTTCGATTTGCAGCAGTTCAATTGTGAAGTTGAACTTCAAAGCCTATAAAGAAGTACTTCATTACAAGACTTCAAAGTACTTCGATCTAAAGGAACGTGATTTTTTGGGAGTTTTTATACTTTTTATTTTGGCTAGGAACCGGTTCCAGTTCTTGTCGTTTTTAAATCTCTACCGAATAGTACTTTTTTTTGTTTTGGCGAGGAACCAGTTCCAGTTATTTTCAATTTGAAATCTCTACCGACTAGGACGTGTTTTTTCGGCGAGGAACCGGTTCCAAAAAAAACTGAACAAATCATCGGATAAGTTCAAATCTCTTTATTTCGAGTTCGAGTTCGACTTCAATTGAAGTGTTCACCGCGAAGAGTTAATTTTAAAGAACTAGCAGTTCGTGAAGCATTCACAAAACATAGTTTTTCCCAACGCTACCGCAGACGTAGAACATCGCTGCTCGGGTCTCATTATCGAACTCGGGTAAATCCGTACACGAGTTATTGTTACATATTTACTTCGTGATTTCTATAATAATAATTTCTTGATCAAATTCCTTATACCATACATGACAAACTTTTAAATTTAATGCAAATAAGAAATATGATTTATTTTTTACAAAATAAATACAAACTAAAGTACCATATAGATACGCAAGAAAGATAAAATTTCAGGCAGTGGTGATGATCAGGTCAATGAGGAAAAACTCTTTCAAGAATCAATAGGATTTCACTTCTGAATCTCTCCTCACTGACATGAAATAAGTCGATATCGGAAGAGATTTTGTTCAGGAGGAAAATACTCCTCCCCACCGGCAGAACCATTGGCAGGTTGGTCCTATAGGCAGGAAGATAGAATAATCTACAGAACGCTGTCTTAGATAGTCATCAGTAACTAGAGACTTACGCGCTCCAAAATAGCGGGGTTTACAATAGGGCAGTCTGAAGAAGCGAGTGGCGGCATACCCCTCTCTTCTGAGCTGTAAGGAGTGAAGTCCGAGCGTGCCCAGGAGAAAGTTGGTCGGGCACAGCCACGGGTAGTGGCCGTACTCTCTCATGTAAAGAAACCTCAGAAACTTTTTCTGGACCCTCTCCAAGATGAGGGAGAACCCCACATATGCACGTGTGCGGTGTTATCCGATGGGGGGTTGAAGAATATCAAAAAAGTGAACATTTAAATCAATCCTTCTGTTGCCCTCTCATATCGGAAGATGGCCATCACGAGGGTGATACGGGAAACTAGCCAAGCATTTGTACACCGTTGACATTAAACACGTGACAACGAATCGCTTCTACGACCCGTTCTTGTGTTCAAGACCCAGGTTCACCACTTCCTTTCCTCAAAAAGACCCACCATAAAGCATCCGCAAAGATGACGTGAATTGACAGCCTCCGTGGTCTATTGGTCAAGACGCTCGACTATGAATTTAAGCGTTCGCGGGTTCAAATTTCGGCGAGCGCAAATAAATTCACGTCAAACACGTTTAATTCGATTTAACACGTTCCACTTATACCAACCCTGATGTATGGCAGTGAGGCATGGAACTGGCAGAGGAAGGATGAAAGTAGACTGAATGCTGTGGAAATGTGATCCTTGAGACGTATGTGCGGTAAAACCATGTATGATCGTATTAAAAATGTGGATATCCGGAAAGAATGCAAGGCTGATGTGAGCGTAATGAATAGGATCAAGAAAGGGACGCTTAGATGGTTTGGGCATGTAGAGCGAATGAACGAAGAAAGGAGTGTGAAAAGAATATATGATGCGAAAGTGAATGGAAGAAGTCGAGGACGCCCGAGAAGGACATGGCACGATCAAGTAAATCAAATACTTGAATCGGGTCATGTGAAGAGTCAGAATAACAGAAGAGTATGTATGAGACGATGTATGAATGTAAATGAAGAAAGAATTGTGTGCCAAGACAGAGTTATATGGCGGTCCGTCCTCTCTGCCTACCCCTGCGGGGAAACGGCGTGATTGTTAGTTAGTTAACACGTTCCAGAACGTGAGTATTAGTAAGTATCTACCTAGTTAAAGACCACCATTTAGAATCGAAATGTTGCTTGGAATCGTTTTAATAATAATAATAATAATATTTGAATGATTTGTATAGCGCCGTTTTTGTGTAAAATCACCATATACATATCACATATCTTATTTTCCATTATTACATATTAATTCCTAGTTTAAATGAGAAAATATGTAGGAACATACTTACCTGGCAAGTCCCATCAGATAGACACACTTATTAACTTAGAATTATAATTATGATTTTTTTCCGATTTTAGGGCATGGGAGCGAAATAAAAAAATGGACTTTCTGAAATTGTGAAATCAAAAAGTGTCGCACAGTACAGGCTTTAGTCTGTTTGATGACCAGATCTCAATATAGCCAAGTCTTTCCCCACTTTCCTCTTCCCGATCCCCTTCCCTTCCCCACTCACTACCTTCAGCCTCACAACATACCCAACTGGGGGTGCGATAGCTCCACTGGCTCCAGAAGTTTGGGAGCAGTTGGAATTCTTGTGCGGTATTCACTATAAACATAAAGTTTCTGGGTTTTGACCCCGTTACTCTACACGGCCCGATGCTGGCTGACCTCCTCTGCGGTGGGAGCGGCATGCGCACGCCGGCAGCGCACCTCGCCTGTTACGGGCTGTTAGCGCATCTCGAATGCACCGAGCTTGTATTGCACTTTCCACAGTGGCGTGGCGAGAGTTTGCCAAGCCCCCGGACAAGTGAGTCCCCTCCGTGGTCGAGTGGTAACACGCTCGACTACGAATCCAAAGGTCGCGGGTTCAAACCCGGCGTGCGCCAATAACTTTTATTTAATCGATATGTGTCATAACACATTTGATTCATATAAAGTTAGTAAAAAGTATATTTGCGGCACGTTCCAGAGTGGTAGATATCGCCCTGGTGAAAGACCACCATTCAAATCGAAACGTTGCTTAAAATGGCTTTAGCCGTGTTTGGTGACCAGATCTGAATAGCCAGGTACTTCCCAACCTTCTTCTTCCCTATCTCCTTCCCCTCCCCATTACCTTCAGCCTCACAACATACTCTATTTGGGGATGCCATAGTCTCACTGGCTCTAGACGGTTGGGAGCAGTTGAGACTCTTGTGCGGTATTCATTTTTTTTTAAAGTATTTAAAATAGACTACACAAAATATATTTATTTATTTTATTTTGTTAACGCCTTAAAGGCTTTTACATAAAATACATTTTAGTTAAATAAAGGAGTACAATAAATGGGTAGAATATAACATTAGCAATAGTTTTAAAAAAAAAAGTTAGTATTTAAGACGCAAGTATATAAATATATAAAAAAGTAGGTTTTACAATTAGTTATATTAACATGGTATATTTCACAAAATAGTGTAATACGTAAATAATACATAGCATGATAAATTTAAAAGAAGTTAGTAGTTAAAGTGTAAGAGATTAACCTTTTCCACTCTGACCATTTTTTAGAACCAATTTGCTACTCTGATTAAAAATTAATGTTATATTTTTGATATATAAAAAATACTCTTTTTACTTATCGGAAATAATAGTTCGTAGAATGTACTTAGGTGCATAGAAATTGGTGATTAAATTTATACTTGCGCCGGGCCAGACCCTCTGGCCGACAGAGCTGCCTACCAAAATCGTATGGGCCAGAATGTGTGGCCTACAGAGTGGAAAAGGTTGAGAAGTTTAAGATTTTTAAAAAGAATAAAGTACATGGCATGATAACATGTCTTGGGGCATGTAGAGCGAATGGACGCAGAAAGGAGTGTGAAAAGAATATATGATGCGAAAGTGAATGGAAGAAGAAGTCGAGGACGCCCGAGAAAGACATGGCACGATCAAGTAAATCAAATACTTGAATCGGGTCATGTGAAGAGTCAGAACAACATAAGAGTATGTATGAGACGATGTATGAATGTAAATAAAGCAATGAGTGTGTGCCGAGACAGAGTTATATGGCGGTCCGTTCTCTCTGCCTACCCCTGCGGGGAAACGGCGTGATGGTTAGTTAGTCAGTTAGCATGATAACAACTAAAAAACTGAATGATAACAACAATAGAATAACCATAAACTTAGTACGTAGGTACCTTAGAGTAACGTAGAGACCTAACATTGCGAAATTTTGAAGCCGCTTTTTGACCAAGGATTGACCAAAGGAGGTATGACGTATATGCTTCCAGCCAATCGGATGCGAAGAAAACCGTAAAGATAAACATTATTCCGTCTTTATCTGTTCGCGAACAATTTTGAGTTGCTACATGAGAAAGAAAGAGACATGGATACGTTCAGATGTTGGACTAATCAGGGAATCCCAATTCTTACAAATTTACGTCAGAATCCCGTATTTCTCGAAGTAAAACATATTGAGAATGCATTCAAACTCATTTTAAACGGGAGTTTATTATATCGAAACAAATAATGCAAAGGTTGACTAAATATTGGTGTAGGTAACTAGTTGTTTTGTAGGTTAGCATGTAAAATATTTGAGGTCAAACTAAAAAAATACGAATTCTTGGATAAATACCTGTGGAAACTGATTTTTTTGGTCCTTTGTTACTTCAGTTGAAACAACCAACAACTGCACATATAGCCATATCGTTTTTTTTTAATATTGCACTAAATTCACTTAAGTAATTATATATTTTAACCTTTTTGTCTGTCAATTCGACTGACATGTAAACTACTGTGAAGTTAGTAATATATTGAAAAATGGCTACACGGCTTTTAGCACGCCCCAAATCATATGTTCTTAATAACAATTGTTTGTCTCTTTTTCTCAAATGTCTATAGAAACGAGCATAAAGAGAGAGCTATATTTTGCGAGTATGAACGATTTGACTCATAATTAGGACGGTCTCTCTATATTGTTACTCTAAGGTAGGTACTGTGTAAATAGTAAGTTACAGCGAAACGAGGAGTATATTTATTTTCACATAGCAATTATAACTATACAAGGTGCAAATAAATAACAAAGACCCTATTGCAAACATCCAAATAAGCTAAATTTTAATTTGGAATTGTTGTAACGGTAAATATCTATTGAACCATATTTATTACCTAGTTAGTCTATGCAGCCTTTGAATGGGCGAATTATCAAAATAACTGTTTGAAGACGTATACTCGTATTAAACCTCGGAGTAAGAATCTAATGGAGGGATAGCTAATTTGTTTTACCCAACCCATCCGAAATTGTAATAAATCACTTTCTTCGAGTTTTTACGTCGTACACCATGAGAGAAAAAGAGACAACAAATTTCTTGGATCGCTTCTATATACTGTCGCAATGAACTTAAGGTCCTGGTTAACGGCGGGACTCCGCCCACATTTTTTATTATGCCACTAAACTTGAGACAACTAAACGGTTTTTTAGGTTGTATACTATATTTTTGCTGATAAAAATACTGTGAAAAAGTGGCTATACGAATACACAAAAACATTATGTCGATATGTGATATGAACGGATGTATAAATACCGTAGCCTTAGTCTTAGCCACGCCCAGGTGCGTCGAGTCATGTTAAAATCATTAAAAACAAGTCCAAAACTGACTTCACTGCCTTGGATAGATACTACTCTACCAACTCTATGTATTAAACAATATAAAAAGGCTACCTCATACGATAACCAATTTAAGGCGCCCTTGAAGTGATCGAATCACTAATGGCGCTATATAAAGTTGACCAATATTTTTACATCGCTCTTTTTTTACTATTTTGTAATCTCTCAAACGCTAAATGAAATATTGTTGAAATGTCATTGAGTGATCATTCCATGCTGGTATTTTTTTTAAATTTCACCTAGGGCCAGTTGTTTGACAGACCGTCACATTTGACATCGTCACACATCGACGATCAGCGCCATTTTAAATATTTTGACATTCGAAAGGTCCCCGTTAACCGCCGATTTTCGGCCTGTTAGCCTTTGGTTAATTTTCTTTTCCGTTATGCTCGACGGCGTAACCTTTCCGAAAGTAAAAATCGAACGTGCGATGCGAAGAGGGATGACGTAGTTACCTCGTTTGATCTCCCTTATTGAATTGAAGCGTTTTCATGACGTCATTTTAGGTAATTTGTTTTTGGTAATAATTAGAGACAAGTATATTCACAGTAATTCAGTAATCTTTAAATAAGATCAATATAAATAATAATAATATTTGGATGATTTGTATAGCGCCGTTTTTGGGAAAAATCACCTCAAGGGCGCTGTACAGATCTTATTTTCTATTATTACATATTAATTCCTAGTTTAAATAAGAAAATATACAGGAGACATACTTACCTGGCAGGTCCTATCAGATGGACACACTTATAAACCTAATATTATAATTTTTTTTTCCGATTTAGGTCATGGGAGCGAAATTAAAAAATGGACTTTCTGAATGTGTCGTACGGTACAGGATTTGGTTAAAATTTGTATTTCCAAATGTGATTCGTCGAGAGACAGATTATGTTGAGATTATTTTAATGAATTTAAGGGTATGAGAGTCTGAAAAGGTAAGTTTTTAATTTGGACCGAAATTCTGTTGGGCTCGTTATACATCTTAGTTCCGGGGGGAGTTTATTCCAAGCCTTCGGCCCCGAAACTCCTGCAGCGCGATCTCCAAACTTAGTATTTGGATTGCGTTTGGGTTCTATCAGCCTTCCGATAGCCGATGACGTTGCTGATCTAAGAGTCGACTGCCTTAGAAGAATATATCGCATAAAACCTTGGAGTAAAAATATATATGGAGAAAAAGCTAAATATGTTTACCCAACCAATACAAACTTGCGATAAATCACTTTCTCCGGGGTTTTACGTCGTATACCACGAGAGAGAAAGAGACAAGAAAAATCTTCACATAATATTTTAGCACTTCTGAGTATATAAGGATGTTCTCCGTCCGCGCTAACTTCACATCATCGAGTCACATTACTTACGTCAATGGATTTTGAGGTTATTTCCAATATGTGTGTTGATTTAAAAACTTGCAGTGGTTTTACAAATAAATCAAACATGATGGTGATATGTGCTATGCGTGAATGTTCAAATAAGACTAAACAAAGGTTACAAAACATCACTTTTCAGAGATATTTCAACAGTTTTAAATATTTTTGACCGAACTTTAGAATTTTCTCATTTTTTATGATATAAAGACATAAAATCAGCCAAAAGCTTCCATCATTATTTAGGCAAACCTTCTGTTATTAGTGTTTGTGTGATATTTTGTCTTTATAAATCATTTTAATGGTGTATTGATATTGGTTGGTTTAATGTGTTCAAATATGTTTATTAAAAATGTCCGAATTCCCTACACTGCATCGCAATCTTACCTTTCCATGTATATTCTTACTCCAAGCATAAAACTTTTGTGCGGGGTTACATTAGAACCCCCCTTTGAAACGGGAGTGTTAATCAAACAACCTAATCCGCTATCGAGCTGAGAATCGACGGTTAAGGGGGACCGTTCAAATGACAAAAAAAAACAAAATAGCGATGATCTTCGATTTGTGACGATGTTAATTGTGACGGCCGGTCAAACAACATGCCCTTAAGGCTGATTCACACCAACGTCCGGTTCCGCTCAGTGCCGATATTGTTCCGCAAGAAAACTTATTGATTTGGTATGAATATCAATCAAGGAGTATGTGCCAAGACAAATTTGTGTGGCAGTATATCCTTCTGCCCACCCTTGTGATATTTAACTACTTATTTAGTTAAATAATTATTTTGAAGTGTAAAAATACTTACAACGCAGATTTTTTTTTTAAACCATTTTTTTATCACTAAATAATATTTTTAATAATTAATAATTAATAAAAATATTATTTAGTGATAAAAAAGGTTAAAAAAAAAATCTGCGTTGTAAGTATTTTTACACTTCAAAATAATTATTTAACTAAATAAGTAGTTAAATATCACAAGGGTGGGCAGAAGGTTATACTGCCACACAAATTTGTCTTGGCACATACTGCTTGCTTGATATTCATACCATATCAATAAGTATTCTTGCGGAACAATATCGGCACTGAGCGGAACCGGACGTTGGTGTGAATCAGCCTTTAAAGTTCGCTCAGATTCTACCGGTGGAAACTGACATTTTAATGCCTTGGAACCAAGAAAGATGTCCAATGCCTCTGCCCAAACCCTCGTTACGCCCCTGTCCCTTTTGCATAATTGCATTACTGCACCCGTGTCACGAGCGGCCATTTGTAAAAGCGCCGGCCAATGAGCGTCGTTTCAAAACCGGTCCATTATTTTATCAAATTTGCCACAGCGTACCATCATACCTACAGAGGTAGGAATGCATTTAGGTGCATTTGAAGGTAGATTGTTTGCGGGTTGGTACTCTCCCGTGAATGCAGTTTTAGCGCCGCACTCGACACTTGATCAGTGAACGTACGGATGAAGCATTTAGCACGCGATGGGAATTATTGTGCATTCTATACTTTGATTGCATTTTGATTACGTACAATCGACGAGAATATACAATTCGTTACAAATTTCTTCTTATTTAAACGGAAACACCACCCTAGAAATCATAACCACCTCACGGTGACGATAGACTCAAATCCGACATCTCTATCCGCCGACTCTCGAGCGGCGCATAGAGTCAAAAACAGCCTAACGCAAAAATGCCTGTTAAACAAAATTAATCTTTGCCGTAAGGCATATAGGAGGGGCATAAAGTCGAGTTTTATTAATTGTGATGAACGTATTGCTATAATCTCAAATGTTTTCCGGTGAATATCTCGGGAGTAACTAATTCATAATAATAAATGGATTACTTTTATAGCGCCGTTTTTGTGGGAAAATCACCTCAAGGGCGCTTTACAAATAAATTTATCTAACCTATAATTTATCACTTAAGCTTATAACTAAAAACTTACAGTTAAGATTTATTACTAATGGCTTACAACTAATATTTTCAACTAGTGACTTACAATAAGGACTTATGGCTTGTAAATTACTACTGAGTATAACTTATAACTAGTAACTTACATCTAAGATTTCATTATTATTACTTCATCACCTCTTCATTATTGCTCCACATTTGCATTACTGTTCAACTATTCTTTTCTTGTGTAACGACAAATAATAGAACAAGTTTCAAATTCTCAACAAAAAATCATCGTGAATAAAAATAAAAACTGGCCATTACCGCTTAAGTTATTGTTAAAAAGCGATTTGAAAATGTTGGTAATCGTTTTACGGTAAGAATGTGAATGGTAAGGAACAGTTTTTATGAATCTAAAATATAAATTACTAACATCCCAATTGCATCCTCTGAAAGCGTTTGATGTTTTTGTAACAAATTCATAAAAATTAATTCAAATGTGAATCTCGGACAAACCCCCCTTTATATTATTAAAATGACAATTCGTGGTTGAGCGTTAAGCTCCTAGACTCAAAACCCATAGGTAGCAACGTTCAAATAATAAAAATAATTGCTTTTCCACATGATTATTGTATAATCGACTCACCTTCTTTGTTGCAACTCATCCAGTTTAACATTCCTTGCCGTAGAATCAGAAACAATGAATTGCTGTTCCTCAATCATTACTCTACTATTTATGGGTATCATTCTACACTGTCTAAAATGTCGAGACTTGTTAACTCAAGCCGTGGTCTTTAATTTTTGGTACCAGTCTATATGATTTTTGTCATTCTTTGATTTGAATGTTCTTTCTAGTGAATATTTTGTCCTATTTTTGTCATTGCTTCATTATAATACTGTGTATGTGCTGTTCTTTCTCTGTTGCTCTTTTTTTTCCCATTTCGTGTTATGTATTTTTTTCTAATTGGACAATTTCGAATAATAGTATATAAATAAATGATAAAGTGTATTTGCACCTCGTTTTAGAGTCAAATAAACTCTCTCACTATCTTCAGAATCGAAGCGTTGCGTTGCTTGAAATGGCTTTAGCTACATTTAGTGGCCAGATCTAATAGCCAGCTGTTTCTTAACCTTCCTCTTACCCTTCTGTTTCACCACTTCAGCTCCACGACAGTGTCTCGTGGTACTTCAAAGTGGGTATCATTATAAAATAATATTAAATCACTTTTATGTTCCTGGTTGTTGCTTCGCCAACGACTGCGTAGATTGTTTCATCTCCCGGTTAGAAGGATTAATTTTCCAATAATGATGTCGCTGGAAAGCATTCCCATCGTTGAAACAAACTTTTGAACAAACATTTCAACAGCAAACTTTATTGGTACTATATTTTCGTATAAAGTAATCGCTTTGTGGTTTGACATATTTAAATATTTATTTATTTACGCCTGTTTTAGGCTTTTACATACATTTTATTTTTTTCAAAACAGTTACCTCATTAGTGGAAGAATTGTGGAATATAGAAAAAATAAAAAAAAGTATTGAATAGCAGATACAAAAATAACTAATAACATGTTCAAAAATATTGTAAAAGAAAGGAAATAAATAATATTAAGTAATAGGTCCAACTATTAGTTAAGCTCTACCAGATAACAACAACTGTACTAAATTAAACTTATAGTTTGATATTGACGTGTTAAATATATCAGCGACATCGGAGTATATGTTTCCCAGATGCAACATTCGTCGCATAGGCGTGTTGAATTGTGAGATTGAAGCAGAATTGCTGCAATAGTACGGTAGGTACTGCCTTGTAATCGTCTTGCTAGGAACATGAAACGGAATCAAGTTTAATAGTTCAGGGCTGTCAATCATTGAATTTATAATTTTGTATAAGCAAATCAAGTCGGTAATTATTCTCCGTTCAGACAATCTCAATAAATTAAGATGACGAAGAAGATAATCGTAATTGATAGATTCCCTTAATAAGCCCATTCTGAAGTTAATAAATATATAAAATAAAAAAAAACTAACTAACTAACCATCACGCCGTTTCCCCGCAGGGGTAGGCATAGAGGACGGACCGCCATATAACTCTGTCTCGGCACACACTCCTTGCTTTATTCACATTCATACATTGTCTCATACATAGTCTCATACATACTCTTCTGTTATTCTGACTCTTCACATGACCCGATTCAAGAATTCGATTTACTTGATCGTGCCATGTCTTCCTCAGGCGTCCTCGACTTCTTATTCCATTCACTTTCGCATCATATATTCTTTTCACACTCCTTTCTTCGTTCATTCTCTCTACATGCCCATAAAAATAAATATTTGGTATATTTTCTGTAAACTCATAAAATTTATCATTATTCTTTAATCACCTTCTCCGGTGACGTTTTGTCTATTTCAATTTAAATTATCCGTCTCTTTCTCTCCTTGTTCCTTTGTTATAATTTTTAAAAATATTCTATTGTTTTCTCATTGTTCTGTTATTTTATATATTTAATTTTGTACCCTGATATTGCTTAGGCTGAACGAAACCGGTCGGTCATAAAAATTAAAATAATATCCGTGATCTTATACAAAGTTATTTTTTCATTTCTTTATTAATACTGGTACAACAACACTTCAAATAGTATAAATTTGTTGTATTTTAAATATCAGCATCATTTTCCTCCCTTGTTTCCTATTCGTGCCAGGGACCCATCGCTTCGATAAGACGCCTCCAGGTTTCCCTGTCCCAGACTACTTCAGCGGCTTCTGTCCATTTTCAGCCTCATTTTCAGACACTCCTGAAATTGCCACCCAGTTAGTTGTCAAAATTGAATTCATTCGTCTTCACTCGGATAGAACTGAAGATGAATTAGCAGTGAGCGATAACTGCGACTCCCCGCAGGGATGGGCAGTGAAAGGCGAGATTAAACTGATTGATCAGTGTAACAAAACTCGTCACGCTTTCAGATCATGCCTATTCTTCCGCCATTAACATGCACTCGGAAATAATACGGTGTGGATATACAGATGAGTGCCAAATATCATATTCAAGTCTATCAACATAATATCGTCGCTGTAAAGGCAAAAAGGCTTAAGGGACACTTTGGTAAAAAAATCAGTTAAATATGCAGTTTCGATCAGTTCTTTTTTCTGCATCGAATGCTCTGACTCTCGTTTGATTCTAAAGACTCTTGTGGCCCTTCAGCCATCTAAAATATATTTACCATTTGGGAGAAGGCTTGACTCAAGCGACATATGTTTGAAATTTTTTCAGCTTTTTGTCGCTTCAGGTAACTCAGTGAGAGCATTAAGTTACCTGAGTTAACTTTTTTTTTCAAAATCCAACCAGATAGGTACTAAAGACTTGTGAATTTTATTGTAAAACGAAAAAAACTTTAAGGTTCTTTGGTGTAAACTTCCCAAAATGGCGCTTCAGCCCTTTTGCCTTTACGGCGACGATATGTTCATCAGAATTATTTAAAATGAGCA
Organism: Drusus annulatus; assembly: GCA_022651775.1. Lineage (NCBI taxonomy): Eukaryota > Metazoa > Arthropoda > Insecta > Trichoptera > Limnephilidae > Drusus > Drusus annulatus. Next base: position 39,989 of record JAGWCC010000748.1, read on the forward strand.
CTTGTATAGCAAACTCGACCCTATGCTCCTCCTATACGCCTTGCGGCAAACGTTCGTTTTACTAACACGCTTTTTTTACTTAGGCCGTTTTTGACTCATTGCCACTTGAGGGTCAGCGGATAGAGATCTTAGATTTCTGTCCATCGTCAGCGTAAATTCTTATGTTTTTAAACGTTTTGAATTCACCCATCTGTAAATAAAGGGATGTTGTGTTTTTTCCGCAATTTAATATAACAAGAACGAATACAAATGATTTTTAATCTAGTTCCATTTTTTTTCTGGAACCCTCATCGATTTATTTCTTTGATAATGTATCCTCTACACGATCTGTAACACAACACAATAATAGGTACAAAAGAGGAATTTGTAGATTGTATACTGTGTACAGTAGACACGCTCGCCTCGCCTTTGGTAAAAGTCTCGAAGGGTAAATAAGAATTTGCAATTTCATATTGTGAAATCAATGCAATGTGTTCACACCTCAGAGCAATAATATACAGGAGGGATAGCTTTGCGAAATAGTGTAGTCAGGATTGTTGATTTTTTCCTGACTCGGACGTGACTAGAGTTTTCATGGACACACCCTTTTACATCCATTCATAGCACATGTCGACATGATGTAGCATTTATTTGTATAACCACTTTTTCAAAATAAGATATAATCTCAAAAACCATTGAGTTATGTCGCATAACAAAACGTAGTGGGCGGAATTGCCGGAGACGCGGGAGACGGAAAACATGCTTACATACCTAGAAGTGGTGCGGTATTATGTGACAACTTGTCTTGTCTCTTTCTCTCTCTCACGGTTTACGGCGTAAAAACCCGGAGAAAGTGATTTATCGTAAATTTGTATAGGCTGGGTAAAAATATTTAGCTCTCTCTCTATATATACTCGTATATTAACGCCAAGGTTTACATCTTTTCACTAAGCATAACTCGTGCTTATTACTGACTATGCGGATGATGCGGTGCTGATTGGTGATAGTATGGAAGATATACAGTTTCTCGTGTCTAGGATGAACCAATTATGTATGCAGAATGAGTTGATGATGAATGTAAGTAAGTCCAAAGTCATGGTGCTTGAAAGAGAGAGTGCGAAAACAGCGTGCAATATAGTTGTGAATGATGAATACTTGGAACAAGTGAGTGAGTTTGTGTATTTGGGAAGTATGTTCTAGTCTAGAGAGACGGTAAGGCTGATAAGGATATTGAAAGAAGGGTGAATGCAGGAAACTCCATTAATGGAGGATAGAACGCTGTTGGCGCAATTCAAAAAAATGTCCAAAGAAGCGAAGCTAGCAGTCCACAACGGAGTGCTTATACCAACCCTGATGTTAGCAGTGAGGCCTGGAACTGGCAGAGGATGAATCAAAGTAGGCTGAATGCTTTAGAGGTGAGATCTCTGAGACGTATGTGCGGGTAAAACCATGTATGATCTTGTTAAAAATTTGGATATCCGGAAAGAATGTAAGAATAGGATCAAGAAAGGGACGCTTAGATGGTTCGGGCATGTAGAGCGAATGAACGAAAAAAGGAGTGTGAAAAGAATATATGATGCGTAAGTGAATGGAAGAACAAGTCGGGGACGCCCGAGGAAGACATAGCACGATCAAGTATATCAAATACTTGAACCGGGCCATGTGAAGAGTCAGAATAACAGAAGAGTATGCATGAGTAATGTGAATGAAGGAGTGCGTGCCAAGAAAGAGTTGTATGGCGGTCCGTCGTCTCTGCCTACTCCTGCGGGATACGGCTTGATGATTGTTTAGTTAAGTAGGTGCCCGACTGAGCGTCACACCCACCGCCATCGACGCCCTCAGCCGCGTTCACTGATTAATTTCGCTCCAATCAAAGCTGTTATCGCGTTTGACCCGTAGCACCTCCGCTCGCGTGCGATACGCCGCGCACAAAAAATAAAACACACGTGCAGCGTGCGTGTCCGCAATGTCTGTATATCCGCACACCTGTCCGGGTCTGCCACGTGTGCGAACCGCTCACACCGGTGACCAGTACGGTGCGCGGTATAGTACGGAGTATTACCTCGCGTTTATTTTGAATCAATGGACAGCCGGAAACAGGAAGCAGTGAGAGTAGGCTCGTTGGCTTCCGACTAGCCTGTCCAATATATTTTGTTACTCGGCTTTAATTTATGATTTAAAAAAATATATTAAGTTAGTCGAGTCGCATAAAAATAAAGACTTCTCATATGCATTACTTCGAATATTTTTTTGGCATTTTTTTTACGTATTCCCAATCAGACACTCAGATAAAGGTAAAGTAAAACTTGTTTTGATTCTGATTCTCTAAATCTGTACGCTACGCCACATTGTCTACAGTTCTAGTATACTGTCGGGTCCCCTAGTCTAGTCTCCGTCTACCAGTCTACTGGGTAGGGCGTTATTCGCTCTAGTGTTGGGTGTTAGATGAAAGGGGGGGTGAGGTGGAATAAGGGGTGGCTGATTATAAAGGTAGTATGATCTGCAGAGTGGAAGGGGAGGGAGGAGAGGGTGAGATGATGGAAGGATGGGAGGATGGAGTAAAGCTCTACGATTCTGGCGGTCCTTGGAAACGGGAGTCGTTTAGGTGTGGGAGACGTGATGTTTCGGAGGGAGAGATATATACGCTGGTAGGTATTATTGTGTTTGTTAAGAGTATTAGATTGATTTGGGTAAGTGCAGGATTAGTTCGTTTTGTCGATTGATTGTCTAAGACTAATCGTAATTTATGGATATAACAGACGACAGAAATAAATATATATGCAGCTAGATTCTCTGTTCGTAGTCAAAACCCTGAATAAAACACTTTTTTCTGTGAACAACAGGGGTCCAAGATTTGACTCTTGAGGAATACCTGACAATGCTGGGAATTGATTGGATTCATATCTATTGATAAAAGCATATTGGCTCCTGGTTTTTGAGTAGAAAAAGAAAAGATTAGATAAGAACGTAGATAGCCGTTGATAATTTGGTTCGTATGTTGGATTTAGATTCTAAAATAATGCATGCTTTCATACACCTTTCTTTCACGTTTTACCAATAGAATACACTTGGGTGTCCTTCATTTGTACACTTTTACCCTAGACGCATGGAACGACTTTTGTGTTTACAACAAGGATCCCTTCAAGACCAAGGTTCATTCTTATCTCACATTAAAAATACCCTCCACACAGCATCCCAAAATAAGGCCCAAAGTTTCCCGATTCTTTTTTATACATGTATAAATGTGAACATAACGAAAAATTAACCATTTGAGTAGGCGCGAACTAAGATATTGGCCTATAGATAGGTACTTTCGTTCTTCCTATTTTTCCTTCCCTTTCCCTACTCAATGTCCCCCACGATTTCCTCCGGCCAGCGGAACTATTTGTCATTTGTGAATTTTCGTATTCACACTAATTCCGACCCTTCTTCGTTCATTTTTGTGAATACCTACATTAAAATTTAGTACAGGAGAAACCTAAGTACTTTTTCTACCCCCGAAGATTCTGTGTTGGTAGTACTTTGCTCAAATTGCGAAGGGGTGTCGCTAGGAATGGGACTCGCTTACACGTTTTTAAACATCCAATCACACGGTGATGTGTTCGCGCCACCATTCCAAACGGTCATAAGTGGTTCTGGCTACGTTTAGTACCTAACTAATCTTCTGCGTTCCTGGTAGAATATTTTTAACATCCTTGGATTTTTCAAGGATTCTTCGCGTAATTGGATTCCATCTCGATTTAGATCCATTGAAAATGATTGAATATTCCGATTGATATTATGACAAAATAAATTTAAATCTTACTAATAATAAATCATCATTTTTGAGGGGCAGAAGGAGTGAATTGTGTTTATTTTTTTTATAATGTGAATACAAGAGTCCCAACTGAGCGAGTGGGACTATGGCATCCGCAATTGAGGGATGTTGTGAGGCTGGAGGGAAGGAGATGTTGAAGAGGAAGGTTAAAAAAGTACCTGGCTATATTCAGATCCGGTCACTTAATATGGCTAAGGCCGTTTAAGGCAACGTTTTGATTCTGTATGGTGGTTTTTTTTACCAGGGCGATATACTGAGATTGTCTTCTACTCTCGCATGTCTTGAAGAGATATCTTGTAGGAGGGAGGAAACACAAAAGCCGAAAAATCATTCCATATTCGAGCCGTTGAGCACTAGAGCGACTCGTAAAAACCATTTTTTCTCATGCGGAAAATGTCAGTGTACAAAATGTTGGTCATGCGTTTGGCGTGTCCACCGTAAGGATCAATGATGCCAGCTTTTCGGAGCGGTTTCCATTAAAGTAGCGGTAGAACTAACACAGAATTCCCACTTGACGTCTTTGTTTTAAAAATTGCTCTACGTTTGTTAAGGCAGTGGAATCTTTCGAATAGATTCCTCGGATTTGCAGTCAATAGCTTTTTCAGTGTTTTTTTTTAAACTTAGCGTATACTTCTCCACCTTCCTTTTATTCAGCGGCGTGCACGTAGTTTTGGATCAGGGTAGGCAGTAGGAAAGCAGCGGATTAATTGATAATAGAGAAAGGTACCAACAGATGTCACTGATTGCTTTGCAGTTGTTCTATAAAAGCTCTGCCTAGATACAAAAAAGGTAATATAAACGAGCCACTTGAACGCGCACACAGCTCACAACATGCATATTTTGTGTAGTCTAGTGAACATGGAATAATCTACTCTGACGTTGGCGGTGTTTGGGTATATGTAGTTACTGCTTGTGACACGTTATAGTAGAGAGGTCGGTGAGGCGCTTGCGACGCGACGAATTAGCTGAACTTGCGCGTATTTTTGAAAGTGTAAATTTTTGTTTGCAATAATTTCACATTATATAACCCAATATTATTCATACGGCAGGGTAGGCAGTGTTTATGTGCCTTTATGCCTTTATGGAGTGCACGACTCTTACTCTTATCCATATCTTTCGTCTGTCTCCCACAGCCTCACAACATACACTAATTAAATATGTCATTTCCTACTGTCTTATGGCAGTTGGAACTCTTGTAAGGTATTCGCAATGTTCAAAATCTTATGGCAGCAAAAACCAAATCCTTTAGCGTAGCGTGGAGATATGCGACCTCAGAGTTAAGTTGAATAGACGCAGCGTTCATTAACACAAAGTTTACGGCACCCGTCAAATTGACGGATTTCCGATTTGCTTTGCAAATTTTAATACGTCTAAAACATAGTGTAACAATTTGTTTGAAGCAATGAAGAAAGAATGTCATCGGTGTGGAGGATATTTTGTTTCAAACCCCAAATTACAAATACGCTTTCGTTGCGCAACACATTCGGCGCATTATGATTTATGGGGCAATAAAAAAAAGTCTCTTCTAGGGCGGAAGTCTGGCGAAGTTGACCATACGACTGCATTAGTGTAAGTAAATAAATCTATCTTCAGTTATAGAGTTGTAGTTAGTGTGTGGAGACGTAGAGTCTAATTTCAGTTAAACAAAACATTTATTTAAACAGTGTTTGTGTTTATCCGTCAATTTGACGAGTGCCCGTATAAATAGGTATATAAAAAATGCTCGTAAACCTAGTGTTAATTAATATTCTAACATGAATCTTTCAGTTTTTTTTCAACTGAGATTTTCTTCTACTCACGTATCCTACGGCAATGAAAACAACACACCTTGGGAGGGTTGGGGGCTATGTGCGATCCTCGAGTAAGGGCAGAGTTGGGTGCTAACGACCCCCCGGCAGTGGGGTGAACCCGGAAAGGCATTCAGCAGCACCGCAGGCTGACTTAGTAGTATTCATACCGAGGGGACGGTCTTCAGAAGAGGGTGTTTGTGTCTGGTAGGACCCCCCTTCACTCCTCTCTGCTTCTTATTATTGTCTGTCCCCTGACATCGCTTCTTCCGCAGCTATACCTGTAACAGTTCAGTGTATTTTTTTTTTGAATTGGCTAATTTGAGGCATTTAGCAACTCTGAGTTGCTATAGAGTTAGATGATCTCCGCTGTCGAGCGGTTAAGATACTTGTCTCCTGATCCGAAGGTTCGAAACCCGACATTTAACATTTTACGTAATCTGAAAGTAAAAATCAAACGTACAATCCGAAAGGGGGTGCCGTATTTACCCCATTTGGTCTTTCTTATTAAAACGTTTTCATAACACAATCTCAGGTAATTTATTTTTAGTAATACTTCAAGAGAAGTACAGTCAAACTTGGTTATAACGAGCGCGAAGGGACCAACCAAATTTGCTCTTTATAGCCATTACTCGTTATAAACGTAGGTAGGTAAAAAATTACCTACCTACTAATATCGATATTTACACCAGGGTATGAAATCTTGCATATTATAGATCACCACATTTTTTATTACGAAAATCATGCTTAACTAACTACGAAATGATTTGATTTATGATTACACTAATAATAATAACAAACTGTACGCACAGTACTGGATAGCAATGTTTCTTAGAGCGACAACTATCGGGGATTATAAACCCTCCTTAACGTGATTTGCGGAAAGTCCGCCGCCTTGCCGGACAGGCGGCTTTCTTTTTCTTGTTTATGACATTATTTGACTGTTTCGAGAATTGGGTTTTTTTCTCATACCCGGGCGCATTGAGTTGACAATATTATTTGAACGTTATATCGGTGAAGCGATCTCGTTATAACCCCCACACCATTGTATGAAAATAAGCCCGAACCAACATATCATTGAGTAATTGCTCATTATAGCCGTGACCTCGCTATTACCGTGATTGTTATAACCAAGTTCGACTGTATATTCATAACATTTCAGTAATCCTTATCTAAGATATCGCACAAAACTCTCATTCGGGGTGACATTAGAACCCCGCTTCGGAACGGCGGTGATGCTATAAAATTATATATATAATATGATTGCCCTCCAAAGTGATTCCCTAGTGAAAGACCATCATTCAGAATCGAAACGTTGCCAGAAATGAAATTAGCCTATTCCGACCTTCCTCTACCCCACCTCTTTCCCCCTCTCACTCGGCAGTCTAACAACACACCCCTTGGTTATATATATTTTTTTTATACATCATTTGGATGAAAAATTATGTTTAAATTGTCTTATTTTTTATTGTTTTTTTTTTTTACTGTCTTTACTTTGCATTCATTGCAATTTACATATTTTTAGAATTAATTGTTTTATATTTATGAATATTGTATATTAATACACTTACTCGCTCTATTTAAAAACGCATTAAAATAAAAATTTTGTAATGTTTTTAAAATAATAAATAACTGAATAACCCCTAATTGTGAAAGCCAGGTCTACAGCGCCCTTGAGGTGATCTTTCACAAAAACGGCGCTATACAAATTATCCAAATATTATTATTACTGGCAAAAATGAGAAAAGTGTGGCTGCTTTTTTTCTCGTCTTTCTGAAAAATCCACCCCTCCCGACATCGTTTCTTCCGCAGCGATACCGGTAACGTTTTAGAAATGACGTAACGGTAAATTGAATTATAATTCTTTTGACTCCATTATTTAAAATTTACATTTATTCTTTCTTTAGGTAATGTATTCACTGTCAATAATTGTAGGATTGTTACGATGTAAAATGTACGTATATTTGTATCGTATCCACTGTCATTAATTATAGGATTTAGTGCCATGCAACTTTACCTTCTGTCAATGTATCTTATATGGAATAATTAATGTATCAATAGAGTTTTACGGTCAGTGTATGTTGTATCATTGTGTAACAAATATCAACATATTTTATATTATTCTACTTGCACTCACTGTCACCTACCTCAGAACAGGTTCTAATGACCTAGTGAGGTAGGTAATGTAATGTTAGAAACAAAAAGTTAATAAAATATATATATATAGTGTACATAAATATGGTATTCGGATCGGGTAGTGTTGTTCACACCGAGGGGAGGGGCGAGGTGTAATATCTTGCTACCCCTCACCTTTCACTTCTCCCTCCTGCTATTGTATTGCCGCATGCAAGGAGATGCAGGCTGGCTAGAGTGTCGACAGGAGATAGCAGAGGATCTTTATTATTTATTATTTTTTTATTTTTGTATTATTTTAATGTTATTCTCACTGAAATTTCCCGTGTTGAGGAATACATCCTACGGTTTACACTTATAATCAGAGGCGTGAACTGCACAAGGGCACATAAGCACTGCCTACCCTGCCGTACTCGCATAAATATATGAATTATATTGGATTAAATAATATGAAATTAATGCAAAAAATAAATCTACATTTTCATAAATACGCGCGTAGTTCAAATCATTGCACGGCCGCGAGCTGCACACCGACTGTCTTACTTTAACGTGTCAAAAGCAGTAACTACATATGCCCAAACGACATTAACGTCAGAGTAGATCATTCTATGTTTACTAGACTACACAAAATATGAATGCATGAATGCTGTGAGCTGTACGTTCGTTCAAGTGGCTCGTTTATGTTAGACGGCCTCCATAGTCGAGTGGTCAGACGCTCGACTACGAATCCAAAGGTCGCGGATTCAAACCCGACGTGCGCCGATAACTTTTATTTAATTAGTATGTGTCATAACACATTTAATTCACATAAAAATAAAAAAAAGTATATTTGCGGCACGTCCGAGAGTGGTAGATACTCCAAGTATCGCCCTAGTGAAAGACCATCATTCAGAATCGAAACGTTGCATGAAATGGCTTTTAACCATGTTTGGTGACCAGATCTGAATAGCCAGGTACTTTCAACCTTCCTCTTCCCCATCTCCTTCACCTCTTCACTACCTTCAGCCTCACAACATACCCCAATAGGGAATGCCATAGTTTCACTGGCCCTAGACGTTGGAAACAGTTGGGACTATTGTGCGGTATTCACCATAAAAAAATAAAATTTAAAAAGTATCTTTGTTAGTGTCGAGGCAGTGCTTTTACAGAATAAATCCAATATCAATCAGTGACATCTGTTGGTACCTATCTCTATTATCAATTAATGCGCTGTTTTCCTACTGCTTACCCTGATCAAAAACTCTGTGCACGCCACTGTTTATAATACAATTTTAATATAAGTTTGTAAGATGTTAGTATTTTGTCTCAATGTGTATTGTTTTAAAAAAGTGTAGGTTGTTTTATTTTATTACTCCGTGTTTGGTTGTAGTATTCGGTCATTTCGTGTCTCCCTGCGTCCCAGATTTATCTTTTAATGGATCATTTAAAAGTATTGATGTTTGTGAGTTTGTGATGTTTAATAGGAGAGCGGCAATCTATTGTATAGTGTTATGCCGTAGTCAATGAAATTTCTCTGTGTAGTCCAAATGTAGTGTTTGTTTGTTTTTGCTTGTCGGATGCGCCTTTGATTGAAAGATCTAGTGACTGTGTTGTGTTTGTTGATTGGTAGTTCCAACGTTTTGTTCTTGTGAGAGTGAGTAAGTATGGTTTCGGAAAAGAGTTGTTTTAGGGACATGATATTTTGATTATCAACAATTTGGTCCGAACGAGTTCTAACGGGGACTTTGAGCAAAATATTTATGATGGCTTTTTGTGTTTTGATGAAGAAGTCGAAACGAATTTAGTTCACGACGATGGGAGACGATCTTCAGACAAATCATCTAAGATTCAATGGAAGATCTAAGCTATGGATCGTCTTAAATCGAAAATAGAGCTTAGCTACTTAAAAATGTATGGTATAATTTCTTGAAGATTAACGATGTATTTTCCTCTTTTCGCAGGTAAGCAACATCTCTCATTGGCAGACCAATTATTCAAATCTCATCGGGTTGAATCGAAACGGGTATGATACTTAAGTTTTATTTATCAATTGTCATTTTTTTAAATTATTTATCTTGTTGAAATATAAAACATGGGTTTGGTCTTAGAGTACATAGAGTAGTATCAATCCAAGGCAGTGAAGTCAGTTTTTAACTTGTTTTTAATGATTTTAACCTGACTCGGCGCACCTGGGCGTGGCTATGACTAAGGCTACGGTATTTATACATCCATTCATATCACACATCGACATAATGTTTTTGTTTATTCAAATAGCCACTTTTTCAAAGTATTTCTATCAACAAAAATAAAGCATATAACCTAAAAAACCGTTGAGTTGTGTCAAGTTTAGTGGCATAATAAAAAATGTGGGCGGAGTCCCGCGGTGAACCAGGAGCTTAAGATCATTGCGGCAGTATATAGAAGCGGTCTATGAATTTTTTTGTCTTTTTCTCCCTCATGGTGTACGACATAAAAACCCGGAGAAAGTGATTTATCACAAGTTTGTCTAGGTTGGGTAAAAATAATTAGCTCTCCCTCCATATATTGTTACTTCAAGGGTTTGGTTCATGTCTGTCTCACTAGGAGATGAGATTCCTGTGTTGAGACAGATATATTTTACATAAATGATATAATATTAAATGTAAATATTAATAAAAATAAAAAAAAAACAAAACATGAAATTAAATGAATATAAGAACAAAGATATTACAAGGATAATATATTTAAAGATATCACATAGAAGTAAGAGGTTGTGCACAAAAATAAAAAAAATAGTAAAAAGGAAAAAGAAATAAAAAAGCAAACCGAAAAGAAAATTAAATGAATATAAAATTATTACGTGGAGGTTACATTTTATAGATATTGTTTAGGAGTATAGAGGTTATGCATAAGGTGCATAATATATAATTTTTTTGATGTTTTATGATCTAGGTAAAGGTAAATATAGAAATAAAAATAGGATTGTATATGTCTAGAGATAAAGATAGATTGAAAATTGAAATATGCTCATCTAAGTAGGTGTTTTACAGTAGTTAGCAATATTAGGACGACCTATTTTATATTATCATTCAATGTCCTTCGGCGGTCCATCCTCAGTCTGTTAAGGTTGCCAAATCCTGAGGCCTCGTCAAAATTGTTTCACTGATTGACTTCAGTCAAACAAAGTGCATTCATTCTTATTTGACCGGTCGGTAGCTGAGTGGACGAACGCGTCGGATACCCACCCAGGCGTCGTGCGTTCAATTCTTCTGCTGGCTAAGTCCTCCATCATTGCACAAGCAATATCTTCGCTTATTATGATGGATGTAAAAGTTTTTCAAATATTGTCAGGGTATTCGTAACCCGGGCGGGCATGTTTGTCTTTCTCCAATAAAATATATATATAATATATCGGAACCCTTCTTCTTCTCGTGCCCTCACATCGAGAGGGTTGGTTATTATAGACGTCCACCATGGTATAGTGGTAATACGCTCGACTGCGAATCCAGAGGTCGCGGGTTCAAACCCGGCGTGCGCCAATAACTTTTATTTAATTCATATGTGTCGTAACACAATTAATTCATATAAAAATAATATAAAGTCTATTTGCGGCACTTTCCAGAGCGGTAGATACTCTAAGTATCGCCCTGGTGAAAGACAACTCAGCGGAACTGCACTCGTACCCACGCCAAAGTCTAAGATAACGCTGTTTTTTACACGTTGGCCAATAAAATCCAAGCGACACCTGCGCGATACGAGAGTAAAGGTATATCATCTTAACTTTGATAGCTCCATTGTAACGTCTCTTTCTGGCACACATATCACCCGTGCGAAAGAGGGAGATGTAGCAATGGTTCTATCGGCGATGTACCTATCCGATGTAACCATTCTTACTGTTACATGCATCTTATTAAATTTTTATTATTTTGAAAACATTACAAAAATTAACAACGCGTTTTTAAATAAATAAGGTGAATAAAGTGAATAAGGGTGTATCACAATGTATACAAAAGTAAAAAAAAAAACTAGATAGGAATTAGTGTAAAGTAAAGATAGTAAAAAAAAAAAAACAATTTAAACATGTAAAAGGTACACAAATAGCAGGAATATTTTTCGTTTGAACGAAGCTTCATTTATGTAAAATATATTGACAGAAGCGATTGCGTTCAACAAGATTGCCCTCCCCACCGGCATGACCATTGGCAAGTTAGTCCTGCAGGCCGGGAGATAAAACAATCTATGCTGTCGATGACGTAGATAACCACCAGGAACATAGAAATAAATGCTCTTCATGATAATAATTTTAACAATACCAAATTTTTAACTTTATTCCACTATTTTGTATTTAAGACCTGACCGGTTTCACCTCATGACGGACATTTTCAGACTGGTACAATTTTAAGTAAGTCTATGGAATACATACTATTAGGTCCGGAAGGATGGACATTGATATTCATAGTGAATCATCCATGACTTAAGGATTTTAGTTTTATGGCTGACAGAGGTGGCTTTACCATATCTTCAAAAATACATTCGGGTAGTTTTATTACCTTCTCACGGTTTACACGGGGTGCGTTAGATGCGTTTGTGTTTTTTTTTATAAATTATATAATATCTATAGTTGTCGGCTTTATCTTTAACAGTTGCTTCATTATAACTGAGTTTTTTAACCATCCACGAATCAATCTGAAGAAATGTGTAATCGATGGTACTTTCAGAGTATATTTAAGATGAATTCGGTAGGATAGAGCCACGGGTAGTAACCACACTCCTTCAAGTAGTATAATAATAAAAATATTTGGGTAGTTTGTATAGCGCCGTTTTTGTGAAAAATCACGTCAAGGGCGCTGTACAAATCTTAATTTCTATTTAATATCAATTCTTAGTTTATATAAATATACAGCAACATACTTACCTGGCAAGTTACTTCTGTCATGACACAATCATCATATCATAATAACTTAAAATTTAGCTGATTCTTACATATATATTTTCATTTTTTATTATTATTTTTTCATTTTTAGGGCAGAGTAAATTTAAAATAAAGTATGTCGGAGGAATTTTTTTAATTTTTCTAATGAATTTAAGGAATGAGAGTCTGAAAAGTTTTCTTGGTTTGAACAGAAATTCTATTGGGCTTGTTACATCTTGATTACGGATATGATTTTCTGAAAAAATGGGTTTTAAGTTTGGCTCTGAGCTCTGTCGAGTCTTTTATTACTCTCAGATCATGTGGTAGTCCATTCCAGGCTTTAGGACCTGACACTCCGAAGGCGCGCTCTCCGAACTTAGTGTCTGGTGTGCGCTTTGGTTCCTTCAACCTTCCGATAGCCGATGACATTGCCGATCTAAGGATTGACTGTCGCGAATTGGAATCTTCAGGAATACACAATTCCAATAAATAAGCCGGAGCCATTCCGTTAATTGATTTGAAACCCATCCAACAAAGCTTGTGAGAAAAAAGGAGAGGTAACAACAGGACTATCAGCGGTACGCCTATATAACACCCGCCTCGGGAAAGTCTAGAGTGGTCCAACCAATTATTTCACACTCATCGCTTCTTCATTCTCAAATCCAATTTCCTGAGTATTTTTTTATTCTAAATCACCAGCACTTGGCAAACCTCCCTCCCCCGCCGATGCGATATGTTGTGGGGAGGGTTAGTTGATTGTAGACCGTGCAATACACAACTAGTGCAGTTTGTTGTGAGCACTGGACAGACAACCCCTAGAAGTGTGATCTACAGAGGTCGCGGGTTCGAACCAGGCGTGTGCAAATATTTTTCATTTAATTAATATGTGTCGTAACACATTTCATTGATATAAAATAAAATATAGTATATTTGCGGCACCTTTCAGAGTGGTAGATACTCTGAGTATCGCCCTGGTGAAAGACCACACCATTCAGAATTGAAACGTTGCTTGAAATGGCTTTAGCCGTGTTTGGTGACCAGATTTGAATAGCCAGGTACTTCCCAACCTTCCCCTTCCTCTCCCCACTACCTTCAGCCTCACAACATACCCCTATTGGGGATGCCATAGTCTTACTGGCTCTAGACGGTTGCGAACAGTTGAGACTCTTGTGCGGTATTCACGTAAAAATGAAAAAAAAAAGCTGTCAATCATTTTGAAAAGCTGTCTGTGGCCTAGGATTCGAATGATTCATTCAAATTATTTTTTTTTTATATATATTTTTTTATATGAATACCGCCTGATTCAAGTATTTGATTCACTTGAGCCATGTTGAGACTATGGCATCCCCAAATAGGGTATGTTCTTCCATTAAATTTCAGGGAGGGAAGGAGATTGGGAAGAGGAAGGTTGGGAAGTACCTGGCTATTCAGATCTGGTCAAACACGATAAAGCCATTTCAAGCAACGTTTTACCCTGAATGGTGTTCTTCACCAGGGCGATTTTCCGCACATCTACCCACTCTGATATCTAGACATCGTCTCACACATACTCTTCTGTTATTCTGACTCTTCACATGGCCCGATTCAAGTATTTGATTCACTTGATCGTGCCATGTTTTCCTCGGGCGTCCCCGACTTTTTCTTCCATTAAACTTCGCGTGATGAATTTTTTTCACACTCCTTTCTTTGTTCATCTGTTCTACGTGCCCAACTCATCTAAGCGCCCCTTTTCAAATTAATTAATAATTATTCAATTCTATTCATTACGCCTACATCAGCCTCGTATTATTTCCGGATATTGTCATTTTTAACACGGTCATACATGGTTTTTCCGCACATCCACCTCAGGAATGTCATTGCCATAGCATTTAGTCTACCTTCATCCTTCCTCTGCCAGTTCCGTGCCTCACTGCCATACATCAGGGTTGGTATAAGCACTCCATGTGATTGCTTGCTTTGCATCTTTGGTAATTTTTTCCCGACTTCTTCTTCCATTTAGTTTCGCGTCCTATATTCTTTTTTTTTTTAATGTGATTGAAACAATAATGGTTTCAAGTATGTAATATGATTCTGGAAGAGATAGAAAGTGATGATATGATGAAAAATCACACTTCTAGGGAGTATCTCTTCTGTGCTTCCAAGGCTGTGTAGAGTTTTAGGGTGCACATTTGTACGGGATAGTATTGTAGAGTAAGGCGGGGTGGCGTCATCGAAGTACAGCCCTACCCCGATTTGAGGAGGCTCCGACTTTCCCCTGTTTAGTGAGGGGTGCTTGATACAGGAAGCTTCGTTTAGAAATGAACTGTATTTGGAATTTATTTAGACTTTTCGAATACTTAAAGATACATATTTTATGGATAACGTTTAGTGGCATTTTAAGGGGTTATAGAATTAAATGTTTTTTTAAATATATATTTTTTTATAGTGAATACCGCACAAGAGTCCCAACTGCTCCCAACCGTATTGAGCCAGTGAGAAACCGTATTGAGCAAGTGAGACTATGCCATCCCCAAATAGGGTATGTTGTAAGGCTTAAGGTAGTGTGGATGGGAAGGAGATGAGAAAGAGGAAGATTGGGATGTACCTTTTTTTTAACAAGAGTCGACTGCTCCCAACTGTCTAGAGCCATTGAGACTATGGCATCCCCAATTGGGGTATGTTGTGAGGCTGAAGGTAGTGGAGAGGGGAAGGAGATGGGGAAGAGAAAGGTTGGGATGTACGTGGCTATTCAGGTCTGGTCACCGAACCCGGTTAAAGTCATTTCAAGCAACGTTGCGATTCTGGATGGTGGTCTTTCACCTGGGCTATATTTGCGAATTGCACGCTGTATTGATGATTACTTGGGTTTTTTTTCCAGCTCGGTGATCGGCAATAAACCCAGCTGACTGTACCGAGTCCTTCACAAAACAGCAATACAAAAGTACCGCGGCTAGGGTCTCCTTGTATAGAAGGTTAGGTAGCGCCAGGATGTAATGGGAAATGCACTACCCCGCTACCCGGCGCTGCCCGGGCCTGCGGGGGAGGATATTGCTTTGGGGTAGGTACTGTGTGACTCACTCACTGCCTCACGCACCGACGGAGGTGACGGTGCCGAAATACACCTGGTCACTCCGGGAGTGATTTTTTTTTTTCTTCAATAATGCCATTTATTGCTTCTCTGGTAGTGGTGCTCAAGTTTGTGTGATTCGTTATTTTTTAATGAATCTTACTAACTAACTAACCATCACGCCGTTTCTCCGCAGGGGTAGGCAGAGAGGACGGACCGCCATATAACTCTGTCTTGGCACACACTCCTTGCTTCATTTATATTCATACATCGTCTCATACATGCTCTTCTTTTATTCTGACTCTTCACATGACCCGATTCAAGTATTTGATTTACTTGATCGTGCCATGTCTTTCTCGGGCGTCCTCGACTTCTTCCATTCACTTTCGCATCATATATTCTTTTTACACTCCTTTCTTCGTTCATTCGCTCTACATGCCCAAACCATCTAAGCGTCCCTTTCTTGATCCTATTCATTACGCTCACATCAGCCTTGCATTCTTTCAGATTTCCACATTTTTAATACGGTCATGCGTGGTTTTGCCGCACATTCGTCTGACAATAATAATAAATGGATAACCTTGTGGTAACAATATATAACAGACTGAATGCTGTGGAAATGAGATCCCTGAGACGTACGTGCGGTAAAACCATGTATGACCGTATTAAAAATGTGAATATCCAGAAAGAATGCGAGGCTTTTGTAAGCGTAATAATAATAATAATATTTGGAAAATTTGTATAGCGACGTTTTTGTGAAAAATCACCCCAAGGGCGCTGACGAATAGAATTAAGGAAGGGACGCTTAGATGGTTTGAAAGAAGAAGAAAGGAGTCTGAAAAGAATATAAGACGCGAAAGTGAATGGAATAAAAAGTCGGGAACGCCCGAGAAAGACACATAAAAACTGATCAAAACTGCACATCTAAACTATTTTTGTCCAAAGTGTGACTTAAACCCCTTTTTGGCTTTCCAGCGACGATATTATTAAATAGTCATATATAGTATGACTAACAACTCCCTCGGCTGGGCTTTCGGCAGGCCCTCGGGGCAAGTAGCTTGCCAATGTAGGCATGACTCACTGACTTGTCCCTTTATATGGCAGTAGTAAACCGCACCATCTGCTGATTTTATCTGGCTTACAATCGGTGATATATTATTACGTACTGCAGTACACGAGATTCAGCAATTAGATGCATTGATCATACTAATTGATATTTATTAGACTGCGATTTTTGCTGATCTATAAGTACCAACATGAAAAATAACCTGGAGTAAAGAATATACATGGAGAGATGGCTAAATATTTTTACCCAACCAATACAATTTGCGATAAATCGATTTCTCCGGGTTTTTACGTCGTATACTATGAGAGGGAAAGAGAGAAGAAAAGTCTTCATATAATATTGCAGCACTTCTCGGTATGTAAGGATGTTCTCCGTCCGCGCTAACTTTACATCATCGAGTCGCACAAATTACTTCAACGGATTTTGAGGTTGTATCCTATATTTGTGTTTATTAAAAAACTTGATATGTGCTATGCGCGAATGTTCAAATAAGACCAAACAAAAATTATAAAACATCACTTTTCAGAGGTATTTCGACAGTTTTTTTTATTTTTTATTTATAGTTTTTGTGTTCAATTTGTAGAACTCCATTTTAATTTTTATATAATTTAATTGAATTAAATTTAATATTTTTATTATTGAGTTCTGCTATTTTCAGTTTTTTTATTTTTAGTGACAGCTGTTTCGGCGTTTAAGGCCATTGTCAAAGACAGTTTGACATAATAAAAATAAATAAAAACATAGTCAGTAATAAAAATATTAAATTTAATTCAAATAAATTATATAAAAAAAAAATTAAAAAAACAGTTTTAAATATTTTTGACCGAAAATTTTCACATTTTTAATGATATAAAGATACAAAATCAACAAAAAGCTTCCATCATTATTTAGGCAAACCTTCTGTTATTAGTGTTCGTGTGATATTTTGACTTTATAAATCATTTTAATGGTATATTGATATTGTTTTGTTTAATGTGTTCAAATATGTTTATTAAAAATGTCCGAATTCCATGTGGGCGGTAACTAATAGGCTATCCAACATCCTTTAACATATCTTTGTCTCTTTATATCAAGTCAACAATACTGACTATTAGGCGTGCATTTGGCGAGTTTCCCGACTGTGCACCGGTGCCGAAGGAATCAATGACGCAAGTTCCTCGGAGCATTTTCCATTGAAATACCGGTAGAACAAGGCAGCATTCCCACCTGACGTCTGTGCTCCAAAGATTGTAATCCGTTAAGATAGAGGAATCTGTCAAACCGACCGCGTTTCTGCACAGAGTCAAACGTTTTTTAAAAGATATTTTGGAGCCCCAGACTCATTATTTAAATTGTTCTGAATGCACGGCTTGAAGTGTGTGGGACTAGGCGTGGAAATGAACATTATAAATGTGTATTGTATGCTGATGATGCTGGATCTTATTTCTAACAGTATGGAAGATCTACAATCGCTTGTGTTTAGGCAAACAAAGTATGTATGCAGAATGATTTATTGATGAGTGTGACTATATCCAAAGTCGTGGTGTTTGAAAGAGAGAGTACGAAAACAGTGTGCAGTATAGTTGTGAATGATGAATACTTGAACCAGGCCTGCATGGTCGAGTGGTAAGACGCTCGACTACGAATCCAGAGGTCGCGGGTTCAAACCCGGCGTTCGCAAATAAATTTAATTTAATTCATATGTGTCATAACATTTATTGATATAAAAAATAAAACATCGTATATTTGCGGCACGTTCCAGAGTGGTAGATACTCCAAGTATCGCCCTGGTAAAGGACCACCATTCAGAATTGAAACGTTCCTTGAAATGGCTTTAGCCATGTTTGGTGACCAGATCTGAATATCCAGGTACTTCGCAACCTTCCCCTTCCTCATCTCCTTCCCCTCCCCACTACCTTCAGCCTCACAACGTACCACACTGTATAGTCTCACTGGCTGTACACGGTTGGGAGCAGTTGAGACTCTTGTGCGGTATTTACGTAAACAAAAACAAAAAAAGTGAATGGGTTTGTGTATAAGAAATGTATGTTCACGAGAGAATGTTTCAATAAACTGTTGATAGAGCAGTAATCGCTTAATCTGTTAACCGTTTCCGGATATCGAACTAGCAACTTCAGGCCAAACAGTCAGTTCCTTAACCCCGACACCATGAAGGCCGTCAATTCAACATAAACAACGGATGTGTTATTAGTGTTATTACAATAGATAAGCACTACTTTATAAAAGGTTTATTTTGAAAGTTGTTATCCAAGGACATACGATAATTCACCAGGAGCACAGAATCGAGCAGGTTGACTTGTTATGATCGTTTTGCATTCAGTCAGTTGGTTATGTGCTATGTTGTTACGTCGCTTTAGACATGCTAATATGTCAATTAAACGCCTCGACCGTTATGTGCTCCTTTGATTGGAGAATACGAATATTGATTAATTGGATGGATAATTTTCTGTTTTTTCATTTGCATTTGGTTATGTTTAAATTCCACTACAGTTACACACCTATATGTGCAGTCGGAGGCGTCGCTAATGCAAATATTACGGGTCCAATAAAACACATGAATGACACAAATATCAGAGTGGTAGACACTGTAGTATCGCCCTGGTGAAAGACCACCATTCAGAATCGAAACGTTGCTTGAAATGGATTTAGCCGTGTTTGGTGACCAGAGCTGAATAGCCAGGTTCTTTCCAATCTTCCTCTTCCCGATCTCTTTGCCTTTCCCACTACCTTCAGCCTCACAACATGCTCCGATTAGGGAATCCATAATCTCATTGGCTTCCAGACGGACGGGAGCAGTTGGGACTCTTGTGCGGTATTCACTATAAAAACAAATAGCTCGTTTGTTAGTTCATATTTGACTATTATGGCCTTTCTTTACAGATAAATTAATATGCGATGGAAATGATTTTGCAATTTGAGAATAATTGCATTGACCTAGATTCTAATTCTTCTTGATTCTAAATTCTGGACAGAAAAATCTGTACGAATTACGTCCGAGTTCACTGTTTAAGAGTATTCATTGCTGCAGCACTGAATTTTTTATGATTTCTTGTTAAAATATACTTACTTCCCTATTAGTTACATACTTGTATCTCGTTTCTGAGAAAGAGGGAGAGGTTACAGGAGCTCGCTGATAGTTCATATGATAGCATAAAACAGTTAAATATATAAGGGAGAGAGAGGTTAACAATAATACGAGTATATATTTCGTGCAACAATTTTGAGTTAGTTTGGAATGCCATTAAGTTAAATCAACATTTTAGATGAAACAAATTTACACCTCAGGAATTTTCGATGAATATTTTCAATAAAGCGTCGCCTAAAATCACTTTGCCATTATTATTTTCCGAATTACCATGAAAGCTTGAATTTTCATTTTGGTAAAAGCTTTGAGAGTATGTTTGCCTAGACTTTTGCACAATTCAATTTTCTCCCATTCTAAACCAATGTCGGATTGGAGGAATCTTTTAACGTTATTTTCATATCGGATAAGTTTTTTCCCGTCTATCAGTACATCATCAAGAAGTGAGTGGAAGCCGTTGTTCTCAACAGTTGCATAGCGTCGGCTGAGTTGGGTGAAAAGACAAATACCGTCTTATTTGCTTGTTCCTAACTTTGGTTTGCTGAGGGGACTCCTCCCTTGTTACATGTTAGTCTGCCCACCGCTCTCAGTAATCGACAGACAACAAAATGATGCCAAGATAAAGCTTTTTAATGCAAAATTAACAAAAAGTCCATTCAACTTTAAATATGAATAAATTGTTTGTTTTACATATTGAAATACACATTGCACATTTTTTAAACAAACATCTATCAAAAAATCGCTATTTTGTCGTCAGTTCATATCGACTTGAAATTCAATATGCTCGTAAATACTTCATTACGGCAGTTGAAAACTGACCTTTTTTTTTAAGTATTCCGACGCTGTTGTTGAATTTAAAAGTGATAATTTTTAGGTTCTACCTTCACGCTTTTCATCCAATTCCTACCTATCCCGCCATTTCGCTATTCGATTTTTTATTCAACAACACTGTGTTCGAAAACAACTGAGAGTTATGTGAAAAAACGTGTTGTGGTTCGTTGGTGTCTCGCTTGGTCGTCGGTTTGTTGTCGTTCTTCAAGTAATATTATGTTAAGTGTGGTGTTTTGTTGTGATTCGTTATGTGTAAGAAGAATCAAGAACTTCAATTACATCGGTGAGTGAATGGTTTCCCATTTTCCCTTCATTCCAAATAATCTTTTCACATCCATAATTAGACACTTCCATCAAAACGTATAGATAATCGTTTTACAGTTCACTATTTTATAAATTCATCTGAAGCTGAAAACACATTCGGTGTTTTATCGCAGCTTCTGTACCGAAGACTTATGTAATTTATTGTAAAACAAAAAAATAACTTTAAAATACTATGCTGTAAAATTTCAAAAAAATGGCGCTCAAGTTCTTTCCGGCGATGGTATCTAAATCCCACACTCAATATTTAATTATTTGTGATTATTTCTAGTGTCTACGAAATTCAAATTGAGAATTACCCAAATGTCAGAAAAATATCAACTTTTCACTATTGACAGTTTATCAAACTATTTTTTTTAAATGTTACCGGAGAACAAAATGCCACCCACACTTTTTACTCCAAATAAGTCTAGGAATAGCTGAAGTCTGTCGGGTTTGATCTATAGAATACTTTGGTGATATATATAGCGCCATTTTTGTGAAAAATCACTTCAAAAATTTACTTTTTTTTATTAGTGAATACCGCACTAGTCCTGACTGCTCCCAACCGTCTAGATCTAGTGAGACTATGGCATCCCCAATTGAAGTATGTTGTGAGGCTGAAGGTAGTGGGGAGGGGAAGAGGAAGGTTGGAAAGTACCTGGCTATTCAGATCTGGTCAACAAACACGGCTAAAGCCATTTCAAGCAACTTTTCGATTCTGAATAGTGATCTTTCACCAGGGCGATAATTAAAGTATCTACCACTCTGGAACGTGCCGTAAATATACTTTATATTAGTTTTATACGAATGAAATGTGTTATGACACATATATATATATATATAAATTTATTTTTTGTGCACGCCGGGTTTGAACCCGCGACCTCTGGATTAAGTATTTTATAAAAAATAACGCTGGGTACACCAGAGTGGTAGAAAGTATCGTCCTGGTGAAAGACGACTAATCAGAATCAAAACGTTGCTTGAAATGGCTTTAGCCGTGTTTGTCAACCAGATCCGAAAAGCCATGTACTTCCCAAACTTCCTCTTTTCCATATCCTTCCCCTCCTCACTACCTCAGGCTCACAACATACCCCGATTGGGGATGCCATAGTCTCACTGGCTCCATACGGTTGAGACCAGTTGGGACTTTTGTGCGGTATTCACCATAAAAAAATAATAACATACGCTTCAGGGGTCTCATTTCTACAGCATTCAGCTTACTTTCATCCTTTCTCTTCCAGTTCCACGCCTCACTGCCACACATCAGGGTTGGTACAGGCACTCCATTGTGGACTGCTAGCTTCGCTTCTTTAGAATTTTTTGATTTGCTGAAACTGAATTTCGTCACGGCAAAGCATTTTTGCTTCTTTTGAATATTTCAGACCTTCTGGGTATACAATATTCAGTGTTTTTTTCGCTTGCCAATCTAAAAGTTCCAAAGTAAAGTCTAAATTCTTTATATCCTTTCATCGTTTAGTGCTGCCTCGTGTTTCTGCCTATTTCCTCGTAAATCCGGCGGATTTAAGGTCGTCTTTCTGTTCGGGAGGCTTTCGCGAGGCCAGAGCCGATGTTATAATACAATAGTTTACGCCCTACTAGGATTTGAAGCGGGGACACTATACTCGGCAAGTTACTATGTAGGGTTCGGTTCAGGTGCCCTCAGATATGCGAAGGATTTGAGAGGACGAAATAAAAGGCAATTTATAGCTTATTCATTAAACTCTTTTTCAGGAAAAGGGCCGAAGGACAAAATATGTATATACTCGTATATGCATATATATTATTTTTTTTCAATAAAAGTCCCGGTGCTCATATTCTTCATAAAAATGGTCATGGCCACATATTAAATAATTTAGAAGCCACTAGAAATAAAGGAAAGCCATTAAAATTAATAGTCATATTCTAAATAATCACTTAAATTTGTCTAGTAGTTCAATATAAGGTATATTTCTTGGAAACTCATAAAATTTCTCATTATTATTTTATGACCTCGGTTGACGTTTTGTCTTTTTCATATCATAGCATCTGTCTCTTTCTCTCTCTTTCTGTGTTATTATTTTGTTTCATACTGTTCTCTTATTTTATTTTATGTTGTGTTCTCACTCTGCATATATACGAGTTTATATAACCACACACTATGTATATTTTTTAGTTTAATTTTGTACCCTGATGATGCTTAGGCTAAGCGAAACCGGCCGGTCATAAAAAATAAAATAAAATTTGTAGGCACATACAAATTGTTATTTCATTTTTATTAAAATATTTTTTCTTTATGTGTTGAAGGTTTTTCATGACGATATTTTGAATACTCGGAAAAGGTACCGTCTTCTTCTTCTTCTTTTGAGTGGCACACCGTCGAGACAATCGTCGCCTGCGTGGTCGAGTGGTGAGATGCTCGACTACGAATCCAGAGGTTGCGGGTTCAAACCCGGCATGCGAAAATAATTTTAATTTAAGTAATATGCGTCATAACCTTGTAGTGATAATATATGGAGAGAAAGCTAATTCTTTTTACCCAACCTATACAAATTTCGGATAAATCACTTTCTCCGGGTTTTTACGTCGTACACCATGAGAAAGAAAGAGACAACAAATTTTCCCAAATTATCACACGTCAGTACTGTAAGGATGTTCTTCGTGTCCCGCGTCTCCGTTGACTCCGCCCACACTTTTTCATATGCGACATAAATGGACATAAGTCAACGGTTTTTTTGGTTACATGATATATTTTTAATTACAACAATACTGTGAAAAAGTGGTCATACGAATAAACAAAAACATTATGTCGACATGTGCTATAAATGGATGTAAAAATACCCTAGCCCTTGTCCTAGCCCCGCCCAGGTCTATCCGAGTCCGGCAAAACTCATCAAAATTGGCTACAGCAGCGCTCTCTCTTATATATTATTGTTCTGAGGTCATAACTCATTCAATTCATATAAAATAAAATATAATATATTCACGGCACGTTCCAGAATGGTAGATACTCAAAGTATCGCCCTGGTAAAAGACCAGCATTCAGAATCGAAACGCCGCTTGAAATTGTTTTAGCCGTGCTTAGTGACCAGATCTGAATAGTTAGTCTCTCTCGTATTTCGCAATATTTCATCCTGCACATGCATGACTCGCGTGAATTTATTTCCGTGGCAATATGCAATCGTAATATTATCACCTGATTGATAATTAGTATTCCAGCCTCTCGGTCGTAAAATGCAAATCGATGACGAATCGTCCGACGTTACGAATCACGTGCGATTAATTTAAGAACTGCGACGACCGCAGCACGTAATCTCATAAATTAGAAAACGTAACAATGAAGAGATCCAATTAGTAAATATAGCATAGCTGAAAAACATTTTGATTTCACGTTTACCGTACTTGGATCATGCGTTCAAATGTACCTGACGCTGTATAATGGCTGATCGAAGTTACAATGTCAATTAGCAAGATTATATATGACGCGCAATCAGGACCAAAGAAGTCGGGGACTCCCCGGGTAGACATGGCACGATGAAGTGAATCAAATACTTAAATCGGAATAACAAAAGAGTTTATGCGAGACGATTTGTTTGCCAATAAACAAAGTGGTAGATACTCTAAGAATCGCCCTCGTGAAAGACCGCCATTCAGAATCGAAACGTTGCTTGAAATGGATTTAGACGTGTTTGGTGACCAGATTTAAATACCCAGGTACTTCCCAACCTTCCTCTTCCCCATCTCCTTCCCCTCAACCTTCAGCCTCACAACATACCCTATTTGGGGATGCTATAGTCTCACTGGCTGTAGACGGTTGAGAGCAGTTGAGGCTCTTGTGCGGTATTCATATATATATATTTAAAAAAAAACAGAGTTATGGAGTTGTCCATCCTCTGCCTACCCCTACGGATAAATGGCGTGCTCTTTATTTAGTTGGATACATCTGAAGTGCAGCATATACATTGTTTTGTAGTTTACGGCGGTCCAGCCTCTTTTCTGAAAAGGCGCAATTGTGATTAAAAAAACATATGGTATACCTGACTTTGTGGACCAAAGAAACTAAGATAACATATTTTCGTAACAATTTTTTTATTTTTTATAGTGTCACACAAGAGTCCCAACCGCTACCAATCGTCTAGGGCCAGTGAGACTATGGTATCCCCTATCGGGGTATGTTGTGAGGCTGAAGGTAGTGGAGAGGTAAAGTACCTGGCTATTCAGATCTGGTCACCAAACACGGCTAAAAGCCATTTCAAGCAATGTTTCGATTCTGAATGCTGGTCTTTCACCAGGGCGATACTTTGAGCATCTACCTCTCTGTTTTATACAATGCATCTTCCGGCAACAGGTGCCCAGTCCACACGTAGTATAACGTAGATGACTATAGATAGGTACCGCAGGTGCGACAGTACTGTCAGTAGTGTCGCCAAAACGAAATCCGCAAACCGGAATTGCACGGCGGCTGCGGCTCACGTTAACGTTGGTATACCTATGTACGTGGTGGTGAAAGTAGCCTCTCGCTGTTATTATTTACAACACGCTTGCTTGTCGCTTAGATCGCTTCAGTGGCGTATTGAGAAATTACGGGCTCCCGGGCAAACAGGCAAACCTTATCCAGAGACAGTTATATAAATAATTTATTTTTTAAATGTTTTTTTTTCAAAAACAAGCCCTATTTCGATTCAATTAACGTGTAACATTTGTGAAAAAGCGTATTCTCGAAATGAAAACACTGCGACTGCCAAAAGTCACTTGAAGTCATTACGTAACCCGTCCTCGTTGAATTTCTAATACCAATTTCACATTCGCATCCGCAAAAAAAAAATTCGCTTCCGTTACACTTTTGAGAAAGCGCCTGTATATACACTTTTCAAAGAATTTTAAGTAATTAGAATTTTTTGTTTTTAAGAAAGACAAACATTCCCGGTTTACGAATAACCTGACAATATTTGAAAAGCTCCTACTACCATCATAGTAAGGGGAAGATGTTGATGGAGGACTTAGCCAGCAGAGGAATTGAACCCACGACGACCGGGTGGGAATCCGACGCGTCTGTCCACTCAACTACCGACCGGTCAAAATAAATTATAGAAATAATCTTCAACGTGAATATGAAACATAAAATATAACGGTCGCGACCAAGACTCAAACTCGGAACCTCTACTCTATCCGGGAGTAACGCTTCTGCCAATTCAGCCACAATTTATATTTATATTTTTTTAATGAAACATGAGATAGATTAAAAATGCCGTTTTCTTTTTAGGCTGAATTGTTAATTTTTATTTCAAGTTTATGAAAAGTTAAAACTTTTTTTTAAACATTTGATATCCGGCCCCCGACCTCCGGGCAGCTTCCCTGGATGCCCCCGGGCAGTTTCCCTGTACATTATTGCCCGCCCACTTGCTACGCTCTTGCTTCTATTGCTCGTAAGCACTTAAATCCAATGGTAATAGTTTTCTTGTATTGACAGTAATGTCTTTTGTAAACACGGAGAACTAATAATGTGAGGAAAATACTGTCTGGCTTACTTCAATTGAAATGCAATTGCTAAATCATTTTTATGGAAGGGGTATATGTGTATAAGATATTTACACCCTGCGGAAAATGCCACAATATAATTCCCTCTAAGAATTTAGTCTGGTTGGAAAAAAAAATCCAGCTGGCAAGAAGTGCGCCTTTATATTATTGTTTAGTGCAGTAAATAAGAAATGGTCCATAGAAGCGAAGCTAGCAGTCCAAAATGGAGTACTTATACCAAACTTAATGTATGGCAGTGAGGCATGGAACTGGCAGAGGAACGATGAAAGTAGACTGAATGCTGTGGAAATAAGACCTTTGAGACGTATGTGCGGTAAAACCATGTATGACCATATTTAAAAAAATGTGGAGATCCGGAAAGAATGCAAGGCTGATGTAAGCGTAATGAATAGGATCAAGAAAGAGACGCTTAGATGGTTTGGGCATGTAGAGCGAATGAACGAAGAAGGGAGTGTGAAAAGAATATATGATGCGAAAGTGAACGGAAGAAGAAGTCGATGTCGCTTGAGAAAAACATGGCACGATCAAGTAAATCAAATACTTGAATCGGGTCATGTGAAGAGTCAGAATAACAGAAAAGTATGTATGAAACGATGTATGAATGTAAATGAAGCAAGGAGTGTGTGCCAAGACAGAGTTGTGTGGCGGTCCGTCCTCTCTGCCTACCCCTGCGGGGAAACGGCGTGATGGTTAGTTAGGTAGTTAGTTAATTAGTTAGTTAGTGCAGTTAAATGACATACTTTGTTATTTAAAAAATAAATAATTAAGAGTCCCACCTTGAAGTAAGAATATGTATTGAGAGAGAGTTAAATATTTTTACCCAACCTATTCAAAATCACTTTCTCCGGGATTTTACGTCGTAAACCGTGAGAGAAAGAGACAAGACAAGTTGTCACATAATATCGCACCCCTTTTAGGCATGTAAGCATGTTTTCCGTCTCCCGCGTCTCTGCGACTCCGCCCACTACTTTTTGTTATGCGACATAACTCTGACGGTTTTTGAGGTTATGTACTATATTTCTGTTAATAACAATACTGTGAAAGAGTGGTTATACAAATAAACAAAACATTATGTCGACATGTGCTTTAAATGGATGTAAAAAGGTGTGTCCATGAAAACCCTAGCCACGTCTAAATCAGGAAAAAAATCAACGATCCTGACTACACTGTTTCGCACAAATATCCCTCCTGGTATATTTTTGCTCTGAGAGTCCCACTGACTTGGACAAAAGAAATTAGGAGGTGTTTGTGCAAATGCAGTATTTTTTTAAAGAAAGGCAAACATTCCCAGGTTACAAATAACCTGACAGCATTCTGATTTCTCGTACTACCATAATAATAAGCGGAAATGTTGCTTGTGCAATGATAATAATATTAACAGTGAATTTATAGCGCAGTTTTGTGATAGTTCTCTTCAAGTGCGCTTTACGCACAACCTAACCTAATATAACAATGAGAAAATAATATATAACAGATGTGTATTCAAATGAAAACTATCTAAAATCATGATTCTTATCATAAATCACAAAAATTGGTCAGAAATGGGAATAACCTTAGAGTATACTAGAGGTAGCCCAAGCCAAGGCAGTGAAGTCAGTTTTGGACTTGTTTTTGACGATTTTAACATGACTCGGCGCATCTGGGCGTGGCTAAGACTAAGGCTACGGTATTTATACATCCATTCATATCACATATCGACATAATGTTTTTGTATATTCGTATAGCCACCTTTTCACAGTATTTTTATCAACAAAAATATAGCATCTAACCTAAAAAAAACCGTTTAGTTTTGTCAAGTTTAGTGGCATAATAAAAAATGTGGGCGGAGTCCCGTCGTTAACCAGCACCTTAAGATCATTGCGACAGTATATAGAAGCGGTCCAAGAAATTTGTTGTCTCTTTCTCTCTCATGGTGTCCGGTGTAAAAACTCGGAAAAAGTGATTTATTACAATTTCGGATGGGTTGGGTAAAACAAATTAGCTATCCCTCCATTAGATTTTTACTCTGAGGGAATAACAGTTCACGTGTACATCAACAGATTAAAAATAATAATTTACCAGGGCTGTAAAAAATACAGATGTAAACTATCTATGTCAAGAGTGGAAGATATTATAAGTATTTTTGTATGGTTTTAAAGTTTATTTTGCAGAACTTTATTTTAATTTTTAGGTTTTTTAATTTTATTAAACAATAATTATTATTATTTTAAATTTTAAAAAACAATTTTTAGTTCTGCTAGGAAAAATTACCCAGCAGAACTTTTAACTAAAAATTGTTTTTTTTTTAAATTTAAAATAATAATAATTATTGTTCAGATAAAAAAAAAAAAAAAAAAGATAAATATAAAAAGATATTATAAGTATCGCCCTGGTGAAACACCACCATTCAGAATCGAAACGTTGTTGGAAATGGCTGTAGTCGTATTTGGTGACCAGATCTGAATAGCCAAGTACTTCATAACCTTCGTCTTCCCCGTCTCCTTCCCCTCCCTGCCACCTCCAGCCTCACAACATACCCCGATTAAGAATGCCATAGTCTGACTGGCTCTAGACGGTCGGGAGCAGTTGGGACTCATCTGTGGTATTCACTATAAAAAAGGACGATCTTGCGAATATCTTCCAGTCTGTATTTCGTGTCATAATTTTATCATTATAATTATAATTATCCTCTCTATTTTTCTTTCAATATTTCGTGTTAGAATAACTCTCTTAAAAACGAACGTTTTTTAGTTAGTGTTTTATGATTTATTTTCTTAATTTATTCATTCAAGGTTAAAAAAAAAACCACAAAAACATATTATTTTTTTGCATTAAACTTTGAATATATTAAATTTTTGTCAACATCTGTACACAGAATCTTTTGTCATCTCGTCTGTCGAAGGGCATAGAGATGTAACTCAATAACAAAAATCAACACATCTGTGACCTGTACGCGGTTGTAAGTATATTATACATCACCGAAGAGGTAAACATAAAGTGTGTCGCGAGCGTGTCCGTGTGCCCAAAGTAAGAAAGAAAAAAATCCATATCAAACATCGAATTTCTTTCTTGAACTGATCAATTACATCTGCCTATCTGGGGCCTATGAGTTGAGTCTTTCCTTAACTAGCGACAACAGTTTTGTTTCAAGTCTTTATAGATCACACTCTTCGGTATATTTTGTTCAGTGGCTTCAGCGTAGATACCGAGGAACCTACAAAAAGTTTCATAGATGGCGTTAACTTAACATAAAACATAATGGCGGCTTTGTGACAGCTGTCACTGTGACAGATGGACATTGTACGCTTGACACACATACGTGCAGGTACCTACGTAAGTAATTTTGTGTACAAATTATACGAGATTTTCTACACTCTGCACTTTGAGATTTAATGACGGAAAAAAGTTGGTTATTATCTCCATTGTAAAAACAAAATGCTTGTTTGAGATCTTTCGAAATAATCTTTTGTAAAAAAAAAACATCGCTGTTGCTGCGAAAGAATTGAAACATTTTGTTACAGGTCGACACGTATAACTTTACAGGCGGCCAGAAGAAAAACTATGGACACCATGTTTTTTGTTATTCGGCTGTCGATACGTTTTAATTGTTTTTTTTTTAACCTCATGTTTTTTGTGACTTAAAGCGATAAAAGTGGGGAAATCAGGGGAACTGTGGCATCCTCAATTAGAGTATGTTGTGAGGTTGAAGGGAGAGGAAGGTTGGGAAGTGTGCGCGTCTTCTAGAAAGGGACGCACTACGACTGCGTTGAAAAGTCATTTGAAGTCAAAACATTAGTTGTCCTCGGTGAATTTCTAATACCAATTACACATCAGAATTATGGGCTATTTCGAGCAACGTTTCGATTCTGAATGTTGGCCTTTCACCAGGCCGATACTGAGAGTATCTACCGCTTTGCTGAAACCATTTCTGGTTGCCTTTACATTTTAAAATTAGTTTGTACCTTTCACTTTCTTCTAATACTGCAATTCTCGAATCTAAGCAAATAAATAGCACAAAGTAATATTTTTTGCAGTAACCAGAGTACATAAGGTGAAAGCGGTTCAGCGCCGAGGAATGATATTATTTATTTGCAAAGTGTAAAAACCGAATTAACCTGTCTCGCTCAAAGGCGTTGAAAAAGTTTGAAAGCTTCATTTGCAATGACTTGTTCGTGATACTAGACTTAAAGCCGTCTGAAACTTGAAATTGAACGTTGAACGTAAACTTTAATAATAATGCAAATGTTTTTTATACGGCCATTTTCGCGAAATGTAATTATGGCAGAAAATATCTCAAAGCTGTAGATAAATCGCCGTAAAAACATTCACCGAATATTTTAGTCGAGGTATTATGAAATACGCTATTTCAAATATAGAATAATGTCTGCTAAAATAAATTATAGCTAGGTACTTAATTTTTTTTTATGTGATAATTTTCTGAACACGTCCGTCAGTTCATACTCGCACGTATGTACGTGCACAAGTACGTTCTCACAAAGGAAATTATTTATAGTTAATAGTAATGAAGAATTTCGGTCCAAACTGAAAACTTACCTTTTCAGACTCATATCACGGCTCGACTACTGTAACGGTATTTACGCCAGCCTTCCTAAATACCAAACTAATAAACTCCAATCAGTTTTTAATGCTGCAGCAAGGCTTATCACCGGGGTATCTAAATATTCGCATATTTCAGAGCACCTTCGGAACCTTCACTGGCTCAAGTGCACTGAAAGAATCCAGTACAAGTTGTGCTGGATGGTGTTTAAATCCCTTAACGAAATGGCTCCACTGTACATCACCGAACTATGCGTTCCAAAAAATATTCTTCTAAAGCAGTCGACTCTTGGCAACGTCATCGGCTATCGGAAGACTTATAGAACCTAAACGCAATCCAAATACTAAGTTTGGAGATCGCGCTTTCGGAGTTTCGGGGCCGAAGGCTTGGAATGAACTCCCTCTGGAACTAAGATGTATAACGAGCCCAACAGAATTTCGGTCCAGACTGAAAACTTACCTTTTCAGACTCTCATATCCTTAAATTCATTAAAAGAATCTCGACATAATCTGTCTCTCGGTGAATCTCAATAATTAAATAATTAAATAATAATCATAATTTTAAGTTCATAATTGTGTCTATCTGATGGGACCTGCCAGGTAAGTATGTTCCTGTATATTTTCTTATTTAAACTAGGAATTAATATATAACGATAGAAAGTAAGATCTGTACAGCGCCCTTGAGGTGATTTTTCACAAAAACGGCGCTATACAAATCGTCCAAATATTATTATTATTATTATATCCTTAAATTCATTAAAAGAATCTCAACATAATCTGTCTCTCGACGCATCACCTTTAGATATACAAATTTTAACCAAATCCTGTACTGTACGACAAATTCAGAAAGTCCATTTTTTTATTTCGCTCCCATGCCCTAAATCTGAAAAAAATAAATAAAAAATAAAATAAAAATTATAATTTTAAGTTGATAAGTGTGTCTATCTGATAGGATCTGCCAGGTAAGTATGTTCCTGTATATTTTCTTATTCAAACTAGAAATTGATATGTAATAATAGAAAATAATATCTGTACAGCACCCTTCAGGTGATTTTTCACAAAAACGGCGCTATACAAATCATCCAAATATTATTATTATTAAGAGATGTGTTTCTTCATTTGTGTTTTCGTCTGAGACCACTTTTTTGTATATGTATGCTTTTCACCAATTTTTTTTCTTATTGAGCGAGGAATCACCTTTAGATCTGTAAATTTTAATCAAATCCGTGTACTGGTATACAAATTCAGAAATCCCATTATTACATTTGCTCTCGTGCCCTAAAATCGAACAATAAAACACGTTATAAATTTATTTGAATAAATCTCAAGTATAATTTTGCCAATATCATGTCACTATATAAATTGACAGTGTTTATCTGAAGAGAGCTGCCAGCTAAGTATGCTTTTGTATATTATCTCTGAACTTGTTGGATCCAAAGCTACGATGAAACACCTAATGTGTTTACAGCTTCAGATGAATTTGGAAAATAGTGGACTGTGGGGCTATTTATTTATTTATTTTTTTTTTTTTTTTTTGGGGCTATGTATCACGGAATATACTATGAAATAACAACAATCTTTGGCAGTACAATATACCCACATACAACATGTTCATGCTTACAAACTATCAACCTTCACCAAGCAATAATAGACACTCCCCAATGCACTTCACTAATATAATTTAATAATAAAGTTATAAAATAGAAATATGTTTTATTTAAATATAGAGACGCGTTTAACTATTTGGTGAGAGGGATGTAATGAGCTTCGCGCGCGAATGTTGTGTTGTGAAAGTTTGTTTATGTTAGAAATAACGGCATTGTATAGACAGACGTGACAGCAGACGGGATAAGGTTTGAAAAAAAGCGACGTTGCCAGCCAAACTTGCGGAAAGAGATAACTAACGAATATTCCGATGATTAGAGTTAACTAATGAATAGTAGTTTATTGAGAGGTGGTGAAATAGCCCCTGTAAATGATAAACTAGTGTCTAACTGTAGCTTGTGGAAAGATTATGGAATGAAGGAAAAATGGGAAACCATTCACTCACCGATGTAGTTGAAGTTAAAAGTTCTTTAATTCTACTTACACAATTGTATCGCAACGAAACGGTTCACAAAAACATCACACTTAATTTAGTCTCCTTATTCATAAAACACCACATTTATTTTATATTTTTTGGAGATCAAACAACAAACCGATGAAATCGCGAAAAGGAACGAGCAATAGGTTTTTTTACACACAAAACTCCTCTATTCGATATTCAATTGTTTCAAATACGGAATTCGATATAGCAAAATAGTTGGATAGGTGGGAACTTGGAAAAAAACATCATGGTAAGAACCTAACAAATTATCACTTTGAAATTCAACAGTAAATACTATTAATAAATATGTATGTCTTAGATTATATTTTAATATATATCAATATCAACTTATCGAGTTCAACATTTCTTGCCGTAGACTCAGAAACAATGAATTGCTGTTCCTCAATCACCACAATACTAATTATGGGTATAATTCTCCAATCTCCAGAATGTCAAGACTTTTTAACTCAAGCCATGGTCTTGAAATTTTTGGTAGCAGTCTAAATGATTTTTGTCATTCTTTACGACTCTACCAAAACTTTGACTAGACCATGGCTTGAATGTTCTCTCTTATGTTTATTTTGTCCTATTTTTGTCATCGCTTCATTTATTAATATGTTTGTTCTATTCTTTCTCGTGTTGCTCTTTTTTACATTTCGTGTTTTATGTCTTTTTTTGTAATTGGACTTTAGTCCGTTAATTTATAAATAAAAAAATAAATAAGATGGAGCTTTTGAATTAAGATTTGTACAGCGCCTTTGATGTGATTTTTCACAAAAACGACGCTGTACAAATTATCAAAATATTATTATAATATATTATATGGAACCGCATTAGAGTTCCAACTGCCCGAAACTCATAATGCTAAAGGATTTTAGAGAAGCGGGGAGGGAGATGGGGAGGAGAAGAACAGAAAGGGAAGAGGAAGATTGGATAATTCCCAACCATGTAGATCTGGTCACTTTACATGACTAAAGCCATTTCAAGCAAACGTTGAAATTCTGAATATATAATGGGATAAACTCCGTTTAGTGTTGGGCCATACATTCTGTATGGAGCAAGTAATACAATGACTTCTTTCATTTCAAAGTCAAAGGTCAACCACCTTTGCTTCTAGTCACATAAAAATTTAACCTCTCCCCATTCTGAAACCAAAACCCTTTTATGAAAAGCAGTATAATTCAATGAAGACATACCCTCGACAGCTCCGCTGTAATCTCTCCCTCTTATAAACGAAGCATGCACTAGATGGAGAGGCTTTTTTTCCAGTATTAAGAATATAATATATATATATATATATTCCAAATATTAAGAATATAACATTTGTATGGTATTCATCATCACTGTGTACATCCCAGGGAGTGATTCAGCCTCCTCCATATTTTTTCTCCACTGGCCACAGTCCCTCGCTATTCAGTGAATAGTATTCACCTCCTGTCCTCAGTCCTTCTCGTCTTACTTCCTACTTAAAAAAAAAAATAAAAAATATAGTGAATACTGCACAAGAGTCCCAACCGTTTAGAGCCAGTGAGACTATGGCATCCCTAATCGGGGTATCTTGTGAGGCTGAAGGTAGTGGGAAGGGTAAGTAGATGGGGAAGAGGAAGGTTGGGAAGTACTTGGCTATTCAGATCTGGTCACCAAACACGGCTAAAGCCATTTCAAGCAACGTTTTGATTCTGAATGGTGGTCTTTCACCAGGGCAATACCACTCTGGAACGTGCCGCAAATAAACTTTACATTATTTTATATGAATTAAATGTGTTATGACACATATCAATTAAATAAAAGTTATTTGGCGCACAGCGGGCTTGAACCCGCGACCTTTAGATTCGTAGTCGAGCATCTTACCACTCGACCATCGAGGCCGTCGATACTTCAATCCTCTTCCACAGTCTATCCACTTCTTCCCTGGTCTGCCTCTCTTCCATCGTGTCAACCTAACCTAAACGTTTGTATTATGAAATCAAAACTCTTGTTTGTAAATCAACGTTATGCAATAAAGGCATATATGGCTGATAGCTCTGTTGTTACCTCTCCCTCTTTCTCATCGATGACATATTTAACAGAAAGAGACTGTACAACGGAACTCTCAGTGACAGAAACATAAATATACTGCTGATAGCTCCGTTGTAATCTCTCCCTTTCTCATTAACGACGCATGCACAAGAAAGCTCTTTCTTGCAACGGAACTCTCAGTAGTTGGACAATTAGTGGCAGGAAAACCTAACCTCTCCATATTATGACACCTATATCTAGCGTTGGGAAAAACTTCAAAGTTTTGTGAATGCTTCAGGAACTACTAGTTCTTTAAAATGAACCCTTCACGGTAAACCCTTCAATTAAACTACCACCGAAATTCTGAATTGAAAACAGCCCAAGCTTTATATAAACCTGTTAGAAGCGGCTGTATGAGGTCTGTAAACTATAGTAGCGCCATCTAAGAGGGGAAATGTAAAAGTATAACAATTATTATTATTAAATAATTTTATTATTGTTATAATTTTTTTGTAAAATCTTTGTGGCTTGCCATATTTATAAACAAAACAGATGAAATTTGTTTATAACCCTTTTTATTTTTCAATATTATGTCGACCGGTTTCGGAAGCACCCTTCTATCATCAGGACAATATTAAAATTTTAATATTGTCCTGATGATAGAAGGGTACTTTTGAGATAGGTCGACATAATATTGAAAAATAAAAGTGGCTACAAACAAAGTTTATCTGTTTTATTCATAAAGAAATCAAAGTTTGTAATTCTTTTAGAAAATTAAAAGCAACTGTCACCAAAGTCAAAAAAAAATATCACATCAATAGTCCCGTATTAAATCATGAACAAATAAAACACAACACAATACGTCGAACTGTGGATTGTGCGATCGTGCGAGCGAACGAATAACTACAATTAAAGTAAACTAAAATGAACTGTGGATGGTGCGGTACTACAATCGTGCTAACAAACGAAGTACTGAAATTGAAGTGTTCGAAGTAAACTACAAATGAGCATAGATGGTGCGATCGTGCGAGCGGAACTACCAATGTTCGATCCAGAAACTACGATTCAGTTTTGGAAAGACGTGAATGAATTTGAGTGGACTGTAAAACGATTATACTTACTGAATGATTTGATTGTATTTGAGGACAAATAAGAAAAGGTAAATTTATGCCAGCTTGCTCACCTGTTAGACGTCTGCGAGAGGGGCCGACCTATCTGCCCGTGCGATGAAAAGTTGAGTGGGGCGAATCCTCCAGAGACGGATGCGAAGCGAGGCGCCGTCCCTGGGTGGTCCGAGCGATTGTAGGCGACTGAGATCGAATTGAGACGCGCCGCTCTCGACGTCCAGAACTTAATATGGCTGCCCAGTGGTGGGGGTTATCGTTACAGGCTGTTCAACACACTTTATCCAGCCATACAAATAATGCGTGGTAACAGAACAAGCTGGCAAAAGGGGAGGTAGGAACTGGACAAAAGGTATCAGGTTAGGACCTATCAAATTGTTGATTTTAGGACCCAACAACCAACTTCAATTGAAGTATTTGTTCAATGAGAAATTAATGAAGTTTGAACTGCCGCAAAATGAAGTAGTTCGCACGGAGCGG
This sequence comes from Drusus annulatus, assembly GCA_022651775.1. Classification (NCBI taxonomy): domain Eukaryota; kingdom Metazoa; phylum Arthropoda; class Insecta; order Trichoptera; family Limnephilidae; genus Drusus; species Drusus annulatus. The sequence goes on from JAGWCC010000748.1 coordinate 76,641, forward strand.
TCGCGACACTACCTATGCCCTTTTATCTAAACCAGCATAATATTCAATAAATACGTTTGTAACGTCTCCCTCTTTCGCATATACGACGCGTTCAATAGGAATGAAGGAGACAACGGAGCTCTCAGCGGCAAGACCATATCTCAAAGCATTTGAACTTTGATCTCCTAATACAAAGCCCTTCGCTTTGTGCATTGGTCCATCGAAATGTGCGTAAATTTCCTTTGTGACGTGTTTTGGTTTTTACCATCGCGGCTGTTTGGATCCTTTGTTTGTATTCCGTGCTGGATATGAAAGGGATAGGTACGTTCTTAGGTACGTGCTACAGTTAGCTTCATTATCATCGCCGGAAAGACAAAAAGGGCTAAAGCGCCGTTCTGAGAAGTTTACACCAGAGCACTTTAAGTCTTCGGTACCTGGTGGATTAAAAAAAAAAAATTAACTCAATGCCCTCACTGAGTTAAAAGAGTGAGAAAAGCTAAACAATTCTCAAACTTGTGTCGCTTGAGTCAATCTTTCTCCCAAATGTTAAATATATTTTATATGGCTGAAGGACCACAAAAGTTTTCAGAATCAAACGAGAGTCAGAGCATTTGATCCAAAAAAAAAACTTTAAGAATCATGCTACCACTTATAGATGTGAGTCCATAATTCTAACATAAAAAAAAACTTGCGAATGCAAAACAATTCTATTAATTAATTTAGGAAGTACATTGAAATTGTGATAACGTATATTTTTGTACAATTTTATGATTGATAAAGGCTATTTGTGTGCATGTGTTGTTTTCTTCGTTAACATTTTAACTGGTGGTAAAATCAGTTTCCCTGATAGGTCAAAGGGGTAACCAGACTGAAAAGGTTAGAAACTACTGTTCCAGACGGTTGGGAGCTTGGAGTAACAATATATGGAGAGAAAGCTAATTATTTTTACCCAACCTATACAAACTTGGGACAAATCACTTTCTCCGGGTTCGTACACCATGAGAGAGAAAGAGACAACAAAAATTTCGCAAAATATCACAGCTTTAAGGTATGTAAGAGTGTTCTCCGTCTCCCGCGTCTCCGGCGACTCCACCCACACGTTTTCATATACGACATAACTAAACGGTTTTTTAGGTTATATACTATATTTTTGTTTATAACAATACTGTCAAAAAGTGGTCATACGAATAAACAAAAACATTATGTCGACATGTGCTATTAATGCATGTATAAATACCCTATCCCTAGCCATGCCCAGGTCTAACCGAGTCCGGCAAAGCTCATCAAAACTGACTACAGTAGCGCTCTCTCTTGTATATTATTGCCTGAAGTTGGGAGCAGTTGGGACTCTTGTGCGGTATTCGCTATAAAAAATACACTTTTGACGTTAAACGATGATCACAGTCTGCTGTGCTGAACCTACCTTGTGATGATTATTATCGTATACCGTTCACAGTGTCTGCATAATGGAGTTTCTATTCATTTCAGCCATAGATAATAGAGAGTAGGCAGTGATAGAGTCGCTCAAACAATAAAGTATTTAACGACTCCCGTAAATAGCTTTGTTCGTCCTAATTTATTCCTCTGTGTATCCGGATAGAACGCAGACGCGACGTGTTTATATTATATTGTAGGGCACGCTCTGTTTATTGAAATGCAAAAGCATCATTAGCCACTGTGTGTCCATTGCGGGATGAACGCTTTCCCAAGCGGCTTCCACTTCAGTTAATAATCATAGTACTTATGGTTCGTTTTTGTTTTCTATATTATTCTATACTGCATGGAAACCTAGACACCAAACAAAAAATTAACACCAAATATATAATAATAATATGCGGATGATTTGTATAGCGCCGTTTTTGTGAAAAATCACCTCAAAGGCGCTGTACAGATCATATTTTCTATTATTACATATTAATTCCTAGTTTAAATAAGAAAATATACAGGAACATAATTACCTGGCAGGTCTATCCACACTTTTTTTTATATGAATACCGCACAAGAGTCTCAACTGCTCCCAACCGTCTAGAGCCAGTGAGACTATGGCATCCCCAAATAGGGTATGTTGTGAGGCTGAAGGTAGTGGGGAGGGGAAGGAAATTGGGAAGTACCTGGCTATTCAGATCTGGTTACCAAACACGGCTAAAGCCATTTCAAGCAACGTTTCGATTCCGAATGGTGGTCTTTCACCAGAGCGATTCTTAGAGTATCTACCTCTCTGGAACGTGCTGCAAATATACTTTTTATTATTTTTATATGAATTAAATGTGTTATGATACATATTAATTAAATAAAAGTTATTGGCGCACGCCGGGTTTGGAACCCGCGACTTTTGGATTCGTAGTCGAGCGTCTTACCACTCGACCATGGAGGCCGTCAAACAAAAATACAAAGTTTTTAAAATGTTAATTTACCTATAGGTTCATCTTCAAGGCCGATGTAAGCGTAATGTTAAGAACCTCGACTACGAATGCAGAGGTCACAAGTTCGAATCCCAGCTGGGCAAATAAACTTTATTTAATTAATATTTGTTTTTTCACACTTGATTAATATAAAATAATATATGGTATATTAACGGCACGTTCCAGATTGATAGATACTCTTAGTATCGCCCTGATGGAAGACCACCATTCAGAATCGAAACATAGCTTCAGCCGTGTTTGGCGATCGAATATGAGGAGCCAGATATTTCGCAACCTTCCTTTTTCTCATCTCCTTCCCAGTGCGGCTCGTGACTTTTTTTGTGTGCTAGAGTGCTAAAAGAAAAAAATTTTTTCCGAAATTTCAATTTTCTTTTTGAAATTGATTTTTTTTCGAAATTTCAATTTTCGTAGCATTTTGAAAATCTTCGTATAATTTTTTTTTTTTTTAAAGATTTCGGTTACAAAAACATCATGCACGTCGTAGGAGTAATCCCTCTCCCTACTAACTTTAGCCTTGCAAAACACCCCGATTAAAGATGCCTTAGTCCGACCGGCTCCGGTATTCACATAAAAAAGAGCAAAGTTTCGATTCTGAACGGTGGATCAACTTATACTGAGAGTATCTACCACTCTGTAACAAGGTGTAACGTAAACGCGTGTTTGACCAATAATCGCTTCATTACTTTTCTGTTACTCTATTCCCTTCGAAGTAGTTTTTAACACTTGTACGGTTCTCTGGGGATAGATAATAATTATACTAACTAGCTATTTTTTCGTTAAATATCACCTGAAGGGCGCTTTATAAAGTTAGTAAACAGCTTGAAATTCAAACTAGATTAAGCAAAACTATGGCTGCGCAAATTTAAACAAACAAACTTAAACTGGCAATCATATTTACAGATTTAACAGGATGTACACATTTGAAATAATGTAAAAAAAAATGCACAATACTATTGAAACAGAGTATAAGGTTATAGACTATATCGTCGCCAGAAAGGCAAAAGGGCTGAAGCGAAATTTTGAAGTTAACACCAGTTTCACATTCACTTTTTTTTGTCTGTTTTATAATAATATTAATACGTCTTCAGTATCTGGTAGGATTTTGAAAAAAAAGTTAACTCAGGTAACTCCATGCTCTCGCTAAGGTACCCCCGAAGCGAGAAAAAATCCCAAAATTGTGTCGCTTAAGTCAAGCCTTCTCCCAAATGGTAAATTTATTTTAGATGGCTGAAAGGCCAGAAAAATCTTTTTATTAATACATGGAAAGAGTAGAAAATCTTTTTAACATGGCTTAGTTGCAGCAGTTGCTGCTTTTTGCCTTATATTATTACCATCATATTTTAAAAAGAGATTTTCTGAAGAGTCGTGTTTTCTGTTTGTCTGAAACAGCAAAAACTCTGTCGTCGGAAAAATTAGAAAACTTTTCATGCCAACGCAACCTTTATACGTTGGGCCATCTTTTGTTAAATTTAAATTTGCTAATATGAATTCGTTCATTTTATCTGGATTTTCAGACCCTTAACCTCTAGTGTTTATTTTTTATTTTTAAATCTTTTGATGTACACATGCACTGTTTATACCCATATCTGAACCATTTTCTCATGATTTATGATAACGATCATGATTTTAATTTGTATACATTTTCTTCTTGTTTGTTAGTCTTGTTAGCTTAGTTAATTTAGTATGAAGCGCACTTGAGGTAAAACATCACAAAATTGCGCTATATATATATTTTTTTATTTTTTTATATGAATACCGCACAAGAGTCTCAACTGCTCCCAACCGTCTAGAGCCAGTGAGACTATGGCATCCCCAAATAGGGTATGTTGTGAGGCTAAAGGTAGTGGGGAGGGGAGGAAGATCGGGAAGAGGAAGGTTGGGAAGTATCTGGCTATTCAGATCTAGTCACCAAACATGGTCAAAGCCATTTCAAGCAACGTTTTGATTCTGAATGGTGGTCTTTCACCAGGGCGATGCTTAGAGTATCTACCACTCTGGAACGTGCCGCAAATATACTTTTAATTATTTTTATGTGAATTAAATGTGTTATGACATATATTAATTAAATAAAAGTTGTTGGCGCACGTCAGGTTTGAACCCGCGATAATAAGTTCTCTGTTATTATTATCCATTTAACTGCTAAAAAAATAAGTCAAAACGTCACATTTTTGTTTCAATTTTTTAATAACGAAAACAATTTAGAAAAAAATACTTGAATCACGGTAGTAAAACTAGTATGTTAAATGTATTTAAAAAAATGCTTTGTTTGATTTTTAAACAGCCTCCAATACCACCTGTTTTGTTTGAACACGTTTAATTTTATAATAACATGTTTGTGTTTCTTTTCACTTGCAGATACTGCATGTGCTTTACTTCACCCGATGGATAAAACACTCCGATGAGGAACGACTAAGGTAATTTTTATTTTGCTTATATTCATATTTTTGTGCGCACTATCCGAGGTTGCGTTTTTTTACACAAATCTTAATTATAATGTTTAAAAAAATATATATTTCCTGCTACGTCACAACTGAAGCCCCTGTTCGTTTGATCATCAAAGCAATAATATACAGGAGGGAACGCTTCTGTAGTCAGTATTGATGATTTTTGCCTGACTAGGGCTAGAGTATTTATACATTCATTCATATCACATGTCGACATAATGTAGCGTTCATGTTTTAGTTCAGTATTATTATAAACAAAAATATAGGATATAACTTAAAAAAAATCGTTGAGTTATGTTTGTTATGCCGCATAGCCAAACGTAGTGGGCGGAGTCGCCGGAGACGCGGGAGACGGAAAACATGCTTACATACCTAATGGTGGTGCTATATTATGTGAGAACTTGTATTGTCTCTTTCTCTCTCACGGTTTACGACGTAAAAACCCGGAGAAAGTGATTTATCGTAAATTTGTATAGGTTCGGTAAAAATATTTAGCTCTCTCTCCATATGTATTCTTGTTCTGATGTTTGATCCATTCTGTGATTAACAACAATTGAACTATCCGACATTCTCCCATCTTCTACTTTGTTTTCTTGTCCTTTCTACCGGTATTTCGATATAAGGTGTAGTTAGACACACCAATGATGTCAAGTCCAAGAAAGATATTTTAAAATATTATTTTGTCGGCGTCTGACAACTCATTTATTAGAACACACAGAATTCGTATTTATTGAAATTTCTACCATCATCTCTACTATAAAGCAGCAAAAATCTTGAATGTTGAGCTGTGGCGTTAAGAAATTTGCAGAGATTTTTCTGTGCACAATTCGTATGTCGACGTAATTAAAGCTTGCCACATAATTTCTTACATGAGATAAGAAGCATTGAAATACATGTTTATTTGTAAAATAAAATATTAAGACAGTATAGTAGCTGGAAAGGCAAAAGGGCTTAAGCGACACGTGATGAGTTAAACATGCAGTTTTGATCAAGTTTTTTGTCTGCATCAAATGCTCTGACTCGTTTGATTCTGAAGACTTTTGTGGCCCTTCAGCCATCTGAAAATATATTTACCATTTGAGAGCGACACGAGTTTGGAACTCAGTGAGAGCATTCAGTTACCTGAGTTAACTTTTTTTTTTCAAAATCCATCCAGGCACTGAAGACATGTGAATTTTATTTTAAAACAAAAAACTTGTTCAAAAAAGTGTTCCGGTGTAAACTTTCCAAAATGGCGCTTCAGCCCTTTTGCCTTTCCGGCGACAAATACCAAATTATTTACGTCACTCGGTCAAAGAGCAATTCACTGCGCCGCTATAATAATAATAATATTAACTGCCTGATTTTTATAGCGTAGTTTTCGTGATAGAAAATGATTAGTGCCTTTCAGCTAAAATCCTTCATCCTATATCTCTTACGGTGAAACCGAAAATATATAACACTAGTTTAATCTTGATACACACGTCAAAAGGGACACGGTGAGTAAATCGCGAAATAGCGTAATTGGAATAAAATTTCCAACTTTTTTACGTTTGAGCGAAAATTCCCAGTATTGTTTTTGCAGCGATCTAACGAATCGTGTACAGAAGACGGCTTAGTGTATTAATACAATCAGATTCCTAGCTGTAGTTCCTAACAACGAGTTGTAAAACATCGGTTTCATCTTACTCCATACATTCCTGTTTCTTCTTCTGCTCTCTGTGCTTCTAAATTCCTCGTATTGATCTTCACTTTATTATCCTTTCTCCCTGTCAAATCTCATTAACTCCTGAGTCTGCTTTTCCATCTCGAGGGCATACTGGAGTCATCTATCAACCAATTTATTCCTATTCTCCTGATTGGCATGTGTCGGTCCTAAACCAATATATTATTCTTATTTTGTGTTGTGTACATTCATCTTCGCCCTCTATTTATTAAAAACCTTATTTAAATTGTAGATCTTTCGTGTAGGTTATAAGTTATTTCTAGCGGGTATAAACCGATAAATCCTTATTTTTATTTAAATTAGAAATAAAAGTAACTTTCTTTTAAGACCAATTTATTGGATAAATACACCAATAGATTTCGGCTCTTCGGTCGGGGTAGGGCAGTAAAAGGGGGACAAATTTAAAATTGGGCTACTGGATAAATCTAATTGCTTATTAGTGAAGTTAGTTAGCCAATAAAATGGTTTTAAAACAAAGTTTCTTTTTTCTAATTTAATTTTGTCTTACCACAAAGTGAGTGCTTCATGTCAAAGTTTATTTTTATTTACTCCGTTACTAGCACGTGAATTGTAGCTTTACTATCGTCTTGAGCTCGAGATTTGGATTAAATATTATGAGACAGGAAACACAATCAATGGAGGACTGAACGCTTTAAGCGCAAAAAAATATCCAAAGAAGCGAAGCTAGCAGTCCACGATGGCGTGCTTATACCAACCCTGATGTTTGGGAGTGAGGCATGGAACTGGCAGAGGGAGGATGAAAGTTGACTGAATGCTTTGGAAATGAGATCCCTGAGGCGTATGTACGGTAAAACCACGTATGACCGTGTTAAAAATGTGGATATCCGGAAAGAAATGCAAGGCTGATGTAAGCATAATGAATAGGATCAAGAAAGGGACGCTTAAATGGTTTGGGCGTGTAGAGCGAATGAACGAAGAAAGTAGTGTGAAAAGAATATATGACGCGAAAGTTAATGGAAGAAGTAGTCAGGGACGTCCAAGGAAGACATGGCCCGATTAAATGAATCAAATACTTGAGTTAGGTCATGTCAAGAGTCAGAATAACAGAAGAGTATGTATGAATGAGAATGAAGCAAGGAGTGTGTGCTAAGACAGAGTTGTATGGCACTTCATCCTCTCTGTCTACCCCTGCCGAAAAACGGCGTGATGATTAGTAAAAAACAAGTGAGTCGTTAAAATTATAAGGTCCGTAGGTTATGATGGTAATGATTTTTCGATTTAAAAACAGTAAATCGACATTCCAGGCATTTGGGTAATTGCATGACGTCAGAGGGTTTTTTCTGCTTCAGTCAACAGTTGTTCTGCTCTATATATAGTTAAGATAAATCGTTAGTTGTAAGTCATTTATTATAAGGGTGATAGGGTTGTAAGATAGATGAAGTTTGGAATTAATTTCTAAGTTTTGTATGATATACATAAAAATTATGTATATAATTGAATAAATAAAATATATGCCTTGTACTTCGATTGCAACGATAAATTATCATATCCGGCTCGACGGACCAATTCGGACAATGGTGTCCGGTTCGAAGGACCACTTTTTTCGTATCACCGAACCATTATATTTTAATGAATAATTTAAAACAACTTTGAATAGACGACCATTCAAAAGCTTGTCATTATTATCTACCTTTCATTTTTATCAGTCTATACCGTTTATAAATTTGTTTATAAATATTTTACACCTGCTATTTTTACTTCCTTAACTTCTAGTAAATTGTTTTTTTTTTTATGTACGTAGGTACTTGCTGTAATACCTATATCTGATCAATTTATATCTAAAATCCTAAACATATCTTCATAGCATGTTTTTACTAATATGAATATTAATATTTAGCTGTTAGTACGGTTGTTTTAAACTACGTAGACATCACTGTAGTATTTTTAAATGAGAAATTAACCCCGGAATTGATTTTCGTAATTAATGCATATTATTGTTTTTATGTTATATAGGGGCGATCTAGGGTAAATCGCATCGAGGCTGTTACAAAATTACGCTAGCATTGAAAATTTAGTTCTGAGTACAGCGTTCAATAAAAGGACCCAAGGCCTTTACGACCACTCGATTCAGCGTACTCGTAAATTCAGTTTATTGTTGTTGCGCGACATCATTATAACAGCGCTAGTTGTGTACATAATGATCAGTGATTCAAAATACGTATTGGCTAGTTACGACAGCGGCTGTGGCAATGAACATATAATCCCTAGAAGTGTGATATCATGGCTGGAAAGATAAAAGGGCTTAAGCCACACTTTGGTATAAAAAATTAGTTAAATATGCAGTTTCGATCAGTTTTTTTTTCTGCATCGAATGCTCTGATCGTTTGATTCTGAAGACTTTCGTGGACCCTTCAGCCATCTAAAATATATTTACCATTTGGGTCATCCTTGATTCAATTATGAATTTTATTGTAAAACAACAAAAAAACTTCTTGTTTTTATCCAGTTCCTACCTTGTCCAACCATTTCATTATATTCGATTTCCGTATTCAACAACACCGAGTTTGAAAACAAGTGACAATTAAGAAATAGGAGAGTTATGTGAAAAAACGTGTTCGTTCGTTGGTGTTTCGTTTGGACGTTATTTTGGTGTTCGTTAATAATTCAATGTGTAAGAATAACCAAGAACTTAAACATTAACTTAATTGGTGAGTGAATTGGTTTCCTTACTTCCTTCATTCCACAATCTCTCCACATTCATAACTAGACACATCATCAACTAGTATATATTATTCGTTTTACAAACCACTATTTTCAAAATTCATCGTGTTTTATCGCAGCTTCGAATCCAACAATCACTATTAGTTTTATTTTGTACCCTGATGATGCTTAGGTCAAACGAAATATTACATTTTACATAAGACCTTTTCACTCCTTGGCCCCAGACAGGCCAATTAAATTAGAAGTAAGGAAAAATTGAACTTATTTCGGATACACTAACCACGCCCACAGCACACTTCTATCAGTTTATCTCGTCAGTGTGAAGTGCCGAGTGTCCCGCGGTGATAGCGCCTCGGGGCAGGCCGAATTCGCGATCGCCGCACTGCCCAGCTCGTCCGTAAGGAAATTTCTAATGGGGTAATTTATTTGCACAGGTGAACGCGATCTATGCGGGGGGCGCGTAACCTTTTTGCGAATATAACACGAAATACAAAATGTGGATCGCACACGCGGGCACAAATTACTAATATTATGTAAATCGACGCTATGAAAATCAGCGGTGAACTTTTGCATTATTCAGAATAATTTTGAAAATCTAACCTCACCTTATTTATTTTACGTAACGGCATCGAGGAATAAACCCACAACTTCGTTTTTTATTTAGTTTTTTCTCGCAATTGCAGTGAAAGTATATATGCTATAATGTTAAAAGTTTTTTTAAAAGATTTAAATGTTTTTTTTTGGGTTAAGAGTTTTTTAAAGGTTCAAATGTTTTTTAAGGGGAAGAGTTTTTTAAGGTTGTGAGTTTTTTTTAAGATTAAAAGTTTATTTAAGGTTAAAAGTTTTTAAGGTCAAGTGTTTTTTAATGTTAAGAGTTTATTTAAGGTTAAAAGTTTTTAAAGTCATGTGTTTTTTTAATGTTAAGAGTTTGTTTAAGGTTAAAAGTTTTTAAGGTCAAGTGTTTTTTTAATGTTAAGAGTTTGTTTTAAAGGTTCAAATTTTTTTTTTTAAATTTGAAAGTTTTTTTTTTCATCTACTCAAAATAAATGTGCATACCTAAAGCTTCGTTCACAATGGAGTAAAAAATAAGCCTTTATCTAGCCAATGACAGCTACTAAAGGGTCTTCATTGTGTCTCCGGTCGACAAAGACGACCCTTTCAAAGGGCCCTCATTGAATAAATGCCCGTCTGCTCTTTTTTCTCTTTTGTGGATTTGGTTTAGTTCCATTCTGATTTTATAAAAAAGTTTTTTAATGGTAATGACTAATTTCTATACGTATGACCATTTTTGTGTAATATATTGAGAGGTGCTGTATAAAAGCTAAAAAAGTATAATTTCTTTAAAATTAAAAAAATCTTTATATATTGACTTTTAGTGTGAAATCGTTCAAAAAATTATTATAAATTGTCAAATTTAAAATGGATAAAATTAGATTTTCCAGAACATGAACATTTAGGGTGGGTTTTTTCAACTTTTTGTCACATTAAACATTGTTACAATTCATCGATTAGTGCCTTTTTGTTGTTTTTTTTTCCAAATTTGAACGGTACCCGTTAAATATTAATTGTCGGTCCGTTTTAGCTTTTGAGCAAACTGTGATCAGCTGACAAGTATCGTCCTGGTGGAAGACCACCATTTAGAATCGAAACATTGGTTGAAATGGCTTCAGCCGTGTTTGGTGAACAGATCTGAATAGCCAGGCACTTCCCAACCTTCCTCTTCCCCATCTCCTTCCCCTCCCTGAGGCTGCTATAGTCATACTGGCTCCAGACGGTTTGGAGTCTTGTGTGAAATTCACTTGAAAAATAAACAACGGCCATGTTATGCTTGTCAGAGAAAGAAAATCGCCTCAAGGGTGCTTTACAACCAAATTGATATAATCTAAAACTTATAATAAAACTAATGACTAGTTAAGACTTAAAGCTAGTGACTTACAACTAACATATTAACTAACTAACCATCACACCGTTTCGCGGCAGGAATGGCAGAGAGGACGGACCGCCATACAACTCTGTCTTGGCACACACTCCTTGCTTCATTCACATGCATACATTTTCTTCTGTTATTCTGACTCGTCACATAGCCCGACTCAAGTATTTGATTAACTTGATTGTGCCATGTCTTCCTCGGGCGACCCGACTTCTTCTTCCATTCACTTTCGCGCCATATTCACGTTCATTTCTTCGTTCATTCGTTCTACATGTCCAAACCATCAAAGCGTCCCTTCTTGATCCTATTCACTACGCTTACATCAGCCTTACATTCTTTACAGATATCCACATTTTTAACACGATCATACATGGTTTTACCGCACATACGCCTCAAAAATCTCATGTCTACAGCATTCAGTCTACTTTCATCCTTCCTCTGCCAGTTCCATGCCTCACTGCCATACATCAGGGTTGGTATAAGCACTCTATTGTGGACTGCTAGCTTCGCTGATTTGGACATGTTTTATTTACGCCAACAGCGTTCAGTCCTTCACCAATGGAGTTTTCTGCATTCACCCTTCTTTCAATATCCCAACATATTAACGTTTTCAAAATATATTTGTAGAAATTGCGATAGATTGGGGATGCCACTGTCCCGCTTGCTCTAGACGTTTGATATTCTTGTGCTGTAAACTCATAAAAAAATTACGATAATCAAACGCTTTATCACCCTTTCTCCATGTTGGATTTCAAATAGATAATTTGTTAGGTTCTTACCTTCTTGTTTTTTATCCAGTTCCTACCTTTATCCAACCATTTCACTATATTCGATTTGCGTATTCAACAACACCGAATTTGAAAACAATCTAGAAACAGAAGAGAGTTATGTGAAAAAACGTGTTCATTCGTTGATGTCTCGTTTGGTCGTTCGTTTTGTTGTTGTTCTTCAAATAATATTAAACTGTGTTTTTATTGTGGTGTTCGTAAATAATACAATGTGTAAAAATATTCAAGAACTTAAACATCAACTTCATCGGTGAGTGAATTGGTTTCCTTATTTCCTTCACTCCATAATCTCCACATTCGGTGTTTTATCGCAGCTTCGGATCCAACACTCCATTTGTTGTTTCGCGCAACGCAAGTTGCCCACCAACGCATATGCAATCTCAGCTGTTATACAAGTTATTTGATTTCATCTCTCAACTTCACTTTCGTTTGTGCAAATATCAAATGAGATGTTATTATTTCATTCACAGTTTAGATTCACACCGGTCCCGTCATCGCCGTGAGAGAAAAAAAAACACGACACCAGTGGCTGATTGGTTTCGTAACAGTAAGTACCTGGCCAACTCTCGTCTTCTCTCGAGATGGTATCGTAATACGAGGTGAATTATTGTCGAATCAAACCCGCCATTGTGACGATCGCACCGTGTTGAAAATTCATTATGCAATTCGCCAAACAATGAATGGTTTTAATTTTTTTAATCGTTATTTTAATACGGTTGTTGCCCGTGAAAAACCACGGGATGTAACGTGACTTGCCAATAAAAAATACGAGGCCTGTTCAAAAGAAGAGGTGAATTTTGAATTTTCGCGGGCTGTGTACATTCAATTATCGTTTTTTTTGTAATGTTGGTACACATATGTTTATCATATGTTAGCATTATCAGCCATTTTGGATTAGTGATTTGTTTTTGACAACTGGAAAGATTAGTCACGTTTTTGTGTGTTCTTCGATTTTTTACTTTTGAAAAAAGTGGATCAAAGAATAAAATCCATGATTTGTTTTTCCACAACTCCAGGACGCTCATCGTCATTAACATCATCTCGGCCTTCTGTAAAGCGCTTGTACATGTTACTTAATGATCCGTTGAGTTATGTCAATTTATTTCGCGTATCATAACGTATGGGCGGAGTCAACGGAGACGCGGTACACGAAGAGCATTGTAACAATACTTTAAAGCGGTGTGATGATTCGGGAAAATTTGCTGTCTATTTCTTTCTCATGGTGTACGACGTAAAAACCCGGAGAAAGTGATTTATCCCAAATTTGTATCGTTTGGGTAAAAATAATTAGCTCTCTCTCCATATATTGTTACTTCAAGGATATAATCTAAAAATCCGTTGAGTTATGTCCTGTTATGTCGCACAACAAAACGTAGTTAGCGGAGTCGCCGGAGACGCGGGAGACGGAAAACATGCTTACATACCGAAAAGTCGTGTGATATTATGTGACAAGTTGTTTTATCTATTTCCTCTCACGGTCTACGACGTTAAAACCCGTAGAAAGTGATTTTTTTGTAAATTTGTATAGGTTGGGTAAAAATATTTAGCTCTCTCTCCTTATACATATACTTTTAACTATTAAAAAAAAGAAAGACAAACATTCCCGGGTTACGAATAACCTGACAATATTTGAAAAACTCCTACCGCCATCATTAGAACGGAAGATGTTGCTTGTGCAATGATGGAGGACTTAGCCAGCAGAGGAATTGAACGCACGACGCCTGGGTGGGAATCCGACGCGTTTGTCCACTCAGCTACCGACCGGTCAACTTATATGTATATATTCTTAGTCCAAGTCAAATATCGAAAAAAATTCTTGAGCAGGTAAAAATATTTTACTCTCGACTTTTTTTAGAAGGGATGCTGGACTCTCAGTATATAAACCTACTATCAAATATACAAATCTATATATTAGACCACAAACAAGACGCAATTACCCACAGATAAATATGCTCTATAAATCCTTTACGCTCCGTAACATCAATCAGATCCTAAATTTCTTAAATTTTTCCTTTGTGTAAATGACACTCAGTGGATATTCAATGTTTCAATAATTCAGCTTCAGTTATTCAAGTAAAAAATAGTTCAACATGCAGTTTACATCAGTTTTTTTTTCTGTATCGAACGCTCTGACTCTCGTTTGATTCTGAAGGGGCCACAAGTCTTCAGCCATTTAAAATATTTGGGGGAAGGCCTGACTCAAGCGACACAAGTTTGAGACTTGATTTTTTAGCTTTTTTTTCGCTTCAGTTAACTAAGTGATAGCATTAACATAAACTTCTCCAAATGGCACTTCAGCCCTTTTGCCTTTCCGGCGATGAAAGGTATGCTATTTTGTGCATTATGTCCATAAGTATTTAAATAGTTTTTTGTATGTTGGATGCTATTCTCGCATCCGTATACACCATTCAAAGACCTTGGCAGACGGGACTGAATGCGTATGCGCGGATGTCAAATACGTTACAGCTTTGTGGATACGTAATAAATTATAGAATCCACTGCGTCTATCGCTGATATCTGTGCTATACATAGATAATCGAGCATTGGATGTATATGTATTTCAACTCGCACAGTGCGTTGTATCGTTGTGTGTGTTATGTTACGGGACGGTGTTACTAATTTCTATTAGTGATGTTTACGATTAGAAAAAAAGAAGTAATAATCAAACACAAGGGATGCGAATCATCCAAAGCATGTATGAAAGTACCACGCCTGATAGTTAGGTAGGGATTCGAAAAGTTCACCCTCGTACGGTCGTACGTACTCACAGTGGATATTATATATAGTTAATTTAATACGTCAATCATGAAAGAGCACCCTTGTTCCGACTACGCCTAGATGTTTTTGAATACGATGATTGACTGTAGCAAAGAGGTCTTTATAGGATCTATCAAAATACCTGCTACATATTCATGTACAAGGGTAGAGGCAAGATCAAAAGCGGCACATTTTGGGCTAGATTATTCTGTTATTTTTTCTTCTCATAAACAAAAAAATAATCTCGATTACTAGAAGAATCTTCAAAGAATATGAAGATAGAAAAAGACACAGAAAATAAAAAAAATATAGGTTTTGGCTGTCGAGACTTAAACCCTATACCTCCACAATAGGCAATAGAGCGTTGACAATAATTAAAAAAAAACGCCACCAAATTGTTGGCAATTGTCAACTGTTGAATATAACCGTTACAAATAAAACCGACGTTGACGAGACGCGATATTGATTTTAATAATAATAATTTCCTATTGGGAGAATTGAAATAGTTGGATCATTGGTGCCGTTGAGGGTGTTATTTTATAGCGCAACAGCTATATTTTACTTGCCATCGGTAGATTCGCTTGACCCTAGGCGCTACGTATCGGCAGTTCCGGATAGGAAAATCCACAAAGACGTCTAGTAGGGAGGTATACAACCAAAAGATCATTCGAAATTACGCATAATATCGTTCACGAAGTAAGCACTCTTACACTTTTTGTTTATTTGGCGCTAAAGCTAAAACAATAGGTTCATATTGTGACTGCGTTGCGTCGAATAATATTCGTATGTAGCTATTGATATTCAACTGTTGGCGCACATTTTCGTCAATAGCGTTGGAAGTTGACGGAATCTAGCTGTTATTTCCAACGGCTAGTTATATTTTGATACAGTACTACTCCACACTGTCCGGTCGTGACGCGTCTACCACGTCCGCCATCCCAACCAATTCATTTAGTGTCATTTAACAATCGCCCACTCGTGAGCAAAGTTAAAGTTCTACCTCAGTTGCCTGTGTTTTTTGTTTGTTTTTAATACACCCAAAGTTTTTCCACACTTGTTATATCACTGTTTTTTGGCATGTTTTTTAATTAGATTAGGTAACCAGTTAGAAAGTTCGAATTTTATTTGACGCGACATAACTGCACAGTACGAGAGAGAGCCAATTCAAATGACAGCAAAACTACGAAAATGTAAGCAACATCGTCTAGAAATTCCCTACCCCGGGTAAATCCCCAATCCGAACACAATACGCAACAAACGCGACTTTATGTTACCCGGGGAATCTCAGTAAAGTTAAACACGGAAAAACGCGGGAATATCTCGTAAAAAGCTAGGGATGGTTAATATCGGAAATCGGGTGTCACTGCGGTTCCAGTTACCGGTGACTGTCGAAAAACCGGTTATTTATCCAGTTATTTTTGGAACCGGTTGTACTTTTATTTTAGTAAGAAGATGTTTGTTTAATGTTTTCTGTGATACATGTTTTTTCATGGGTGGAGGGGGGATTCCTAACGATATTTTGAGAACGGAAAGAGGACTGGAAGAACTAGAACTGATTCGCTCGCGCCAAAAATAACCGCAACCGCACCTTTACGACGAAGCATTAAATGAATATTCGCCATTTTTATTTGCGAAAAATAGGAACCGGTTCCAAAAATAACCGGTTTCAAAAATAACCGGTTCAAAAATAACCGGTTCCAAAATAATCGGATCCAAAAATAACCGGTTCCTCGGAAAAATAATGTCGACGACTCTAGTGACCGACTTTGGAACCGGTTCCTTTTTATTAACCGGGACAGAAATATCGACCATCTCTAATAAAAACGGTTTCTTTGTTTTTAACGAGTGTGCACCGTTGTGCAAATTTTCACAACTACCGTCAATCTCACAACGTACCTCAATCGGGGACACCATAGTCCCACTGGCTCCAGACGGTTGGAAGCAGTTATGGTTCACCTATAATAATATTGAGTAGTGTAATAGAGTCGTTTTCACCATATTTCAAATAGTAATAAAGCGGGAACCCATAAACAGTTCTGTTAACATTATTATAGCTCTGTTTATGCTGGAAAATTTGCAGAACGGTGCACATTCGAATGTAAATTGATGTTTATATTATTCCTTCCGGAAATAGAGTTTACAGCCAAGCGCTGATTAGTCGATAGTTTCATGCTCACCTAGATATCAACATTTATTCAACGCAGACATAACGTGGGAGGCAGATAGAACGCGGATAGAACGCCGACACACGTCAAGAGTTCCAACCGTGGAGTAACAATAAATGGAGAGAGAGAGCTTATTATTTTTACCCAACCTATTCAAACTTGGGATAAATCACTTTCTCCGGGTTTTTAAGTCGTACACCATGAGAAAAAAAGAGGCGACAAAATTTCCCAAATTATCACACCGCTTTAAAGTATTGTAAGAGTGTTCTTCGTGTCCCGCGTCTCCGTTGACTCCGTCCACACGTTTTGATATTCGACATAAATTGACATAACTCAACGGTTTTTTTAGGTTATATGCTATATTTTTGTTTATAAGAATTCTGCGAAAAAGTGGTTATACGAATAAACAAAAACATTATGTCGACATGTGCTATGAATGGATGTATAAATACCCTAGCTCTAGTCCTAGCCACGCCCAGGTCTAGCCGAGTCCGGCAAAGCTCATCAAAACTGACTACAGCAGCGCTCTCTCTTGTATATTATTGCTCCGAGGTTCCAACTATGCGGAGCGAATCTTATCAATTAAGGGACATAGCACTACAAACATGGAGGGCTTGTCCGAGATTTACATTTGAATTAATTCTAACGAACCTGTAACAAAATAAATGTCACAACACATTTACTCGTAATTCATACAAAATAATAAAAATCATATTTTCGGCACTTTCCAGAGTGGTAGATACTCAAAGTATCGCCCTGGTAAAGATCACAATTCAGAATCAAAACGTTGCTTATAAATAAGTTAAGCCGTGTTGGTGACTAGAACTGAATAGCCAGCTACTTCCCGACCTTCTTCTTCCTGATCTCATCCCCTCCCCACTACCTTCAGCCTCACAACATACCCCGATCGGGGATGCCACAGTGTCACTGGCTCCAGACGGTTGGGAGCAGTTAGGTGACTCTTAATAATAATAATAACAGTGAACTTATATAGCGCAGTTTTGTGATATTTCACCTCAAGTGCGCTTCATACTAAATTAATTATGCTAGTAAGATTAACTAACAAGGAGAAAATAATACATAAAATGTATACAAATTAAAACTATCTAAAATAATGATCGTTATCATAAATCACGAGAGAAAAGGTTCAGATATGGGTATAACAGTGTATGTGTACATCAACAGATTAAAAAACAATTTACTAGGGTATAAAAATTCAGATGAAACAAATTAATTCATATAAACACATTTGTCAAATCAAAGAAAAGGAAATATGATTGAGGACAGTTAATATGTTGGCACTTAAAACATTAATATTCAAGTATTGTAAGTAAACGATTCTTAAAATGCAAACAGTGTAAATATAGCAAGTAACAAAAGAAAATAAATATTTTATGACAAAGGCTAATCACGCGTCGTCTATTTCGCCAACTGCCGCAACAACGCCGATCAACGAACAAAGTTTTGGCGGTCAACAGCCACCGTCGCCGACTGTCCAAAAGCAAAGCCGGTTAGCTGGCCAGCGTTGGCGGTCAACCGCCGCCGGCACCTGACGAAAGGGAAATGGTAGTAGGTCAACCGGTTTTTTTTCTATTGCCGGTTTCCAGTTCTAGCATTTTTGATACGGCGCTGTTTTTAACGGTCGATCGTTGATTTTAATCATTTGGATTTATTTTGGAAATGAGTTTTGATAAAAACTTATCGATGGTGAATTTTTTCTTTTTCTTTTGTTGGTTGTATTTTGTTATCATTTGTTCATTGCTTACTAAAGTTGGTTGGAGACTATGGCATCCTCAAATAGGGTATGTTGTGAGGCTGAAGGTAGTGGGAAGGGGAAGGAGATTGGAAAGAAGAAGGTTGGGAAGTACCTGGCTATTCAGATCTGGTCACCAAACACGGCTGAAGCCATTTCAAGCAAAGTTTCGATTCTGAATGGTGGTGTTTCACTAGGGCGATACTTAGAGTATCTACCATCCTGGAACGTGCCGCAAATATACTTTTTTTATTATTTTTACATGAATTAAATGTGTTATGACACATATCAATGCCATACAAATGACGGATCAATTCAAACCGACGAACAGTGACGGGTTTCCTTGTGCCTTGTGGAACGACTCTTCTGTTTCAGATCGGCTCAAAGCGAAGAGGCGGCAAAACGCGCGTGGCGCGTTGTGCGCATACCTGTCATACGTCACGTGTCAGCAATGAAGTGTTGAAAATGCTTAAAAATTGTGACATACGAGTAGTAAGTATACCGAAAAGTCCTGACTCCAAAGCCGCTGAGTCTATGTATTGTCATCGCCGCTTTGGGAAATATGGAGGAAGTTTTATGGGAAAGGTCGTGGGGAAGATGAAGGTCGGGAAGTACGCGGTTGTTCAGATCTGGTCATTTAACACACCATATTTGCATGTCTCCCACCAGGGCAATAATGAGGACGTCTACCACTCTGGAACCGTTAGCAGAACTAACTCTTCCACTGGTAACTATTAAATTATTATTTGCTAGATCTTTTTGCAGACGTAGGCGCCCCACGCGGCGATTAATCGAACCATGTACGACACACGCTTATCGTATAAATACTATCTGATGATTTTTTTAAATATAAAGAAACATTCCCGGGTGAGGAATAACCTGATAATATTTGAAAAACTCCTACTGCCATCATAATAAGCGTGAGATGTTGCTTGTACAGAGGGCCGGGTGGGAATCGTTTAACCTTGATACTTCAATATTTATTTTTTGTTTATAACCTTATATTTCATACATTAAAAAATCTAATGCCCATATGCGTATTGAATGTCATATTAATATTTTTACAAAATGTTAAATACGTCTTATTTTAATATAGCACGGATTGGCCATTATTAATAACGATAACCTAGCTGTAAACTTGATTGTTTTTAATTATGTAAGCAGCACTGTGGGAGATATTTTAAGTAAGAACAGCTCCCATGAATATGTTTTATCTATAATTCTACATTACTGTTATAGGTCAAACTGTTTAGAGTGTGGGGCAATTGAATTAAATTTTACGGAATTGCGCTATATTATGTTAATGTTATTTTAATTATAATAATAATGTATTAAGATAATTTCTTATACACTACAAATTGTTATTAATTTAATACATTTAAGAAATTAGACATAATATTTTAATTTGAACTCTTTCATTGTTGACACCGCGCGTCGCACGTTGACTTACACGTGATCGGTATGCTCACAACGCGCCACGCGCATTTTTTTGTTATTATTTTTATATGAATATCGCATAAGTCTCAACTGCTCCCAACCGTCTAGAGCCAGTGAGACTGGTATCCTCAAATAGTGTCCGGTCGGTAGCTGAGTGGGCAAACGCGTCGGATTCCCGCCCGGGCGTCGTGCGTTCAATTCCTCTGCCGGCTAAGTCCTCCATCATTGCACAAGCAACATCTTCCGCTTCTTATGATGGCAGTGGGAGTTTTTGTATAATATAAATATTGTTAGGTTATTCGTAACCCGGGAATGTTTATCTTTTAAAAAGAAGAAGAAAGAAGTGTATGTTGTGAGGCTGAAGGTAGTGGGGAGGGGAAGGAGATTGGGAAGAGGAAGGAGATTGGGAAGAGGAAGGCTGGGAAGTACCTGGCTATTCAGATCTGGTCACCATCCACGGTTAAATAATACTTTTTATTATTTTTATATGAATTCAATATGTTATGACACATATCAATCAAATTTGCCGCCTCATCGCTTTGAACCGATCTAAAACAGACGCAGCCATGTTGTTTTGAGTCGTTCCACAGGGCACAGGGCAACCCGTCACTGTTCGTCAGTTTGAATTGATCCGTAATTTATATGGCATTAATATGTACGAATTTCAGTTAGCAATGTACGTGTTAAGATATACGGAATTACCAGAAAAGTTAAAATTGAAATTTACAAAAAATAAATAAATTATTAAACACTAACTTTGTGTGTGATGGCAACACGTTTTATATTCTATGATGGCAATATTTAAACAGGTGTGTAATTATGTTTGGCAACTTTTGGCGTAACAATAATCGTTACTGCTACGGCTGGCTAGATAAAGCCCCCCTTGACGGCCCTCTGGAGTTCGAGACCCGCAAACATGTGTATTCTGCATGTAATACTAATTAATCCATTTTTTTAATATATCATTATTCTTTTTTGAATTGTCAAAAATCATGGATCGTATTGCTTTGCACTTCCCCCTGCATACCTTTTGGAATACATAACTATTCTCTTATAATATTAATACCGTAAAACGTCTGTCGTACATGGTTCGATCAGTCGCCGTATGGGGGCGCTAAAGTCTGCTAAAATATTTTTACTTTTACTAGTTATTATTACAACATGACCACTTGACGACAATTTTTACGATTTTTTCTCGTTCTGTTGTGAATATTTTTATGCGACACCACGAAATAAGAACTATGTCGCCACGGATTATGTAATATTTCTTTAGCAAGGCGGATATGAATTATTAAATATAATTACCGTTTTATGAGTATAAGGTACATAGATAATTAATACTCCTATTTTTGTCATCGCTTCATTTATTAATATGTATTCTTAGATGAATTAAATAATGTAGATACGTTACTGAGACAACACGCGTGACTGCACTGAACTAAGCCAACGTGGCATACCTGAGATTTACTGCGTTTAGTCTCGCACAAACATTCGTTTGACAAACAAGCTGTCACCAGCTGCCACAAACAATTACATCGCTGTATTTGCTTTTTCTGAGATAAAATGCCTTCCTGTGCTTTTTGACAAGTAAAAATCATTCGGGACGAAAAAACAAATCTCATGGAGTTTCTTTTCATGCGAAGTACACACAAATCACTTATTATTTCAATTAATACAATTATTAACATACCAAATGGTTTAAGTGAGATAGCGAATGCAGAAATACATAAGTGTGTGGAAGACAACCTAGCGACAGTACACTGAATACGTCGCATGCCAATAATTTTAACTTTTTCGCTCGTAAAGTTCGTTAGGGAAGAGAGGGCTTTGTAACGCGAGACGTTCATATAGCTATCTCATTCATACACACGTATTCTGCTTGGTATGGCTATCCTTTTCATGCATTATGAGATATCAGAGCGTGCCAAATTTATCGTTCAATTTGTATGAATATGACGTTTCTTGTATTTTATGTCTATGTATGTATGTGCTATTCTTTCTCTGTTGCTCTTTTTTCCATTTCGTATTTTAAATGTCTTTTTTGTAATTGGACTTTAGTCCGTTAATTTATAAATAAATAAATATATTGTTACTTCAAGGTAAAAGTCCACTTGAGCGCTTACAATTATATAAATAAAATCGTACATATTTTCGGTAATTGGTTATGTAGTTAACGTCAATTGTGGTTACATCAGCATCTCCAATGTAATCTTAATCATACAAGACAGGTTTAATCTTACTTATCATTAACTGGAACACGTCTCCAATTAAATCTCATTTTATGTCGACTGCTGCTTTTGGGCAAAACAGGTCTATGTAATAATTTTATTTATTTTAGATTACCCGGTCCAAGTTTGGTAGAGTGGTCCAGTATTTTACGCTGGTCTTTTAATAAATTTATTTTATACGGTGGGCGGATTTTATAAGGAGAATTTATTATTAGAGCTTATCGTTTAAACGTAGAGAAATACGAACGTTATGAATTTTGTTGATTGACAATATTAAGAAAGGGTTGCTTGGCAATTATTTCAGCAGGTTTTTTTGTTTTTGTTTTACCTGAATACCGCACAAGAGTCTCAACTGCTCCCAACCGTCTGGAGCCAGTGAGACTATGGCAACCATTAATAGGGGTTTGTTGTGAGGCTGAAGGTAGTGGCAAGAGGAAGGGAATGGAGAAGTACCTGGCTATTCAGATCTGGTCACCAAACACGGCTAAAGCCATTTAAAGCAACGTTTAAATTCTGAATGGTGGTCTTTCACCAGGGCGATACTTACAGTATCTACCACTCTAGAACGTGCCGCAAACATACTATATTTTATTTGATATCAAGTAAATGTGTCATGGCACATATAAGTTAAATAAAATTTATTTGCACACGCCGGGTTTAAACCCGCGACCTTGGATTCGTATTCGATCGTCTTACCACTTAACCATAGAGGCCGTCATCATTACTTAGGTTATCATTACTCAGGATTGGGTTTAGATGAGGAAGAGAGCTATCCCTATACACTAATTAGAAATTTTTGTTTTGTGTAATGCTAGCACGGTTAAAAGGAACCGGTTCCAAGCCGGTCGCTGGAACCGTCGATATTATTTTTCCGTGAAACCGGTTCCTAATTTTCGCAAATAAAAATATTGTGTATCCTTTATCCGTTCTTTTGGTTTTTTTTTGGGAGGAACATGTTTTTTTTCATTTTAAAGTTAAAATTTGTTTCTATTTAATCCCTCCCCCTCAATGAAAGTTGTTTTTTAGAAATAATAAATAGTTTTTATATATATAAAAAAACAATTTTCTTGGAGGAACTTTTCTGGCCCCAGGAACCGGTTCCAAAATGAACTGGATAAATAACCGGTTCCTCGCCGGTCACCGCTAACTGGAACCGCAGGTACACCCAATTCTGATATCGACCTCTATCTAGTAGAGATCGTTGAAATTCCAAGCCAGTCACTGGATCCTTTAATATTATTTCTCTGAGGAACTGGTTCCTTTTTTTTGGCAAATAAAAAGCGATATAATTCGTCCGAAGCGCTGGTTTTTTGTTGATTTGCTAGTACGTTTTTTGGGGAGGAATTTTTGTCGATTTGTTAGGACTTATCGATTTCAAATCTCTACCGACCAGTGCTTTTTTTACGGAGAGGAATTTTGGTTGATTTACAGTTACATTTCGATTTTAAATCTGAACCGACTAGTACTTTTTTTTCGGAGGAACTTTAGTTGATTTGCTAGTAATTTTCTATTGGAATATAAAAATCTGCTCGGGAAACTTTTTCGGCACGAAGAACCGGTTCCAAAAAGAACTGGATAAATAACCGGTAAATAATAGTCTCACTGGCGGTGTTAACTATTAAACAAGTTCCCCCGCCAGTTACAGTACAAATAAATAATTGAGTTTTCATCATAACAGACGAATGTAACATCTCTTCATCGAAGGAAGCAATCACTTTGTAGCTTGACATTATAATTTAAATAAAAAATGTTTTAGTTTTGGCCAAAAGTTTATATATATACTTTCCTGAAGAAGGTTAAGTTTAACCGAAACCGGTTGAATGTTATATGTGAATAAATAAAGTGGCTTAAAACTAAAACATTTTTTATTTAAATTATAATATCTCTTCTTTATTTCTTTAATATTTTTATTGGCACATTGATTTAACTGTGGTAGTGATCATGTCATATTCCGATTCACTTTCGAATCCGAAACCGGTTGACAAGTAAAACGATTATTTAATTTGTTTAATTTAAGACCGCCCCGGAAATATAAAGAAAAATATCCTCGTTGTAATTAAGTTAATTATTTACGTCCGGACATGACGATATTTTTCAAAATATATTTTCTACGAGTAAGTTGATGACCTCGATGGTGGAATGGTAACCCTAGGCTCTGGTATCAGAGGTCGTGGGTTCAAAACCCGGCGAAAAGGCAACAAAATGTGTTTTTTTGAGACGAATTTTCCACATAGAAAATTTAAATCATAAATCTTCGCTGGAAAAGCAAAAGGGCTTAAACGACACTTTGTTCAAAATTGAGTTGAATATGCAGTTTTATCACACTGTTTTTTTTTTCTGCATCGAATACTTTGACTCTCGTTTGATTCTGAAGATTATTGTGGCACTTCAGCCATCTAAAATATATTTACAATAAATAAATATTATTATTTGACGGTCTCCGTGGTCGAGTGGTAAGATACTGGACTACGAATCCAAAGGTCGCGGGCTTAAACCCGGCGTGCGCAGGTAAATTTTATTTAATTAATTTGTGTGGTCATAACACATTGAATTCGTATAAAATAATATATACTATATTTGCGAAAAGTTCCAGAGTGGTAGATGCTCTGAGTATCACCCTGGTCAAATACCACCATTCAGAATCTAAACGTCGCTTGAAATGGCTGTAGCCGTGTTTGGTGACCAGATCTGAAAAGCCAGGTACTTCCCAACCTTCCTTTTCCCCATCTACTTCCTACACTCGTTTGATTCTGAAGATTTTTGTGGCCATCTAAAGTATTTTTACCATTTGGGAGGAGGCGTGACTCAAGCGACACAAGTTTGGTACCTTTTTTAAAACTTTTTGTCACTTCATGTCGACTCAGTGAGAGCATTGAGTTACTTAGTTATCCTTTTTTCAAAATTCAACCAGGTACTGAAGACTTGAATGAATTTTATTGTAAAACAAAAAAAACTTCAAATTACTGTGGTGTAAACGTCCCGAAATGGCGCTTCAGCCCTTTTGCCTTTCCGGCGACGATATACAATATCTTCCACGTCTACCAGGAAACCATAAGGCAGTAGGAAGTGTTCAATCTTCATGATAGTTTCTTTCCAATAATAATACCAATACCGCACTAAGTAGTAGTGCTATTCGGTGCCGTTGTACGACACTCAAATGGCAGCAGTCGGTTCCGTTGTCAACTTGTCGCTATGCTTTCACGATTTTTATTCTGGCCTATAGACTTTCTATCGCAGCTGTCGATGGCAGGTCAATGCATCCATATAACTACTTTTAAACTAGTTTAATTTATTTCATTATTTTTCACAATTTCAAGTAAAGAAACTCACAGCTTTGTGTGTAACCTTAGAGTATATAGAGTGGTATCAATCCAAGGCAGCGTAGTCAGTTTTTGATGATTTTTACCTGACTCTGGCGGATCTGGGCGTGGCTAAGACTAAGGCTAGGGTATTTATAGATCCATTCATATCACATATCGACATAATGTTTTTGTTTATTCGTATAACCACTTTTTCACAGTATCGATATCAACAAAAATATAGCATCTAACCTAAAAAACCGTTTAAGTGTGTCAAGTTTAGTGGCATAATAAAAAAATGTGGGCGGAGTCCCGCGATGACCTCGGGAGTCCAAGATCATTGTGACAGTACGTAGAAGCGGAGTATTATATTTGTTGTTTCTTTCTCTCTCATGGTGTACGACGTAAAAACCCGGAGAAAGTGATTTATCCCAAGTTTGTATCGGTTGGGTAAAAATAATTAGCTCTCTCTCCATACATTGTTTCTCCAAGTGTGTAACATAACTGTTGGATTTTAAAATGATAATAATGTTGAATTTCAAAGTGATAATTTGTTAGGTTCTCACTTTCTTGTTTTTCACCAGTTCCTACCTATCTCGCCATTTCTGCTATTCGATGTCTTACTCAACACTGTGTTAAAAAAACAATTGAAAATCAAGAAACAGAAAGAGTTATGCGAAAAATGTGTTGCTGGTTGATTCTTTCGCTTGTCCGTCGGTTTTTTGTTAAGTTCTTCAAATTATATAAAATTAAGGTGTTTCGTTCATTAGTGCTTCGCTAGGTCGTCGTTTAGTTGTTTGTTCTTCAAGTAAAATTGAGTTAAGTGTTGTGATTCTTTGTTTAAGAAGAATCGAGAACTTAAATCTTATCAACTTCATCGGTGAGTGAATTGGTTTTCTTACTTCCCTTGATTCCATAATCTCTATCCACATCCACAATTAGACACTACCTTCAGGTAGTATAGTTTTATCGTTTCACAGTTCACTATTTTCAAAATTCATCTGAAGCTGAAAACTCATTCGGTGTTTTAACACAGCTTCGGATCCAAGATTTTGATGATAAACAAAAAAGTGAGAACCTAAGAAAAATCTCTTTGTAATTCAAAAGTAACGTTACTCAAATTCAAAATGCAAAACTTTGAACTTTTTATAGTGAATACCGCACCAGAGTCCCAACTGCTCCCAACCGTCTGGTCTTCAGATGTCTATAATCGAAATGACTTATTGGTTTATCACCCTCTTGCGACAGCTGTGAATCCGTTTTTGAAACTCTTAAATGTCAGCAATTGTCATTCAATATGCATTTCGAAACAATCGCAATCTTTGTTTAGTTTTCATCAACGAAGACAAACTACCAGGTACTGGAAAAAACAGTTTTGATTTTATGCTATGTGATACCGCACAAGAGTTCTGACTGCCCGGAGTGAGTGGAACTATGACGGACATTTGTGAAATGCTGTGGGGCTGAAGGAAATAAGGGAGGATTACGAAGGTTGAAACGAGGTTGGGAAGTAACGAGGCCCATCCTTCACAATTGATGGCATATCGCTTATAGGTCTACCGTTAACATTTTTTTACAGTGTGTACCGCACAAGAGTCCCAACTGCTCGTAACCGTCTGGAGCCAGTGGGACTATGGCATCCCCGGTTGGGTATGTTGTGGGGCTGAAAGTAGCGAGGAGGGGAAGTGGAAAGTCGGAAAGTACCTGGCTTTTCAGATCTGGTCACCGAACACGGCTGAAGCCATTTCAAGCAATGTTTCGATTCTGAATGGTGGTCTTTCACCAGGGCGTTACTTACAGTATCTACCACTCTGGAACGTGCCGCAAATATATATATTTTATATGAATTAAATGTGTTATGACACATATTGAATAAATACAATTTATTTGCGCACGGCGGGTTTGAACCCGCAACCTCTGGATTCGTAGTCGAGCTGTCTTACCACTCGACCACGGAGGCCGTCCATAAACTTGAATGTGTAAATAACACATACTAATTCAAATAAAATGAGTTTGCACACGGGATTTGAACTGGCGCCCTCCGGATTCGTAGTCGAACATCTTACCACTGGACCACGGAGGCCGTCAAATATAATACATATATCAAACTGTTCTGTTGAAAACGATGAAACATTTTAAAATATCGGAATTATTTCTTGAACAGATCATCAATTTTACTGTTGTTCTTGTTGTGGTACACACTTCTAGGTGTTATCAGTTCAGTGTCGGTAACCTACCGAATGCCCTGGCATTCAACAGTATAATATAAACTTCTGTGATCTTGTGTTACCCTTGAACGCCGCCGGTAACTCGAATGTTTCAAATACCAATCATCTCACAACTCGCAGCGTGCATGGTAGATATCCGCCATCACCTGTGCCTCATGTGCTCCTGGTAGATTCTTGCGATAAAGGTGGAATAATGTTGTGTTGACTGGTTTCGGACAGCTGGATTGCTCTTAAAAACATCTGCCACATGTTGATGATAGGCGAGAATTAACTTTATTCCTGAAAGAAATTCGTATTTAAATTATACTTTATTTATTTAACTTTACGAGTTTTTTTTTTCATTATATCCATTAAAGGATTTTGACCCGGTATCTCTGGGTACAGAGCCATGGACCTTACCATTCTAACACATAAATGATCGCGTTAATATGTGTCATAACCTCGGAGTAACAATATATGGAGAGAGAGCTAATTATTTTTACCCAACCTATACAAATTTGGGATAAATCACTTTCTCCGGGTTTTTACGTCGTACACCATGAGAAAGAAAGAGACAGAACATTTTTCCCAAATTATCACACCGCTTTAAAGTTTTGTAAGGATGTTCGTGTCCCGCGTCCCGCCCAGACGTTTTGATATGCGACATAAATCGACATAAGTCAACGGTTTTTTAGGTTATATGCTAAATTTTTGTTGAGACAACACGAGAGAAAGAGACAACAAATAATACACCGCTTTAATTTACTGAAAGAATGATCTTGGTCTCCCGCGTATCTGGAGACTCCGCCCACATGTTTTATTATGCCACTAAACTGGACACAATTAAACGGTTTTTTAGGTTATATGCTAAATTTTTTTGATAACAATACTGTGAAAAAGTGATTATACGAATAAACTAAAAACATTATGTCGACATGTACTATGAATGGATGTATAAATACCCTAGCCCTAGTCCTTGCCACGCCCAGGTTTAGCGTAGTCCGGTAAAACACATCAAAACTGACTACAGCAGCGCTCTCTTTAGTATATTATTGCTCTGAGGTCATAACACATGTAATTCATATGAAATAATATATTTGCGGCGCGTTCCAGAGTAGTAGATGCTCTTAAGTATCGCCCCGGTGAAAGACCACCATTCAGAATCGAAACGTTACTTGAAATGGCTTTAGCCGTGTTTGGTGACCAGATCTGAATAGCCAGGTACTTCCCAACCTTACTCTTCATCATCTCCTTCCCCTCCCCACTACCTTCAGCCTCACAACATACCCCGATTGGGGATGCCATAGTCTTACTGGCTCTAGACGGTTGGGAGCAGTTGGGACTGTTGCGCGGTATTCACTATAAATAAAAAAAGCAAAGTTACTAAAATAAATATTTCAACGGAGCTAATTTCATTTCCCACACGTTGCAATCTCTGTATCCAAGAATTACATATAAAATTAGTACGAGAAAAAAAAACTACATGAAATGTAGCATCAAGTCTCGTTTTGTTTTATTAGGTATGCGATAATTAATTATACTCAGCAGGTCAGGCATGTCTAACTGTCTATTAATGCTTTTAAATCATAATAATGTATTGCAAATGTTTATTCACAGGGATAATTCGGATAATTTAAGTAATTACATCAAACATGTCAAAGAGCACTTTGTTGGATCCGAAACTGCGATAAAACACCGATAGTGTATTCAGCTTCAGATGATTTTGGAAAATAGGAGACTGTAAACGATAAACTATACTACTTGATGGAAGTTTTTAATTGTGGCCTGTGAAAAGGTTATAAGGATAACAGGAAAAATAGGAAAACCATTCACTCACCGATATAGTCAAAGTTAAAAGTTCTTCTTACAAAATTGTATTATTAACGAAACGAATACACCACACCGATTTAAGTCGTCTTACTTCACAACACACCACACTTATTTTAATATTATTTGGAAATCAAAACAACACGTTTCTTCATACAAAACTCTTCCGTTTGACTTTCGATTGTTTTGAACACAGTGTTGCTGAATACGGAAATCGAATATTGCGAAATGGTTGAATAGGTAGGAACTGGATGAAAAATATGAAGGTAAGATCCTAACAAATCACTTTAAAATGCAACACACTGCACGTTCTTACCTGGGTGTTGTGGTTCTTTCTTATCAAGGTAAATGGAGTCGATTTTAAGTGTATTTTTGATTTTCGGCAGCTGCATCTTTGCTCTGCCATCTTCTTAGAGGTAGTTTCTTAGAGGCCCTTAGCACGTGATAACTGACAACCGCTGTGTCAGGAGTGTCCAATCGTTAAGGTTAACTGATAATTCAAGTTAAAGATTAAATATTAAAATTTCTTGATTTTTTTAAATTGTTTAATTTGTTTCTTTCTGTGTTTTTAAAGCGTTGTTCATCAAATTGGGTTACTGGATACCTGATTAAGGTGAACAAGACAAACAAAGTAGTATACAATCTCATGAACGACGCACATAACGGAAATATATATTACCACAGAGCTCTCAGCGGTAGGACTGTTTAAAAAAAAATGTAAATCTCAAAAAAAAGAAAACTAATCACAAACATTTTTTTCTATTAGTTTTCATGTATTAATTTCTATATTACACTCGTCAAATAGTGCCGAAATTTCCGGGGGAGTGTCAACTCGGGCAAATCCGGGTAATAACTACCGTTATAAAACTATAATATTATAGCAATATATACGAGGCCTGTTCAAAAGAAAAGGTGAATTTTGAATTTTCGCCGGCTGTGTACATTCGATTATCGATTTTTTTTTAATGTTATGTTGGTACACATATGTTTATCATATGTTAGCATTATCAGCCATTCTGGATTAGTGGTTTGTTTTTGACAACTGGAAAGGTGAGTCACGTTTTTGTGTGTTCTTCGATTTTTTACTTTTGAAAAAAATGGAAAAAAAATATGTATTAAATTTTGCGATAAAAATGGAATAAAGTGCTCCGACGCACATAAAATGTTGACTGTGGCATTCGGCGAGTCTACTTTGTCTTAAAAAAGTGTTCATAAGTGGTACAAGCGCTTTACAGAAGGCCGAGAAGATGTTAATGACGATGAGCGTCCTGGAGTTGTGGAAAAACAAATCATAGATTTTATTCTTTGATTCATTTTTTTCAAAAGTAAAAAAATCGAAAAACACACAAAAACGTGACTAACCTTTCCAGTTGTCGAAAACAAACCACTAATCCAAAATGGCTGATAATGCTTACATATGATAAACAAATGTGTACGATCATAACAAAAAAAAAAAACGATAATCGAATGCACACAGCCCGCGAAAATTCAAAATTCACCTTTTCTCTTGAACAGGCCATGTATATATATAATATACAAAGAAAAAAATATTATTAGAAAGAAATAAAATATTGAAATCTGTCGGAGTCAGAAATCTTTCAACGAGAATTGATCTAATAACGCTGCGGTTTCCCGTGCCAATACCGTTTATTACAAAAACATTATTTTTAATTGAGTCGAATCGCCCATCCGTACGATTCCGCGCACGCGCACGACACGTCGGCAGATGTTATGTCGGCGGTTTATTTACCTCCTCACTTCTCATGTTCCCCGGTGGAACGCGGTAACAATGCAGCGATGGCGGCGTTGTGTACCGCCGCCTATTGCACGATTGATGGACGCACCCGACTCTTTGTGCCGTCCGCAGTAGCGAATGCATAGATGATTAATGTTGTTTTTTATATATTTTTTTATTTAGACTAGCTAGAGCCTTGAAGTAACAATTTATGGAGGGAGAGCTAATTATTTTTACCCAACCTACACAAACTTGCGATAAATCACTTTCTCTGGGCTTTTACGTCGTACACCATAAGAGAGAAAGAGTCAGCAAATTTCATGGACCGCTTCAATATACTGTAAGGATGATCTTAAGGTCCTGGTTCACGGCGGGACTCCGCCCACATATTTTATTATGCCACTAAACTTGACACAACTAAACGCTTTTTAGGTTATATGCTATATTTTTGTTGATAAAAATACTGTGAAAAAGCTATACGAATAAACAAAAACATTAAGTCGATATGTGATATGAATGGATGTATAAATACAGTAGCCTTAGTCTTAGCCATACCCAGGTGCGCCGAGTCATGTTAAAATCATCGAAAACAAGTCCAAAATTGACTTCACTGCCTTGGATAGATACTACTCTACCAATTTTATGGCTAG
Organism: Drusus annulatus; assembly: GCA_022651775.1. NCBI lineage: Eukaryota > Metazoa > Arthropoda > Insecta > Trichoptera > Limnephilidae > Drusus > Drusus annulatus. Next base: position 108,650 of record JAGWCC010000748.1, read on the forward strand.
AGCTAACTAACTAACCATCACGCCGTTTCCCCGCAGGGGTAGGCAAAGAGGACGGACCGTCATATAACTCTGTATTGGCACACACTCCTTGCTTCATTCACATTCATACATTGTCTCATACCTTCTGTTATTCTGACTGTTTACATGACCCGATTCAAGTATTTGATTTACTTGATCGTGCCATGTCTTCTTCGGGCGTACTCGACTACTTCTTCCATTCACTTTCGCATCATATATTCTTTTCACACTCCATTCTTCGTTCATTCGCTCTACATGCCCAAACCATCTAAGCGTCCCTTTCTTGATCTCCTCTCTGCCTGCCCCTGCAGTTAAACGGCGTTATGGTTGGTTAATTAGTTGAAAGAAGTGGTGAAAGAAATGTGATAGGGAAGAGTAAGGTTAAAAAAGTATCTGGCTATCCAGAGCTGGTCACCGAACACGGCTCAAGTAATTTCAAGCGAAATTAGTGTTTTGAAGGTAAAACAGTCATCAAGTCAATTTTGACTAACGTGGACAATTGATGGATAAAGAGCGGAATATATGATGGAACATGGAACAGGAGAATAGGTGTAGCTCTCGAAATGTTGCTTTTGTACTGTTCTTCAATAACAATTTAATAACAATTTAATCAAACACGTGATCTGGGTCGGTAGACGTAAAATTGATAAGTAACTAATAATACATTAAGTGCATCAGAATAACGAGAATGCCACGTGCTATACGAAAGACTCAAGCGTATCGTGCTGGGATCTCAAGCGTTCACGTTTTTTCTAATGAAATACCTTTATTATGAAGGTAACATTAACTCGAACGAACGTGGTGATTTTGTGTTACATTCTAGGCAGTATACAATTGACCCTTCTTACTCCGTCCCTTTCCCACTACCTTCAACCTCACAACATACCCCGATTGGGGATGCTATAGTTCCACTGGCTCCAGACGGTTGGAAGCAGTTGGGACTTTTGTGCGGTATTCACAAAAATTAGAAAGAATTTCGATATTTGAAGAAGTTTTTTTTCCTAGATTCTTATTTATCATTAAGTGATGAATCATTTAAAGTTACTGACTCCGAACTCTTGTTCCTTATATCAATAGAACAGCGCTTTGCGCCTTACTTTGTTATCTCATGTGGGTGAAAAAAGGCATTTACGAGACTATTGAATTTAAATTCAGGAGCTTACGTAGGGGAAAAATATGTTAGTAAAAACCCTATGTATATGTATTAAATTTTGCGTTAAAAATTGAATAAAGTGCTCCAACGCACTTAAAATATTGACTGTGGCATTCGGCGAGTCTAGTAAAAAAAGTGTTTATAAGTGGTACAAGCGCTTTACAGAATGCCGAGAGGATGTTAATGACGATGAGCGTCCTGGAGTTGCAACCACGTCAACAAACAAAGAAAACATCGAAACAGCGGAGTTGTGGAAAAACAAATCATGGATTTTATTCTTTGATCCATTTTTTCAAAAGTAAAAAATCGAAGAACACACAAAAACGTGACTAACCTTTCCAGTTGTCAAAAACACACCACTAATCCAAAATGGCTGATAATGCTAACATATGATAAACAAATGTGTACCAACATAACAACAACAACAACAAAATCGATAATCGAATGTACACAGCCCGCGAAAATTCAAAATTCTCCCTTTCTTTTGAACAGGCTATGTAAATGGTAAGGGTCCGTTTTTATTAATCTAAAATATAAATTGATTACACCCCTTGTGCATCCTCGCAAAACATTTGATATCTTTGTTACAGATTCATCAGAATTAATTAAAATGTGCATCTCGGACAAACCCCCCGTTTTTGGCTGTTATGTTGCCTTGACGAGTGTCCTTGGACTGCGGCATGCAGGCTATACTTGATAGAAGTTCAAGGTTGTAGTAACTTCTACGTATGTTTAATCAGGTGGTCGTCTAGTGTAAAGAATACCTTTTTATAGCGATATAAATGTCACTTGGGGTACTGCATCGTTGTTTACTTTGTAGATTAAAGAATCGTTGTCTTGCTGGCTGTTTCGACGTGGTCTGCATAATGTATTGTTAACATAATCTCATACAGAAGGGCACATTATCTGTCCACGGCCCTTTTATAGTGAATACTAGCGTTGTGACCGCTTTGAAAGAACTACTTCTTTTGGTAACAGTTCCTACTTCATTCATTGTTCATTGAACAAATACTTCAATTGAAGTTGGTAGTTCATTTTAGCGTATATTCATTTCATTGAACAAATACTTCAATTGAAGTTGGTAGTTCATTTTAGCGTATATTCATTTCATTGAACAAATACTTCAATTGAAGTTGGTAGTTCATTTTAGCGAATATTCATTTCATTAATTTCATTTCATTGAACAAATACTCCAATGGAAGTTAGATTATAAAGAACTACTTCAATTTGCAGCAGTACAGTTGTGAAGGTGAACTTTAAAGCCTATGAAGAAGTACTTCATCACAAGTATTCCAATTGAAGTCTGACTTGAAAGCACTTCGGTCTAAAGGAACGTGATTTTTATTTTGGCGAGGAACAGTTTCAGTTCTTTTCACTTTAAAATCTCTACTGACTAGTACGTGGTTTTCGGCGAGGAACCAGGAACCAGTTCCAGTGCTTTTCGTTTTTAAATCTTTACCGACTAGTACGTATTTTGGCGAGGAATCGGTTCCAGTTATTTTCAATTTGAAATCTTTACCGACTAGTACGCGTTTTTTTGGCGAGGAACCAGTTCCAGTTCTTTTTCAAACACGAACGTTTTTTACGACGAGGAACCGGTTCCAAAACGAACTGAACAAATAACCGGATAAATTCAAATCTCTTTTTTGCGAGTTTGACTTCAATTGAAGTGTTCACTGCGAAGGGTTCATTTAAAAAACTAGCAATTCTTGAAGCATTCACAAAATATTGAAGTTTTTCCCAACGCTAGTGAATACCGCACATGAGTCCCAACTGCTCTCAACCGTCTCTAGAACTAGTGAGACTATAGCATCCCCAATTGGAGTATGTTTTGAGGTTGGAGGTTGTCGAGAGGGGAAGAGAAAGGTTCGGGAAGTACCTGGATATTCAGATCTGGTCACCAAACACGTCTAAAGCCATTTCAAGCAACGTTTCAATTCTTAATGATGGTCTTTCACCAGGGTGATACGTAGAGTTTCTACCACTCTGGAACGTGCCGCAAATATACTATATATTATTAAAATTACCTTTTTTGTTTTTTCTTTAGGTATAAAATGTAATGTGTTCACTATAAACAATTGTAGGATTGTTACGATGCAACTTTACCTACTGTCAATGTATCTTATATGGTATCAAGAGAGTTTTAAAGTCAGTATCTGTTGCATCATCTTACAATAAAAAATAAATATCATTTTTAAACATTATTCTACTTGTACTCACTGTCACCTACCTCAGAACAAGTTCTATTGACCTAGTGAGGTAAGTAATGTAAAAAATAATGTAAGAAACAAAGTCAATAAATAATTGAATATATGCCTATAGATTCACATTTCAAAAGTTTTTTTCTTCCCTGTCAATGCTAGGTTTGCTCTCCCATCTAGAAAACAATAGATAAAATAAGATTTCATTTCTGAGTCGATTCCAGGAATTCCGCAATAATAAATCCATCCTATATCCTTTACCTTTTTAAGAAAAAAAATTCCTTAAACTGCCGATAATGGTAATGCGAAAATGTTTTTTCTCCTTTTGATATTAACACCGGTAATTTGAAATTCGATTTGCTGGATTTAAGCTAAAGTAAGGATTTATAGAACCCCAAACTCTTAGAGTAAGAATATATATGGAGAGGGAGCTAAATTTTTTTACCCAACCTATTCAACCATTTTTGCCGGCGGAAAGAAACGTTAGATCTGTGCTTATAGTCAGCGTAAATTATATTTTAATTTCGACGATTTTTTAGTGAAATATAGCTGTAAATAAAGCTTCTGCAAATCAATACTCGTAGAACATGAACGAGTGCAAAATTAATTTGATCTATTTTGAAATTCCTTGCCATATTTTAGGGATCCCTCTCAACAATAAATCTCTATATCGGGTACACTCTAGGGTGGTGTGTCATCTTAGTAGTTAATTATTTAATACATTTATTAATTAATTATCATTACTTTATTTATAAATTCTACCTAAAGCCTTAAGCAAACCTTTTGCCAAGATTAACCTTCGTGAACGCTTGTCTAGGTATTGTTTCAATGTCACTATACTTGCCCTCAACAACAGCTGCCGCATTGTACTATGTTTGTATCTTGGATTAACAACATATGGAGAGAGAGAGAGCTAATTCTTTTTACCCAACCTATACAAACTTGCGATAAATCACCTTCTCCGGGTTTTTACGTCGCACACCATGAGAGAGAAAGAGACAGCAAAAATAACACACCGCTTTATTTTACTGTAAGAATGATCTTGGTCTCCCGTGTATCCGGAGACTCCGCCCACATGTTTTATTATACGACTAAACTGGACACAACTAAACGGTTTTTTAGGTTATAAGCTATATTTTTTGTTGATAACAATACTGTGAAAAAGTTGTTATACGAATAAATGCTACATTATGTCGACTTGTGCTATGAATGGATGTATAAATACCCTAGCCCTAGTTCTAGCCACGCTCAGGTCTGCCGAGTCCGGCACAAATCATCAAAAACTGACTACACTGCCTTGGATAGGTACCACTCTATGTACTCTAAGGTTTGTACCGAGCAGTAGTTCTGTTTCATAATTGATCCACTGAACAAATAATCTTAGGCGTATCGTATCCCTATATTTTTTTGTACATTTGAAAGAAAACAGATATTGCCAATTAACATAAGACCTTTCGGCTAATAGGCCCCATTCAGGAAAATTAAAATAGGAGCACTTATAGTGAATACCGCACAAGAGTGCCAACTGCTTCCAACCGTCTAGAGCCAGTGGGACTATGGCATCCCCATTCGGGCTATGTCGTGAGGTTGAAGGTGGTGGGGAGAGAAAGGAGACGGGGAAGAAGAAGGTTGGAAAGAACCTGGCCATTCAGGTCTGGTCACCAAACATGGCTAAAGCCATTTCAAGCAACGTTTCAATTCTGAATGGTGGCCTTTCATCAGGGCGGTACTTAGAGTATCTACCACTGTCAATAAACGTAACGTGTCGCAAATATATTATATATTAATTGATATAAATTAAATATGTTATGATTTTTAGTCGAGCGTCTTACCACTCGACCACGCAGGCCGTAAAAAAAACGTTAAAACTTGATTTGATGATTGTAATGAAGTCAGAAAAATTAAGCTTACTTCGGGCACACGGACACGCCCACGACACACTTCTACTGGTGTATCCCCCAGTGACCGCGTTCGATTCAATGTCACTGGGTCCCCTCTAGAGATAGCAGACGTCAAGCCACTTAACCGTGGTACACTCGCACTGTTTAATAATAATGTATTGATGCATTGTACAATCTACAGACAGCTTCGTTTGAGGCGAACTCTGATAATCCTAAATGTGGCTGTACAAATTTTGTGCGCGTTTTGGCGAGTTTCCCGACTATGCACCGTTGCCGGAGGGATCAATTACGCAAGTTCTTCGGAGCATCTTCCATTGAAATACCTGTAGAACAAGGACAGCATTCCCACCTGACGTATGTGCTCCAAAGTTTGCAACCCGTTTGTTAAGATAGGAGAATCTATTAAACGGACCGCCCGTTTCTGCACAGAGTCAAGGGCTTTTTTTAAACACTCAGCTCCCAACCGTCTGGAGCCAGTGAGACTATGGCATCCCTATCGGGGCATGTTGTCATGTTGTTAGTGGGGAAGGTAAGGAGATGGGAAGAGGAAGGAGACCTGGGGTTACCAAACACGGCTAAAGCCACTTCAAGCAACGTTTCGATTCTGAATGGTGGTCTTTCGCCGGGGCAATACTTTCGAACTATCGTCTGCCGAGCGTTTTTTATAAAATACTTATGTAAGCGTAATGAATAGGATCAAGAAAGGGACGCTTAGATGGTTTGGGCATGTAGAGCGAATGAACGAAGAACGGAGTGTGAAAAGAATATATGATGCAAAAGTGGATGGAAGCAGAAGTCGAGGAAGCCCGAGAAAGACATGGCGCGATCAAGTGAATCAAACACTTGAATCGGGTAATGTGAAGAGTCAGAATAACAGAAGAGTATTTATGAATGTGAATGAAGCAAGGAGTGTGTGCCAAGACAGAGTTATATGGCGGTCCGTCCTCTCCGCCTATCCCTGTGGAAAAACGGCGTGATGGTTAGTTTGTTATATTGTATACAGATATATGACGTCCTCCGTGGTGGTGAGTCGCTCGACTACGAATCCAGATTTTTTTTACTAATATATGTCATGACACATTTAATTCACATATAAATAATATCAAGTATATTGTATATTATAGTATATGAAAGACCATCATTCAGAATCGAAACGTTGTTTGCAGAAGATTTACCTTACGGGAATCCGCCAATACTTGCCTTTGGATGGAAGTCAAGTTACATCCCGTGATTTTTCACGGGTAACGAGTACTTACAGAATAAAAATTTAATATGTTTTTAACAACAGTTTCCTAGTAAATATTTTTTTATTAAATCTATAAAATAAAGTATTATATTTCAATTGTTTTTTTTACCGTTTTTTTCCGTTTGAATTTATGAATTGCTCGCTTGTAGGCGCTCGTAGTTGGTGCTCAGCCCTACTGCATCTGACTGTACAACGGTTTAACACATTCTCAATAGCTTTTAAGTGAATTTGGTCTTATCTCGGCGACCGTCAAATATCGTGCACTCACGAAGTCGTAAACTCTGTGTACATTACAAATAAACTATTGTTGTAAGGAAAGCCAGATGACAAACATTATTGTGTATCTTACCTACTTCTGGCTCAGTGCTTGAATTAATAATGTTCGACTTTGTTATCTGCATATATTATAACAATTAGTTGCTAACCGGCTTCGTTCTAGTTTCAACTCTTTTTTCTTCTGTTTATCAATATTTTATTGAGCTTTAATGGCCTATTTCGCACGTGTTTAAATTATTGCTATTTTTATTTATTTTAATACAAAGACAAACATTCCCGTGTTACGATTAACATGGCATTATTCTAAGGCAGTCGACTCTTAGATCAGCAACGTCATCGGCTATCGGGAGGCTTATAGAACCCAAACGCAATCCAAATACTAAGTTTGGAGATCGCGCTGCAGGAGTTTCGGGGCCGAAGGCTTGGAATATACATCTTAGTCCCTCCGGAACTAAGATGTATAACGAGCCTAACAGAATTTCGGTCCAAACTGAAAACTTACCTTTTCAGACTCTCATATCCTTAAATTCATTAAAAGAATCTCAACATAATCTGTCTCTCGACGAATCACCTTTAGATATACAAATTTTAACCAAATCCTGTGCTGTACAACAAATTCAGTCCATTTTTAAATTTCGCTCCTATTCCCTGAATCGGAAAAAAAAAACAAAACATAATTTTAAGTTAATAAGTGTGTCTATCTGATGGGACCTGCCAGGTATGTATGTTCCTGTATATTTTCTCATTTAAACTAGGAATTAATATGTAATAATAGAAAATAAGATCTGTACAGCGCCCTTGAGGTGATTTTTCACAAAAACGGCGCTATACAAATCATCCAAATATTATTATTTGAAAAATTCCTTCAGTCAAATGTTGCTTGTGCAATGATGGAGGACTTAGCTAGGAGAGGAATTGAACCCACGACGACCAGATGGTTGCTAGATAGAAAAAAGCAAGTCATGACGGATAAAATCGCAGATTATAGGGTTATTTTTTTAAATAATGAATATCGCACAAGCGTCCCAACTGCTCCCAACTGTCTGGAACCAGTGGGACTATGGCATCTCCTACTGGGATATGTTGAGAGGCTGAAGGTAGTGTAGAAGGGAAGGAGATGAGGAAAGGAAAGGTTGGGAAGTACCGGGCTTTTCAGATCTGGTCACCAAACACGGCCAAGGCCATTTCAAGGAAAGTTTTGATTCTGAATAGTGGTCTTGCATTACTCCGGAACGTGTCGAAAATATACTATATATTATTTTATATGAATGAAATATTTTAAGACCACCATTCTGAATCGTAATTTTAGCTATGTTTGGTGACCAGCTCTGAATAGCCAGGTACATCCCAACCTTCTTCTAACCTTCATTATCCTCCCTTATTTCTTCCAGCCTCGCAACACTCCACAAATGTTCGTGCCATAGTTCCACTCGCTCCGAGCAGTCAAAACTCTTGAGCGGTATCACATAGCATAAAATCAAAACTGTCTATTCCAGGACCCGGTAGTTTGTCTTCGCGCCGCTGGCATTGAAAGATTGCGATTGTTTCGAAATGCATTTTAATATCGCTGACATTTAAGACTTACAAAAACGGATTCACAGCTGTCGCAGGGGGTTGATAAACCAATAAATCATTTCGATTATAGATATCTCGAGGTCAGGCTTGCAGGTTTTAGTATAACTTTGGAAATCAACTTTGTATTATTTATTGGAGACCTTGCCAATATTTATTTTGGTTTTATTATGGAAACATTCAGAGATGGTTTATTTACATAACCTTACTTTAATGGCAAACGTTTCATTCAAGTATTGTCACAAAGTAGTTGTGGGCGCGGTCCAGATGTTCATTTCGATCTATGTGGTCGGTCTGGCTTTAATCCAGGAGTGCGCAAATAATTTTTATTTTATTAAGGGTCAGCTAAAATACACACTTTTTGGCTTTCTAGTACAAGCAATACTACAAATGATTCGTCTGTTAGTTCTATACGAGTTTTCTCCTTTCTTCTATCATTATAACTCAATGTCCTCACTATCTACTGAAAACTATATACTCATTGTCATATAATATTTATTGTTCTTTTGTTACTTGTTATATTTACACTGTTTGCATTTTTAGAACGGTTTACTTATTATACTTAAATATTGATGTTATAAGTACCAACATATTACTTGTCCTCAATCTTATTTCCTTTTTTTTGATTTGACAAATATGTCAACATGAATTCATATGTTTCATCTGAATTTTTATACCCTTAGCTTCTGGTAAATTGTTTTTTTTAATCTGTTGTTGTACACATGCACTGTTATATCCATATCTGAACCTTTTTCTCTGGTGATTTATGATAACGATCATGATTTTAGATAGTTTTAATTTGTATCATATTATATATTATTTTCTCCTTGTTAGTTAATCCTACTAGCATAATTAATTTAGTATGAAGCGCACTTGAGGTGAAATATCACAAAACTGCGCTATTTAAGTTCACTGTTATTATTATTTATTACGAGTAGTAAGAAAAAGGTGAGACGATGTATGAATGTAAATGAAGCAAGGATTGTGTGCCAAGACAGAGTTATATGGCGGTCCGTCCTCTCTGCCTACCCCTGCGGGGAAAAGGCGTGATGGTTAGTTAGTTAAGGAAAAGGTCTAAGGTTTCCAGTGGATACAATCATTAAACAGTAATCTTTTAAATTCTTTATGAAATCCATACTCACATTTTTAATAAAACGTTTAATAACGCCTTTGCTGGTTTTCAAACTGCACCTTTTACTGACATTTTAGTATTTTTGTTCATAGAATTTAAAAGGTTACTGTTAAATGATTGTATTCACTGGAAACCTTATTCCTTTTTTTAACTAACCGTAAAAAAATTATAGATAAATCATATGTAGTATTGCTTGCATTAGAATGCTAGAAAATAACGTTTCGCGTCATTCTTGAGTGCTGACCCTTAATATGTGTTATTTCTCATTTAATTCGCATAAAATATTATATTGTGTATTTGCGACACGTTCCAGAGTGGTAGATACTTGTAGTATCTCTTTGGTGAAAAACTACCATTCTTTCAAATGTGTTTACTGGAAACCTTAGACATTTTCCTTACTACTCATAGAAAATTTACAGGTTAATCATAAATTTTTAGTATTGCTTATAATTTAATGCTACCAAGTTACGTTAAGTGCCATTTTTGGACAGGCTTTACTGAGGACAGTAAATAAAGAAAAAAAAACATTTAAAAGACACGGAAGATATTAATTCAATTTTGATGTATTTTTATGTCATTGCTTCATTAAAATATTATTATGTGCTGTTCTTTCTCTGTTGGGCTTTTTTCTCATTTCTTTATTATGCATTTTTTTGTAATTGGACAATGGTCCGTTAATATAAAAATAAGTAAATAAATATGCACGAAATTAATACCACGGACTAGCTCGAAGACAAGAATTTAATATATTTTTCTTTTTAGATATTAAGGATTTTTTATTTAGTTTTTTTTTGGATTTACAAAAAAGTGTCCTTCACCTCGTTCTAAGGCCACATTGTACATGGTTTTAGTTATAACGTAAACATCAATTTAGTTAAATTAATTAAGTTTTGTGGTAAGACATAATTAAATTAAAAATAAAAGTAACTTTGTTTTAAGACCACTTTATTGGATACATATACCAATCGGTTTCTGCTCTACCTGAACATTCTTCAGGGTTAAATAAATATATACTAAAAATAAAATAAAACACATAAGCTTTGTTTATATTACGTCTACCGGTTTCGAAAGTACGAAAGTTAAGTAAGGCTACTTTCGAAACCGGTAGACGTAATATTAAATAATAAAGTGGTTATAAACAAAGTTTATGTGTTTTATTTATAAATATGGCAAGCCACAAAGAAAATGCTTTTTTACGAATATGAAATATATACTAAATTAAAACAGAAGTACAAAGCTTGGGGAAAACATAAAATGGCCACATGTTTTCCCCAAGCTTTGTAATTCTGTTTTGATTTAGTATATATATTCACTCAACCCTGAAGAAGGTTCAGGTAGAGCCGAAACCTGTTAATATATGTATCCAATAAAGTGGTCTTAAAACAAAGTTACTTTTATTTTTAATTTGTATGTAATATGTAGTAACATCAGTTGTGTAGCAAGAAAATATTTTATCTTTATTCAAATCAATTAACGGAATGGCTCCGGCTTATTTATCGGAATTGTGTATTCCTGAAGATTCCAATTCGCGACAGTCAACTCTTAGATCAGCAATGTCATCGGCTATCGGAAGGTTGAAAGAACCAAAGCGCACACCAGACACTAAGTTTGGAGAGCGCGCCTTCGGAGTGTCAGGTCCTAAAGCCTGGAATGGACTACCACATGATCTGAGAGTAATAAAAGACTCGACAGAGTTCAGAGCCAAACTCAAAACTCATTTTTTCAGAAAATCATATCCATAATCAAGATGTAACAAGCCCAATAGAACCAAGAAAACTTTTCAGACTCTCATTCCTTAAATTCATTAGAAGATTATCATCATTATCTGTTTTTCACTACGAAAAGTTAAAAAATACCTCCGATATACTTTATCTTAAATTTTGCCTTCATGCCCTAAAAATTAAAAAAAAAAAAAATAAAAAAAAATAAAAAAATAAAAAATAAATAAACAAAATAAAATAAAATAAAAAAATAAAAATTTAAGTTATTCTAAATTTTAGGTTATTATGATATGGTGATTGTGTCCTGCCAGAAGTGACCTGCCAGGTAAGTATGTTGCTGTATATTTATATGAACTAAGAATTAATATTAAGTAGAAATTAAGATTTGTACAGCGCCCTTGAGGTGATTTTTCACAAAAACGGCGCTATACAAATTATCCAAATATTATTATTATTATTATGTCTTGTGTCAGTGCCTTCTAACTGGTAACACTCGCTGTGTTGCTCGGTGTCGAAATTGCCGTGTGACAAATGGGCGTTTTCCAAACTGGAGATTATGTATGCAAATTACCATAATATTATATGTGGTGTTTGAATTTCAACCGAGAGTTAGCACACCTGTCGAGATGCTATGAACTAATGCATCGCTCTAAAGAAGAGATAGCATCTGACCTACAAGGTAGGTGAAAAATATTAAAAGAAACGAAAAAATAACTTTGGATAAGACCAAGAATATTATTTGAATTTTTATGACCGACTGGTTTCGCTTATCCTGAACATCATCAGGGTACAAAACTAAACTAAAAAAATACAAATTATGCAGTTATATGTATATTATACATACAGAGGGAGAACAAATTATAAATTAAAATAACAAAACAATGAGAAAACAATAGAATAACACATTAATTATAACAAAGGCACAGCGCCCTTGAGGTGATTTTACACAAAAACGGCGCTATACAAATTATTCAAATATTATTAAAGGAACAAAAAGAAAGATACAGATAGTATAAATATTCATATTATTTGTCTCTTTCTCTGTGTTCCTTTGTTATAATTTAAATGTTATTCTATTGTTTTCTCATGATTTTGTTATTTTATTTTATAATTTGTTCTCCCTCTGTATGTAAATATAACCGCACACTTTGTATTTTTTGTTTGTAGTTTTAATTTTGTACCCTAATGATGCTTAGCCTAAGCGAAACCTGTCGGTCATAAAAATTAAAATTAAAATTAGTGGTCTTATACAATGCTTTTTTATTTTTTTTATTTAATTGAGAATGTGTCATAACACATTTCATTCATATAAAAATAATATATAGTATATTTGCGGCACGTTCCAGAGTTGAACATACTCTAAGAATCGCCCTGGTGAAATACCACCATTCATAATTTAAACGTTGCATGAAATGGCTTTAGCCGTGTTTGGTGACCAGATCGGAATAGCCAAGTCCTTCCCAACCTTCCCCATATCCTTCCCCCACCACCTTCAACCTCGCAACATACCCCAATTGGGGATGCAACAGTCCCACTAGCTCTAGAAGGTTGAGAGCAGTTGGGACATTTATGCGGTATTCACTATAAAAATAAAAACAAAAAGTTTCAATTATGAAAAGTTGTCATTCGTAGGTACATGATCAAAGCAACTAATGTTATTATTTTTAATTTTGAAACTGTTAATTCGTGGTGAAATTACATTTTAATGATTTGAATAAACCCATTTTTTTTTAAATTATTCCACTATATTTTATTTAAGAGCTTACCGGTTTCACCTTATGACGAGCATCTTCAGAGTGGGTACAATTTGAAATAAATCTATGGCATATACATGGCCTGTTCAAAACAAAACTAAAATTTTGAATTATCGCGGGCTGTGTAAATTACGATTTTATTTTGTTATGTTGGTACATATAGTGGTATCTATGTTAGGCAGTTAGTCAGTTTTTGATGATTTTTAGCGGTTTGCGGACCTGACAACTGGCTAAGACTAAGGCAGGTTTTTTGTACATCCATTTTATACACGAAAAAACAGATTTATTATTTATTTATTAACGCCCTGATGGGCTTTTTACAGTAATTGTTATCAACAAAATACAGTTTAAAAAGGATATGAAATAATACGGTAAAACGTTTTGAGAAATGAATAGCAAAAAAATAAAGTATTGATAATTAATAATAGTTCCCATACATTGGTGTCAAATAAATATTTCATTTAAAAGTCTTTTGAATTTTGGCAAATTCATATAAAAGATGTCAATATTTGAGGTGTATTCATTCACGAGTGTATGTAGGCAAGAAATGGGTGCATGTACTCGTATGTGGTAGTGAAATTATTTTTGCAGAAAAGTATATTTTTGTATTAAGTTAATAATATTTCCAATTAATATAAAATTCAATGTGTTTAATTATTTTTTCTCTCTTTCACAGGTAAGCAAGCAGTGATGACCACTCAATTATAGATCTACCAGACGGCACACGGTATGGCTCGTATTTCTCGCTTTACATTATAAATTACTTGGTAATATTTCGTGTCAGAATATCACGCATGGCGTCACCCCGCCCACGTTAGGTACATCGGACTCATCGGAGGTCTGCCAACGTTTTAATTTTTAATTCAGTGATAAATTGCGTAATAACGAACCCTCGCGACTTGCATGACAAGCGGTTATCTTTTCACGGTTATGGGGGTCGTATTTAATGCCACCCAGTATACTATAAATACCCTTTTGTGGGGTCGAATTTAAGGGTCCGCACTCGAAAATACGCACTGTTTTTCTAATACAAACAAAACTACAAATTATTTATCTGTTAATTCTATATGGGTATTTAGAAAAATGTCTAAGGTTTCTTGAGAATACAACTCTTAAACAGTATTTTTTAAAATTCTTAATGAAATGCATACTGGAATTTTTGGTAAAACGTTTAAAAATGCCTTTTCTGGTTTCAAAACTACACATTTTACTGACATTTTAGTATGTTTTTCATAGAATTTAAAGGATCACAGTTGTAAAATTGTATTCACTGGAAACCTCGAACTATTTTCTAACTACCCATAGAAATTTTTCAGATAGATCATTTGTAGGCTTTGAAGACATAGAGAGGTACCTTTGCGAAAAAGTGTAGTCAGTATTGTTGACTTTACACTGACTGGATAGAAAGAGACAAAGATATATTTAAGGATGTCGGATAGCCTATTTGTTACCGCCCGCATATTTGGAGGATTGCAGATAAAAAATAATGTATTCATTGGAAACCTCAGACATTTTTCTAACCATTCGTAGAAATTTGCAGATAAATAATTTTTAGTATTGCTAGTAACGTTTAGCGTCATTCTTCAGTGCTGACCCTTAATGCCACCGAGGTTACCCCCCCCTGTGATCTGACCATAACGTTTTTTTTATTATTTTTTTCATTTCTAGGGTAAAATTGAAACTGCATTCAGACCTGACGACCCCGTTGAAGATCGTTGTCTATGAATCTAAAGGTCGCGGGCTCAAATCGCGGCGTGCGCAAATAAATTTTATTAATTAATTTGTGTCATTTCATCACAGTAGATACTCGTAGCACTATTCAGAATCAAAACGTTCCTTTAAATGGCTTTAGATGTTTTTGTGTACCAGATATGAATAGCCAGGTACTTTCCAACCTTCCTCTTGCTCATCCCCTTCCACTCCCCACTACCTCCATCCTTACATCATACCCTATTTTTGGATGCCATAGTCCCAGCGGCTTTAGACGGTTGGAAGTTACGTTTATTTAACAAAAATAAAAAAACTTAAGCTGCTTGCTACTAATACATTTTTATATAAAAGTAATAACAATATTTTAAGGAATCACTTCCAATGGCGTAGAATCTTATATATATCTAACTTCTCTTCACCCAGTACCCGAAATCTGCCTACCCATATTAAACCCGCGTTCTATACAAATAATAGCATAGGTATATTATTGAAAAATGCTAAAGATAGGGATAATAAATTAAGTCATTCTGGCATTTATAAAATTTCTTGTAATGATTGTCCTTCATATTATATAGGTAAGACATCTCGTAGGGTAAACATTAGAATAAGTGAACATCTAAGATAATTTTTCAGAGTTTGCCAATCACCTCATTACTACTAATCATAATTTTAATAGGCATACAGGGGTTAAAATTCTTCACCGTTGCAATAAAGGGATAAAATTAGATAACTTCGAAGCACTAGAAATTAGAAAATCATTAAACAGGAAATGAAATATTTTAAACAATCAAATTAACTTATCTTATAGTCCTATCCTAGATATTTTTCCAATAAACCGCTCGGTTATTCCCATAATCCCCTCAATTACCCCTTCACCTTCCAACTCCTAAATATGTACATATATCTCAGTATTTTGTATTTCAGGTTAATTTAATATTGTCCTGATGATGGAAGGGTACTTCCGAAACCGGTAGACATAATATTGAATAAAAAAGTGGTCATAAACAAAGTGTATGTGTTCTATTTATATTAAAAAAAATACTTTTGTTAGATTTCAAATTTTAAAAAAAACGCGTTGAATTTTTTATTTAATTAAATCTTCCTGTCGCTAATTATGACTATATACATACACACGCGGAAATATCAATAAATCTATGGGTTTTCGTAATCTAATCTGGAGCCATGAATGTTTCCTGTTGATCTTTTCGCCAGCGGGTGAGAATTGTCGGCAGTGATTGCTTTCGCATTCTGATTGATTTTGTTGATTCGATTTGAAACTCGATTTCCTAAACACTTTCTTGAAAAATTTAATTGAGTTTGTAATATCCGCTTCCTGCTAAATGTAACTAACTAACTTACTAACAATAATAATATTTGGATGAGTTGTGAAGCTCTGTTTTTGAGAAAAATCATCTCAAGGGCGCTTTACAGATCTTATTTTCTATTATTACATATTAATTCCTAGTTTAAATAAGAAAATATACAGGAACATACTTACCTTGACGGTCCTATCAGATAAACATACTTATTAACTTTTTTTTTACAGATTTAGGGCATGGGAGCGAAATAAACAAAATGGACTTCCTGAATTTGTCGTACAGTTCAGGATTTGGTTAAAATTTGTACATCTAAAGGTGATGCGTCGAGAGTCTGATTACGTTGAGATTTTTTTAATGAATTTAAGTATATGAGAGTCTGAAAAGGTAAGCTTTTAGTTTGGACTGAAATTCTGTTGGGCTCGTTATACATCTTAGTGCCGGAGGGAGTTTATTCCAAGCCTTTGGCCCCGAAACTCCTGCAGCGCGATCTCCAAACTGAGTATTTGGATTGCGTCTGGGTTCTATCAGCCTTCCGATAGCCGACGCCGTTTCTCCGCAGGGGTAGGCAGAGAGGACGGACCGCAATACAACTCTGTCTTGGCACATACTCTCTACTTCATACATCGTCTCATATACGAGTATACTCTTCTGTTATTCCGACTCTTCACATGACCCGACTCAAGTATATGCTTCAATTGATCGTGCCACCGTGTCTTCCTCGGGCGTCCCCGACTTGTTTTTCCATTCGCTTTCGCATGATGTATTATTTTTTAACTACTTTCTTCGTTCCTTCGCTCTACATGTCCAAACCATCTAAGCTTTCCTTTCTTGATCATTTTTATCACGGTCATACATGGTTTTCCCTAACATACGCCTCCAGGATTTCATTTCCACAGCATTCAGTTTACTTCCATCTTTCCTCTACAAGTTCCACGCCTCACTGCCAATACCTCAAGGTTGGTTTAAGCACTCCGTTGTAGACTGCTAGCTTCGCTTCTTTGGAGAACAATTATTGTCAAAGTAACCCTGTATGAAAATATATGACGCGCAAGACGATAGAAGAAGAAGTCAGCGACGCTCTAGAAAAACATGGCAGGATAAAAATACTTGAAAATGGCGTCTTCGTTTTCTTCATTCACTTTCGCGTCATATATTATTCTCACACTTCTTTCTTCGTTCAATCGCTCTACCTTCCCAAACCATTGAAGCGTCCCTTTCTTGATTCTGTTCTATACTAAATGTAAAATACGTATGTTATTTTTAAAGAAAGACAATCATTCCCTAGGTACGACTAACCTGACAACACCTGTAAAACTCATACTATCATTATTATATTAGATTATAAATAACCAATAAATAGAACGGATAAACTTTGTTTAAAATCACTTTTATCTTCAATATTTTGTCGACCGCTTTCGGAAGCACCCTTCCATCTTCAGGACAATATTAAATGCTTCCGAAACCGGTCGACAAAATATTGAAAATAAAAGTGGTTTTAAACAAAGTTTATCTGTTTTCTTTATAAAAATGGCAAGCCACAAAGTAAATGCGTTTTACGAATATGTATAAAGAAAAAAAAACACCGATATTAGCTTTACATATGCCGATTACGCATATTAATGCTTTTGTATCGTCATATTTTCAAACTCCTTTTTCTCAGTTTTTTTCTTTTTGGAGTTGGATGCTTTCTGCATTACTACGCCCATATATAAGATGCTACGGATAAGATTTCCAGATAATAGAAAACGAAAATTATACTTTTTTAAATCGCTTTGGTTACGGGAAAAACGATCGCAAATTCAGTGTTAATTTGAAATAACACTGGTTTTTAATGGGTTGACAATTATCTACATGGGATATTGCGTATCGAAATCGACACATTCGTTTAGCATAAAAAGTGATACAATTTTTGCGCTCGACAGGAACCGAACCGTTCACCGGGCATTCGCATAACCGTTACGTTTTCGGGGCCATTGATAGAAATACCTATGTAAAAATATTTAATTGTTATAATTATTTATCAATATTAATTAAATATTTTAATCTCATAATCGACTTACAGAAATATTTGTCTAGTCTGACCAGTTTAAACAGTTTTACGATAGTCAATAATAATAAAACTGTCCCATTTGAATGGGAACATTTATTTCTTATTTTTTTAATAGTGAATACCGCACAAGAGTCTCAACTGCTCCCAACCGCCTAGAGTCAGTGAGACTATGGCATCCCCAATAGGGGTATGGTGCGAGGATGAAGGAAGTGCGGAGGTTAAGGAGATGGGGAAGACGAAGGTTGGGATTTTCCTGGCTATTCAGATCTGGTCACCAAAAATTTCAAGCAACGTCTCGAATCTGAATGATGGGTCTTTCAGGGTGATACTTAATCTACCACTCTGGAACGTGCCGCAAATATACTACATATTATTTTTCATGAATCAAATGTGTTATGACACATTTGATTTATTTGCGTACGCCGGGTTTAACCACTCGACCACGGAGGCTGTCATAAATTGTGATAACTATTGAAGCCTTTTGTGAGAATAGTTAAGGCCCAGCACCCAAAAATACACACTTTTTGGCTTTCTAATACAAACAATACTACAAATGATTTTATCTGTAAATTCTATACGGGTAGTAAGGGAATTTTCTAAGGTTTCTAGTGAATACAATTTTATAACTGTTATATTTTTAATTGTTTTATAAAAAAACATGCTGATATTTTAGGTAAAATGTCAAAAATGGCTTCGCTGGTTTATATACTGCACCTTTTTCTGACGTTTTAGTATGTTTTTCATCGAATTTAAAAATGATTTCAGCTTCAAATTTTTATTCACTGGAAACCTTAGACATTTTCCTAACTATTCTTGTAGAATTTACAGATAAATCATGTGCAGTATTGCTTGCATTAGAATGCTAACAAGTGAATCTTAGCGCCATTTTGGGTGCTGAGCCCAAGTGTTATTCTTGGTGGTGTGATTTCATCGAATTTTAATCGAGAAAAACATTTCGATTCTCACTGTAGTTGCTAAAACTATTTGCAAGCATACGAAGCCATCAAATTAGTTAGTAAAATGTAAAAATAATAGAATTTAGAAAGATTTTCGAACTGTCTATTACTTTGTTAATTTTTCTCTTTTGGACACTGCGCAAAATGTAAGTCTCAAGGCTTTTTTAGATTGGAATGGCAATAAATCACGCTGCTATCAATATGCTTTGTCACCAGACTATAAATACAATTCACTTTTGTATAAATACTACAGCGACTTTCGCTTTTACCAAAATACTTGACGAAAAACTAAGAAACGCGCTGAAAAAGTCAAGCAGTTACAATATTCAATACTTTTTACTAAAATATTTGTCGTAATGAACTTTTCTACCAATCGATAAATAATCTTTGAACATAATTAAGAATCTAAACGTTACTTTTTATATCATGTGATTGCTGCACAAGAGTCTCAACTGCTCCCAACCGTCCGGAGTCAGTGGGACTATGTCATCCTCAATCGGGGTATGCTGTGAGGCTGAAAGTAGGGGAAATAGATGATGAAGAGGAATGTTGGGAAGTACCTGGCTATTCAAATCTGGCCACTAAACATGGTTATCGCTATTTCAATCAACGTCTCGTTTCTGAATAGTGGTCTTTCGCCAGGGCTACTACTCTGGAACGTGCAGAAAATATGATTTATAAATTAAATTAATTTTCTCAAGCCCGGCCTCAAACCCACAACCTCCGGATTCGTAGCCGGCGATCTTAACCGCCCGGCCACCGAGGTCTTCAGTGGCTTAAAATACTTTAAATGGATTTGGCTATGTTCATTGAGATAAATCATATTATTCCGCCTAGACTTCTCTTTCGTCATTTTATTCCGTCTCACAACATTCCCCGATTGGGGTGCCGTAGTAGTATTACTATACGGCGTCCCAAAAAACACATAAATTCATCTACAAATACTAAAATTAATATGCTTTTCTCGCTCTCATTGTTTAATTTGAAGATTTCAAAATTGGTGAGCGTTGACATAAATGTGGGCAGTTTTTTATACTTGTAATAAATTAATGCTAAAAGCATGGCACTAGAATGCTAAGCGTATATAATCTACTTCAAGGGAATTTGCCTACTCAATGTCAAAATAATTCAACCGTAAAGGTACTACTAACGAAGAGTGGACTGTGACAACCGAAAGAATGCGGCTGACGGCTGATGCGCAGAAACACGTTTCGGTAGGAGGCGGGATCAGCCGGAAAAAATCTCCAATCACCATTGCACGGATTGTCTATTTCCCAAACAGCTTCGGCAAAGCTGCGCAACAAACAATTTGTTGATCTCTTCTTTCTCGATAAAGTTTTTAAGCGTGGGTCGGTCTCTTCCCGACTAACTAGCCATCACGCCGTTTCCCCCCAGAGGTAGGCAGATAGAACGGACCGCCATACAACTCTCTCTTGGAATACATTCTTTGCTTTATTCATATTCATTTATCGTCTCATACATACTCTATTGTTATTCTGATTCTTGAAATGGCCCGACTCAAGTATTTAATTCACTTGATCGTGCCATGTTTTCTTCCTCGTAAACTTTTGTGCAGTAAAGAAACTGGTTGGAGACAGCAGCTAGCTGGTAGGAGGTCGGACGTTTAGGACTCGAAAACATGAGAAAAAATATATCGAAGAAAATCAGAAGAGGTTGTTCGTGAAATGATACCTTTCTGACTTGCTACACCACTGAACATAAAATCTTTAGAAGTGTAACAAATATCGATTTAGAAGAAATCTGGTCGCCAATTTACGTAAGATCTTAGACCTTCCCTACACGGGAAAACGAAATTGATTATCTGTTCAAGAAAGAATTTCGAAATTTTAATTTTTTCAATCATTTTGACCAAAAATTGAGCAAAATTTTTGCTTACTCAGGGCACACGGAAAACACTTCTAGCAATTAAGACTCAGCACCCAAAAATATACACTTTTTGGCTTTCTAGTATAATAGGTAATACCGCACAAGACTCCTGCTCCCAACTGTCTGGAGCCAGTGCGACTATAGAATCCCCAATTGGGGTATGTCGTGAGGCTGAAGGTAGTAGGGAGGGGAAGGAGATGGGTAAGAGGAAGGTTAAGAAGAACCTGGCTATTCAGATCTGGTCACCAAACACGGCTGAAGTCATTTCAAGCAACGTTTCGATTCCGAATGGTGGTCTTTCACCAGGGCTATACTTGGAGTATCTACCACTCTGGAACGTGCCGCAAATATACCATATATTATTTTTTATATCAATTTCAAAAAGGTGTAATTTTTTTTAGCCACATAAGGGTTAAAAAATAATGTGAAATTAAAAAAAGAATATAATAACCTTTTAGTTTTGTAGATTTTATTTTTATATTTTTAATATGAATACCGCACAAGAATCTCAACTGCTCTCAACCGTCTAGGGCCAGTGAGACTATGGCATCCCCAAATAGGGTATGTTGTGAGGCTGAAGGTACTAGGGAGGGAAAGGAGATTGGAAAGAGGAAGGTTGGGAAGTACCTGGCTATTCAGATCTGGTCACCAAACACGGTTAATGCCATTTCAAGCAACGTTTCAATTCTGAATGGTGGTCTTTCACCAGGGCGATACTTAGAGTATCTACCACTCTGGAACGTGCCGCAAATATACTTTTTACTATTTTTATATGAATTAAATGTTTTATGACACATATTATTTAAACAAAATTTACTAGCGCACGCCGGGTTCGAACCCGCGACCTCTGGATTCGTAGTCGAGCGTCTTACCACTAGACCACGGAGGCCGTCATAGTACAAGCAATACTTCAAATTATTCATCTGTTAGTTCCATATAGGTAGTTGAACCAATGTGTGAGATTTCCAATGAATACAATTATTAAACAATAATCTCTTTTAATTATTTATGAAAAGCATACTAGAATTTTTAGGTTTTTTAATTTTATTTAAACAATAATTATTATTATTTCTAATTTTAAATATTTTTTGTTACTGTTATAGACAGTTTGATAAAGCCTTCAGAAGGCGAAACAGCTGTCACGCGTAAAAATTGACTAAAAATATATTTTTTTAAATTTGAAAAAATAATAATTATTGTTTTAATAAAATTAAAAAACCTAAAAATTAAAATGGTGTTCTACAAAATAAACTTTAAAACCATAAATAAAAAACATACTAGAATTTCAGGTTAATCGTTCAAAAATGCCTTTTTTGTTTCAGAACTGCACCTTTTACTGACATTTTCGTATGTTTTTCATAGAATTTAAAGGATTACAGGTGTAAAATTGTATTCACTGGAAACCTCCTACATTTTTATAACTGCCCATAGAAAAATTTCAGATACATCATTTGTAGGATTTTTGAGTGCTGACCCTTAACGAGGAGTCATTACTTAAAAAATAATGCATTGTACAATGTCCGTGAACAGATAGCGAGTAACAATAAGAATGCTTACTTCATTCTCCGTATCACACTCGTGCATCTTGTACGTTATGTGGCCTCCACACAATCCCACGTTTAAATTTGGAAGATGTAGTTGAGCTGCTCTTAATTCGAAACGTGTTTTACATAAAGATCCGTACTTTTGAGATAAAGGCAGGCGCCATATTCTTTACACGGATATATTTACATTGAAAGTGTAAAGAGACTCACCCATTCGCGTTACTTGTGCAGTTAGACCCATGTCAAAAACCATTCATACAACGTCCTTTAAGTAATTCTTAATTGCTTCTTTTAATGTCTTTCTGTCTCTTAAATCCAGAACGCACTGCGGTGCGGAACATAAATATGTACAGTTAAAGGTTTAAATATTGTACTCTATAAATTCTTCCAATAAAAAATATGCAAGTAAAGTGATTATATATTATTCTACATCCCGGAACAAAAGCGCGCCTTACCCAAGGAGCATCTGTCGAGTTCGTCAGCGAACATTACAGTGGTGTCAGAAGTAATTGGGATGTGAATAATTTACTTCATTAAAATCACGGATCTAGCGGGCTTTAAAAACTTGAAGCATTTTTACGCAAATATCGTGACGCTTGTACGAATCCTGCAATCAATCATCTTCACTACTGGAAGTCAACACATCTGGAAGCAAACAGCAGCCTTTCCCGAGGAGTAGTCTACTCTGAAGCCGAGTTTCCGTGAGACCAGATCTACTTGGAGGCAGTTCAGCAGCTCATCAGGTGCAGATCACAATCGTCGTTCTGAATCCAGAAGAAGAAGAAAATCAACAACATCAAGAAAAGGAGAAACAATGCAGATTCAACTATTTTTTATGTAAGTCGGAGATTTATATAGTAATTTTTTTTAAACCATTTAACATTTTTTTTGTACAATATTAATAACTTCACTTTTTTTCTTGTAATAATTCATTAAATTCCAAAGAATCAATCATGTCTTTAAAGAAAGAAAACACTATAGATTTAAATTTAGCTGAAAAAATTCTTATTAAATTTGATGGCGATAAATCCAAACTTTTGAATTTATTGATAATAGTGAAAAAGCCTTAAAATTAGTCGATAAAAATCATAAAGATATTTTATATACATTAATTGAGAGTAAAATTACTGGAAATGCCAGATCTCTCATTCGTAATCGAAATTTTAATAACTTTGAAACATTAAAATCACATTTGCTAGACATATATTCAGATAGAAGAACAACTAATCAGTGGCATTTAGAATTGAACTCTTGCAAACAATTATTCAATGAAAACATATTTAACTATTCTAGTAGAGTAGAAAATTGTTATATAAAATTAATTAATAGCGTAAATAACGAAAACGTTAATTTGTCATGCGAAGCTCGAGAAGCTTGCATTAATCTTTTTAAAAACCAGGCTAAAAAATGTTTTCATAACAGGATTAAATGACGATTTAAATCTGTTGGTGAAATCACAAAAGCCAGAAACATTAGAATCAGCAATTTCATTAGCTTTAGCCGAAGAACAAGAATTAAAATCAAAATATGAAATTAGAAAATATCAAAAAATTCCATTCAGTAATAATACCTTCTGTAAAAATATGTAAGAAAAATAATCATGATACGTCTCAATGTAGATTCAAGAATAGATCTTTTAATAATAATTTTAACAATGTCAGAATCATTAAAAATCAACCATCCGTTATGTTTTGCAAATATTGTAAAAAGAGTAATCACAATATAGAAAATTGTAGGATATTAGCCTATAAAAAACAACTTGAAAATAATCCTAAGGTTCCTTTAAACGAGTAAGGACCTTTGGAACTGGCCATTCTAAAGGATTCCGACGAGTTAATTCGGGCTTTTTAGGTACTTTAAATCATTCATTCTGTTCTACTTTCGTAAATTTAAAAATATTAAAAATTGCATCAAATACTTTAAATAAATTCTTAATTGATACTGGAGCAGATATTTCACTTATAAAATTAAAAGTCTTAAAACAAAATATTAAATTTAAAAATGACGACATTCTGTCGTTAAGAGGTATAGATTCCTCAAATAAAAATCCAAATAAAACAATTGGATCAATAAATTTAAATATATGCCTTAATAATAAAAACATTAATCATAAATTAAATGTAGAATAGACTATTTTAGTCAATGTCTTTATATTCAAGATGAACGTATTCCTTTACTTCGTCAGGATAATTCGAACCCATGGGTCAGGAATACACCGAGATCAATAAGTCGTCTATGCACGTACTCTCTCAAAATCCGGATAAGTCAAAAAACGTTACATGTGAATTAAATAAAGAAAATGGTCAAAGAAACCACTTTCATACAAAGAATTCTAAAATAAATATTAAAAATTCAGACGAAAGCAATCGCGTTAAGAAAATAAAAAATGTAAGAAGAATACTAAAATTAAAATTAAAAAATCAAATCGCGTGAAATGTAAAAAGCGATATCGAGTTAACGAAAGCTCAAGAATATTTTCCAGATGAAACTTTTAACTGTGAAAAAAGAAAAATATAATTAATGATAATATTACCAATAAATCACAACAAAATAAAATCGTAAAAACGAACGATGATACATATGTTTATTTAGAAAATGAAAATATTAAAACAGGAAAATCAAAAAAACTAAGTAGTCGATATAACGGACCTTATAAAATAATTGAGATAAATTCACCTGTAAACTATACAATAAAAATTAAAAATAAATTTGTAACAGTTCATGCCAATAGATTAAAACGACAACATTAATATTAATCTTATTTAGATTTTAAAGGGAAAAATAAATTAATTTAAGTAAAATGAAAATGCTTAAATTAAAATTAAAATGTTTCAAATAAATTAAAAAATGATTACGTATAATTAAAAGGTTAATAACACTGAATTATGTTAATCAAAATTAAATATTATAATGAAGAAAATTCAAACTGAATGAAGAGAAAATATAAATTAAGCAAAACTATACTAATGTCAAGTTTTTTAAATTAAATAAAATAAAATGTTTGTAATTCAAAACTCTTTACTTAACTTTGTTAGATATAACATTTATAAATTAATGTCTTCAACTATTTCACGAAAAGATAATACATATACCTTTATTTTACCATCAATGGCGTACCTTGCCATTTTAGAAAATAAGTTTAATTATGTAATTATGAATGAACCTGAAAATTATAAACACTTTAAATTAGAATGTACAAGAATTTAAGTATTAATCGAATGTAAAAGGTATACACACAAAATACTATTTTAATAACAGATGATAAAGATTTCGACAGTTCATTTGAATCAATTGTACCATGTTTTTATATAAATTAATGATAATTGTTGTAATCGTAAGAAACTCATAAGCTCATCTCTAGAAATTTACATATTATGTATCCAAATAATATTGATAATCACAAAATTTTATTAGCATGTCATAAATTAAATAACTAAAATCACTGATAATTTGGGAAGTGAAATATTTATAAATAAAATTGTTAGTATTAATGACTTTGTTTTCACCTATTTGACTATTTTAAAATTGATATGTATGTACCCTATTTACAAGATGTATAAGAAATGTAATAAAAATTAATAAGCATAAACATCAAAGCAAAAATTAGAAATAAGTTTTTCCAAATTATAAAAAGTAATTTCTTGAACTAGGCATGTCACGCCTATATTGCATATGTTAATTTTAATATTCTATTTTTGAGTAATTTTGAAAATATAAGCTGAATTTAATATAAAAATATGAAGCTCAAGTATAAAATAAATTTCATCATATATTTTCATTTAAAATGCGGAGGTTCATCCAGCATTACTCCAGAACGCACTGCGGTGCGGAACATAAATATGTACAGTTAAAGGTTTAAATATTGTACTCTATAAATTCTTCCAATAAAAAATATGCAAGTAAAGTGATTATATATTATTCTACATCCCGGAACAAAAGCGCGCCTTACCCAAGGAGCATCTGTCGAGTTCGTCAGCGAACATTACAAAAGTCTGAGAGTGGATTTTATCTCAGCACATTTGTACGAACTTAAAATTTCATTGTTGATTGAGATTATATTATCCGAATGAGTGTGAGATTCGGAGTTATATGTACACTCAGTATCGCCCTGGTGAAAGACCACCGTTCAGAATCGAAACCTTGCTTTATCCGTGTTTGGTGACCAGTTCTGAATAGCTAGATACCACATAATCTTCCTCTTCACCAATCCTTTCAGTTGTTATGTACCTACCCATACAGGAGATAACACTTTGGACCCATTTGGCCGACTTTCTATTATCCACACAAATTTGTTATCACCCCTAAATTATTATTGTTATGATGAACTATGTATAATGTAATTATTTGGGTAATAATCTATGTTAAATAATAAATGTTATGTTGAACTTTACCCCAACTGATATTGACATACCTTGTAGACATTCTACCACTATATGCGACGGTTCATTCTGAAGATTTAGTTAGTCTCACACAGTTAATATCAGTTGGAGTAACGCTACGCTTCTGGTGTAGATAATTACCCTGTAAAACCTCATTCTACGAAATAAATACAAATAAAGTGCAAGTAAAGTGGTTCAGTACAAAATAATCCATAACACAGTTGTCTCCACTCTCTTAACCCGTTGATTGCTTGACACCGCGCGTTGGCAGCCATGTGACCGGTATGCGCACAACGCGCCACGCACGCCGCTTCTTCGCTTTGAACCGATCTAAAACAGACGCAGCCATGTGGTTTTGAGTCGTTCCACAGGGCACAGGGAAAGCCGTCACTGTTCGTCAGTTTGAATCGATCCGTCATTCATATGGACGAATTTTAGTTAGCAATGAACGTGTTAACATACCCTAATTGGGGATGCCATAGTCCCACTGGCTGCGGACATTTTGGACTCTTGTGCGGTGTTCAGATGAATAAAAAAGTTCAAAAATCATATATTTTTTTATAAGCAATACAAACATTCCCAAACGAATAAATAACTTGAGAATATGTAAATTACTCCTACTGCCATCACAATAAGTGGAAATGTTGCTTGTGCAATGATGGAGGCCTTGGCTAGCAGAGGAATTGAACCGGCTACACTTAATTTGGAACCCGAAGCTTTAGACAACTCGGCTGCTAACCGGTCTACAGTACTACGAATTTAACAAAAAATATATGTAGAAAAATTATATGAAAATTATCTTAAACCGATTTACTGATTTGGATATAAAAATATGACGTGCTTTCGTATTTTCGGATATAGATATGAATGCATATTTCAAAGCTCCACAACTCATTATGGAAATGGCGTTGAGAGGAGGAAAAAGTAGTGATGACCTAGAAATTACCGAGAGCAGTGCAAATTTCATGACGCCAGAACTCACAATTTGAGAATTTTTGTTGCTTCTTTCTTCAGGCAAATAAAAATACTTTTGGTTTAAATTAAAGACAATTAAAAACGACGAAAATTTATTTTCAAGACGTCGAAAAAATTTAATTTCTTAATATTTCTTCTTTTTGGGAGATTGCCATCGATGTTATAAATTTCACAAATATTTTTCACAGTTATGCTTCCCACTAATTGACCGCTAAGAATTTACGAGTATACACTGATAATAATAATTTTTTTATTCATGCACAAACACACAAACAAATTTGGGTCAACGATATTTCGTCGCTGGAAAGACGAAAGGGTTTAAGCGACACTTGGGACAAAAATTAGTTTAATTTGCAGTTTTGATCAGTTTTATTTTCGGCATCGAATGCTCTGACTCTCGTTTGATTCCGAAGACTTTTGTGGCCCTTCTAAAAACTAAAATATATTTGCCATTCGGGACAAGGCTCGACTCAAGCGACACAAGTTCGGGACTTTTTTTTTGGCTTTTGTCGCTTCAGGTAACTCAGTGAGAGCATTGTGTTTTTTTTTTAAATCCAACCAGGTACTGAAGACTTATGAATTTCTATTCTAGTGGTCTGGGGTAAACTTCCCAAAATGGCGCTTCATCTCTTTTGCCTCTTCGGCTACTATATATTATCAATTAAGATCGGTTAGTGGCCGATTTGACAAATGCGTCTGGTTCAATCCTCACCTTAGTCCATTTTAATTTATTTATTGGTTTGTTCGCTTTTCTTCTGCACTTCCATTTTTAAATTTGTATTTCTTTGTAAAAATATTATTTATTTTTGTTTTATATTTTTTTCCTTCTCGGAATGAGTCTTTTTTAAACTACTTGGGAACAAATAATGTATTTATTTATCTAAGTATGTTAAAGGCTTTACACAAATATTTACATTAAAAAATACATATACTTATAAACAGTGCATACATTGTAAACATAAAAGAAATAAAATAAAAAAAAGTAGTGAAGGAGGTTCATCCAGAATCAAATGGTTTCATCAAATAAATTAAGCTCTACTAGAAGAAAAAAAAACAGACTAAGGTACGCTTATATTGTGATATTGACGTACTAAATATAGCAACAACATCGGAGTATTTGAAAACCCCACGGCAAGAACCTGTTAAACCAACTGTCGAGTCATTCTGAGATATTTAGTATTTTGCGTTTTGTTAAAAAATAGAGTGTACCATCACAAATTCACAAACTATTTTTCATGAATTTTATAGCTAACACACTACATTCAATATATAATTTAGCATTTTAATGCATTTCTGCAATACAATTTTATTATTGTACATAACATATTCTTGCCATTAAGAAATATTTCAGCTAACTAACTAACTATCACGCCGTTTCCCCGCAGGGGTAGGCAGAGCTTACGGACCGCCATATAACTCTGTCTTGGCACACACTCCTTGCTTCATTCACAGTCATACATACTCTTCTGTTATTCTGACTCTTCACATGACCCGCTTCAATTATTTGATTTACTTGATCGTGCCATGTCTTTCTCGGGCGTCCTCGACTTCTTCTTCCATTCACTTTCGCATCATATATTCTTTCCACATTCCTATCTTCGTTCATTCGCTCTACATGCCCAAACCATTTAAACGTCCCTTTCTTGATTCTATTCATTACGCTCACATCAGCCTTGCATTCTTTCCGGATATCCACATTTTTAATAAGGTCATATCGTACATGGTTTTACCGAACATACGTCTCAAGGATCTCATTTCCACAGCATTAAGACTACTTTTGATCCTTCCTCTGCCAGTTCCATGGCTCACTGCCATACATCAGGGTTGGTATAAGCACTCCATTGTGGACTGCTAGCTTCGCTTCTTTGGACATTTTTTATTTGCGCCAACAGAAATATTTCAGTTATGACAGAATTTGCAGTTAACATGTTCAACTCTTTGATTTTCCATGTTCGTGCCATTTTACATGATCTGAGTGTGTCCATTGGATAGAGCGTACCAGAATTAGTTTAGTGAGAATACTAACTCATTTTTGACAAAAATGTTAGTGTGGTCTTCGTTTGTTTCCCAGATGTTGAAATCGTCGAATAGGAACTCGGGGCTATAATATATAATATATCTAAAATACATAATATAATAATAGGGGGGGAGCGCTTCTGTAGTCAGTATTGATGATTTTTGACGACTCAGGCGTGACTAGGACTAGGGCTGGGATATTTATACATGCATTCATAGCACATAACCACTTTTTCACAGTATTGTCATAAACAAAAATATAGGATGTAACCTAAAAAACCGTTGAGTTATGTCCTGTTATGTCGCATAACAAAACTTAGTGGGCGGAGTCGCCGGAGACGCGGGAGACGGAAAACATGCTTAAATACCGAATTGTGGTGCTATATTATGTGAGAACTTGTCTTGTCTCTTTCTCTCACGGTTTACGACGTAAAAACCCGGAGAAAGTGATTTATCGTAAATTTGTTTAGGCTGGGTAAAAATATTTAGCTCTCTTCATATACTCGTATATTCTTGCTCCAAGCAGAGGAGCATAATATTGTGACGTTGAAGTAGAATTGTCACAATAATATAGTGTAATGTTCGCTGATGAACTCGACAGATGCTCCTTGGGTAAGGCGCGCTTTTGTTCGGGGATGTAGAATAAAATATAATCACTTTACTTGAATCATTTTTATTGGAAGAATTTATAAAGTATAATAATTAAACCTTTAACTGAAGATATTAAAGTACCTGATCTGAATAGGAATGCATGAGATGAAATAGGTCGAGGGTAGAATAAAGGGTCGTAGTAATGGTCAAGTTAAAGATCATAGTCCAACATGTGGTCTATGGGATAATGCATGTTCAAAAGAATTTTAGAAATCGATCTTTACAATAAAATTTAAGAGACAGAAAGACATCAAAGGATGCAATTAAGAAATACAAAAAGACATTGGTATGAATTAGCGTTGGAAAAAAACTTCAATGTTTTGTGAATGCTTCACGAATTGCTAGTTCTTTAAAATGAACCCTTCGCAGTGAACACTTCAATTGAAGTCGAACTCGCATAAAAGAGGTTTGATTTTATCCGGTTATTTGGACAGTTCTTTTTGGAACCGGTTCCTCGCCGAAAAAAACACGTCCCAGTCGGGGTAGGGATTTGAGAACGAAAAGAACTGGAACTGGTTCCTCGCCAAAATCACGTTCCTTTAGAACGAAGTACTTTGAATTCGAACTTCAATTGAATACTTGTAATAAAGAACTTCTTTATAGGCTTTGAAGTTCACTTCACAACTGAACTGCTGCAAATTGCAGTAGTTCTTTGTAATCTAACTTCCATTGAAGTATTCCTTCAATGAAATGAAGTTAATGGAATGAATGAACGCTAAAATGAACTACCAACTTCAATTGAAGTATTTGTTCAATGAACACTGAGTGAAGTAAGAACTGCTGCCAAAAGAAGTAGTTCTTTCAAAGCGGTCACAACCTTGAAGTAACAATATATGGAGGGATAGCTAATTTGTTTTACCCAACCCATCTGAAATTGTAATAAATCACTTTTTCCGAGTTTTTACATCGTACACCATGAGAGAGAAAGAGACAACAAATTTCTTGGACCGCTTCTATATACTGTCGCAATGATCTTAAGCTGGCTATCTTCGCTGGTTAACGGCGGGACTCCGCCCACATTTTTTATTTTGCCACTAAACTTGACACAACTAAACGGTTTTTTAGGTTAGATGCTATATTTTTGTTGATAAAAATACCGTGAAAAAGTGGCTATACGAATACACAAAAACATTATGTCGATATGTGATACGAATGGATGTATAAATACCGTAGCCTTAGTCTTAGCCACGCCCATTTGCGCCGAGTCATGTTAAAATCATCAAAAACAAGTCCAAAACTGACTTCACTGCCTTGGCTTGGGCTACCTCTAGTATACTCTAAGGTCACAACGCTAGTATGAATGGTAAGTGACAGGGGGTAAATTGCACATGGGCGCAACTGGGTGGGCCGTTACAATATCAAGAAATGTATTTTTTGTACTATATTGTAATGTTAATAAATAAAAGTAATAGTTTTGGAGAGTGTAATGATAGCGGTGGAAAGTGTGAACACTAATGGACATCGTGATGCATGGATTAGGACAATCAGGTCACCGTTTAAGGGAATCCCAGCACTCTGTTTATAGATGCTTTCTTTTCTTCATACGAACAGAGTGCTGTTTAGAATGTAATCGTTTCACGTTTTACTGTTCAATTATTCTTTGCTCATCCGTCAAATTGAGAGATTGAGCGGTGAACGAAACGTTTTTTTTCAATCAAAAAAATAAATTATCGCTGGTAGTTACTACTGGGTCGAATCACCGCTCTATAGTTTCAATACACTTTTTAAATTAGTTGTTCTTCTTAGCGAAAATGTTCCATACGTCATGATGGAAATTAATTTGCGAAGTAGAAATTCCAGGCCAAAACCAGGGTTGTGCTGATTTCACGACGCCAGAGCTCTCTGTTCGAGAGTTTTTTTTACATCGACCCAATAAACAGAGTTATACTTCGTTGTTAATGACCCTCCTTACAAGCTGAGAAATTCGCGTAAAAGGGTTGCTTAACTAACTAACTAACCATCACGCCGTTTCTTCGCAAGGGTAGGCAGAGAGGGTGGACTGCCATACAACTCTGTCTTGGCACACACTCCTTGCTTCATTCTCATACATACATACTCTTCTGTTATTCTGACTCTTGACATGGCCCGACTCAAATATTTGATTTGTTTGATCGCGCCATGTCTTCTTCTGGCGTCCCCGACTTCTTCGTCCATTCACTTTTACATCGTATATTATTATCACACTCCTTTCATTGTTCATTCGATCTACCTGCCGAAACCATCTAAGCGTCCCTTTCTTGATCCTATTCATTACGCTTACATCAGCCTTGCATTCTTTCCGGATATCCACATTTTTAACACGGCCATACATGGTTTTACGCACATACGCCTCAGGGATGTCATTTCTATAGCATTCAGTCTACTTTCATTCTTCCTTTGCCAGTTCCATGCCTCACTCCGTACATCAGGGTTGGTATAAGCACTCCATTGTGGACTGCTAGCTTCGCTTCTTTGAATATATTTCCGAATGTTTCCAATAGCACAAAATGAAAAAGCCCCCGAGTCGGGCCATGTCAAGAGTCGGAATAACAGGAGTATGTATGAGACGGTGTATGAATGTGAAGGAAGGAAGGAGTGTGTGCCAAGACAGAGTTGTATGGCGGTCCGTCCTCTCTGCCTACCGCTGTGAAGAAACGGCGTGATGGTTAGTTAGTCAGAGTCCCTACTGCTCCCAACCGTCTAGACCTATTGAGACTATGGCATCCCCAATTGGAATATGTTGTAAGGCCGAAGTCAGTGGTGATGGGAAGGAGATGGGGAAGAGGAAGGTTAAGAAGTACCTGGCTATTCAGATCTGGTCACCAAACACCGATAAAGCCATTTTTAAAGCAACGTTTCGATTCTGAATGGTGGTCTTTCACCAGGGCGATACTTGGAGTATCTACCACTCTGGGATGATTATGTTTGAGAAGACATAGCAGAGCGCGTTCCGCATTCTAATCCCGGCAAAGCTGGTAGCTGGAAACAGTAATGATTTATCGATTACAGTGTAATTTACAACGACGGTACTGTTGATTCTAGTAATAACAGTATAGACTGCGGAATTACTAGAGCGAGCTGGTCGGCGGCTGGATTTATGGTGAATTCTCTGGACTAGGACAAGCGTGCGTTGTGCGTTCTGACCACATGGAGTCTGTTATTTTTTAACGTTAGGTACAGGCATGTTAGGTTAGGTTAGGTGTCGGCCGCAGTCAAGATGATCTGGTTCGAATCAAACGTTGCTAATTCTAGCAAACGGTTGTTTGAATTTTGCACTATTTTTGTTACTAACTGTTCCGAGTGTTTGCGAAGACGGGCAAACAATTTGATCGATTTGCCTATCTAGTTAGACGGATTGCAATCTTGAGAAGATAGACGTCATAACAGCAACCGCGATTTATCTAGCGCATTTTTGTGATAGTTCACCTTTTAAAAAAAAACTTTTGTTTCTTACATTATTTTTTTAAACATTACCTACTCACTGGGTCATCATTCGATAGCATCTTCAACGGCCATAGGTAGACTCACAGTACCTAAACGGAATCCCAATACCAATTTCGGAGACCGAGCTTTTGCCGTAGCAGGCCCCACAGCTTGGAATAACCTGCCTTCATATTTGCGCTAGATTGACAGCTTAACTGAGTTCAGAGCAAAACTAAAGACACATCTTTTTAAATTATCACACCCACATAACGTCAATTTGCTTCACTAGAGTTTTGATCACTCAGTCCGAGTGCTATACATAGTTTATATATATATAGTTAACTATTACTTACTTTTTGTTTCTACCCTAGGTCTGACAGCACGGGGAACAACCATTATATATATGTGTGTGTTAACGTAAATATGTTAGTTGTAAGTCACTAGTTATTAGTTAACATTAAGTCTTAGTTGTAATATTATGTTAATTATGCTGTAAAGCGCCCTTGAGGTGATATTTCTGTCACGAAACGGCGCTATATAAATCAGCCAATTATTATTATTATTATTAGAACCTGTTCTGAGGTAGGTGCGCTTCACACTAAATTACCTAACCTATTATAACTTCGAGAAAATAATATGTACCTAACAGATATGTATGCAAATTAAAACGATCTAAAATCATGATCGTTACCATAAATCATGAAAAAATGTTCAGATATGTGTACAACAGTGCGCAGATTAAAAAGCAATTTACTAGAAGTCGTGTGGAAATGCTGTGGTTTTTTCTATCGGTGTTTCACCAGCTTTGTACACACTCCGTGCGACACATGAGTTACACAAGTAAGGACATGGTGAAGCTATAGTTGAACATTACGCGCTGTCTGGACGATGCTTTTGATATTTGACACTTGTATAGGTCTCTCAACTACAGTTGAGGCGAGTACAGTATATAGCATAGCTTACATACAGCTTGTTTATCATTAAACTTCAATAAAAATAAAACAATTTATAATTATTTCACACTTATGAGATCGAAGCCAAAGCGTATTGAAGTCAGTTGTATAAAAGTTTTTCAACATGTTTGTTGTTTAATTTCATTGTTATTAAAATACTGAAGGTTCTTAAAATACATTTCTTTAATAAAGGACTGAATTCAAAGGGGTATAAAAAAATCATTGCAAGGTATCCGGTAATTCGTAGTATTCCCCGAAAAATAATAAGGATGGATGCCAATCACTGTTTCTTCAATACAGATTATGGTATTATTTGCAACAAAACACCCGGTCGAACTGCATGAATAAGACACGCTGTAAGTGCACTTTTAAAATAAACTAGAAGAATCATCGTAAACACTTGCTGTCCCTTTTCCACTAGTGACAGTAAGTAGGCGTAAACAAGACAAAGGGCTCGACTTGGCATTTTGCTTGCATTTCTTCTATACCTACCTTCAAGACCCAGGTTCGATCCTTCGTATATTTAAAAAAGACCCACCATACAGCATCACCTAGATAGAACCCACAGACGGAAGTTGTTGATGCTGTGAATGGTTAATTTTAAAGCTTGAGCAGTCTTTCTACCAAAATGATCTAATGCCCCTCGAAAAGAGACTGAATTTTTGTGTCGAGACAAAAGGAAACGTTGAAAAAAAAAAACTTTCGTTTCGAAAATTACCAATCAGACATCACGAACGAAATCCCGCCACTTAACCCTTTACCGCATGGAATTTTTTTATCCTTCCAGAAAAAATATATTTGTTTAGAAATGTATTTAGAATCATGTAAAAAATTTTTTTTTTAGAACTGCAAAATATGTATTATAAATGATTTGTTCCATATTTGGCACTACATGCAATAAATTTTATATTTCCAAATTTGTCACCATGCATTAAAGGTATACCAACTACACCGAGGAGTAGAAAAAAACTTTATATTTATTATTACTTCTAAACTATTACAAAATAATTCACACACTGAACAATCACAAGCACACTCGTTCACGAAATGGCCAAAATGACTTCTTACTGACGCGACTGTAGTTACTAAAAAGCTCGTAACTGGCAGCACTGTTCGATTTATGATAATGCAGAGCTCACAATACGGAATTAGCTGAAAAAAAAATACATACATGGCCCACATAGCTCTTTATGATGATTACATTCTTATGTTCCAAATTTGGAACAGTATGCGGTAAAGGGTTAAGGCGACGAAGATTTTTACAATCTCGCTCTGAATATTTAATCAGCGTGCTCTATGTAATTTTATTTGATCAAATATGTAAGGAGCACTGTGGGAGTAATGTTATTAACTTTACCTCTACTTTACGTAGTCCATAAATTGGACAAATTTCCTGTTGTTTGGCGTCCGACTGCAGTAGAGTGCATCTAAAGCCACTTGCTACGCGACCTGCATCGGGTCTTAATGCAATTTGCATTCGGCGGTGAATATGCATGTTTACGTTGGCCGAGACGGCTAACCTTGTTCTGGCCTACGCTAATCCACCGTTACATGCGCGAAGCACTACGGTTATAGCTGTATTAATTATTATAATATTATACGCATCGATAAACCGACGGAAGTGTATGTCTTGTGTGCACGAAGTGAGGTCAAATTTCCCTTACCACTTGTGAAATTAACGAAAAATTTGAAATTCCAAATTCTTGAACAGAAAATTAATTTCATTGGTTTTAATAATACAATTTTTTAAACTTTATTCAACTATTTTTTTATTTAAGAC
Source organism: Drusus annulatus (assembly GCA_022651775.1). Classification (NCBI taxonomy): domain Eukaryota; kingdom Metazoa; phylum Arthropoda; class Insecta; order Trichoptera; family Limnephilidae; genus Drusus; species Drusus annulatus. Next base: position 145,246 of record JAGWCC010000748.1, read on the forward strand.
CTGACCGGTTTTGCCTTATGACGGGCATCTTCAGACTGGTTCAATTTTAAGTAAATCAATGGCACCCTGATGTATGGCAGTGAGGCATGCAACTGGCAGAGGAAGGATGAAAGTAGACTGAATGCTGTGGAAATGAGATCCTTAAGACGTATGTGAAGTAAAACCATGTATGACCGTATTAAAAATGTGGATATTCAGAAAGAATCCAAGGCTGATGTGCGCGTAATGAATTGGTACAAGAAAGGGACGCTTAGATGGTTTGGGTATGTAGAGTGAATGAACGAAGAAAGTAGTGTGAAAAGAATATATAATGCAAAAGTGAATGGAAGAAGTCGGGAACGCCCAAGGAAGACATGGCACGATTAAGTTAATCAAATACTTTAGTCGGGTCGTGTGAAGAGTCAGAATAACAGAAGAGTATGTATGAGACTGTGTATGAATGTGAATGAAGCAAGGAGTGTGTGCCAAGACAGAGTTATATGGCGGACTGTCCTCTCTGCCAAACCCCTGCGGAGAAATGGCGTGATGGTTAGTTAGTTAGTTAGTGTCCGGAACGAGTCTCATAGTAAACATCTGTGACTTTGGGTTTTGTTTTATTGCTGACAGAGGAGGCTTTACAAAAACATTTGAAAATACATTCGGGTAGTTTTATTACCTTCTGAGAGACGGGTTACATGGGATGATGCGTTAGATGCGTTTGTAAGTTTTTTTTTTAAAATTATATAATATCTATTTTGTTGTCAGCTTTATTTTTAAATTATATTACGTTGGCCTGTCTGGGACCTAGGAGTCGATAGGTCCTCTGTATATCTATATGTATATCCTTGTTCAGTTTTTTTTTCAAACTGGTATAGATCACAATTCTAGGGTTTTCTTCTATTCAGTGGTTATGAACCAGTGCTAATTTCTTCTTTTTCACATTGCAAGCTAGTTGCGTTGCTAATTATTTAGCTAGAATATGTCGTTAGGGAATTTTGTATTTTATTCACCGGTTTTATTTGTGTCAGGCATTCCGCAAGGATCTAATCTTGGTCCCCGTTTATTCTCGTGCTAATAGATAACATCTCAATGTCATTCGCAGATGATCGTAAATTTAAAATGTAAATAATAAATTTAATATCCTTGTCCCAAAGATATTCCATACTAACTAAATGTTTTTCTTGACCTTAAAGGAGATAAATAAATATGACGAACCAAATCAAAATTCACTGCGCATCTATAAAATTTACTTTATGTTCCATAAGAGTGTTTTACTTAAATTTAATTTGAAAGATAATAAAAGTGTTTTCTTCTTCTTATTCTTAGTTATTTGTTTATTTGTAATCTAACGGACTATTGTCCAATTTAAAAAAAAATACAATACCCGAAATGGGAAAAAAGGGCAACAGAGAAAGAACAGCATATACATCATATTATAATGAAACTATGACAAAAATAGGACAACATATACATTAGAAAGAACATTCAATTCAAAACCAAGGTCAAGTCAAAATTATGGTAGAGTCGTAAAGAATGACAAAAGTCATTTAGACTGCTACCAAAAATTTCAAGACCATGGCTTGAGTTAACAAGTCTCGACATTCTCGACAGTGGAGAATGATATTCATAATTAGTAGAGTGATGATTGAGGAACAGCAATTCATTGTTTCTGAGTCTACGGCAAGCAATGTTGAACTGGATGAGTTGCAACAAAGAAGGGGGGTTAATTATACAATTAATAATAATGATAAAATAATTATTTATTTTTTCACAGTTTATCCCACGTATCTGCACCTTTTCACAATATTACAGTACGCTTCTTCTCGTCTCGTTTTTTTTAATGCCTCGTTTAATCCATGTAAGTAGCTTCAACCGGTTAGTAGCTGAGTGGACTAACGCGTCGGATTCCCATTCGGGCGTCGTGAGTTTAATTCCTCTGCTGACTAAGTCCTCCATCGTTGCACGAGCAAAATTTTCCGCTTATTATGATGGCAGTAGGAGTTTTTCAAATATTGTCAGGTTATTCGTAACCCTTGGTTGTTTGTTTTTCTATAAAATAAAAATAAAAAGTATTTTAAAGTTATTTTTCAACATTTTAAATTATTTTTGTGTTTTTCAAGGCCATTGTCATCGCGCTTTGGGAGCTTAATCGTTGTTGTTTCCAATTGTACTAACTTAACAGCAGTTGGGTCAAAAGTTTACCTAAACCCTGCTCAAATGTACAATTACGCCCTTCCGTTACGCAACTCTATTTAATTTTTACCGATCCCGGTACTAATGTTAATATAAGAATTCAAAGAGCTGGATTAAACTTCGCTAACCAATGAACTAATTAGAAAAAGTGTCAACAGAGTGACATTTATCTGATTTGTGTAATTCAAAATTTGATTTCGTACATATTTATCGAAATAATCACATACAGTTAGATATTGATAGCTGGATTTAGATGTGATTTTAATAGCAGATTGGTCAGTTGAAACATCGACGCCGGAAAGGCAAAAGGGCTGAAGCGCCATTTAGGGAACTTTACACCAGAGCACTTAAAGTTTTTTTGTTTAACGATAACATTCATAAGTCTTCAGTACCCGGTTGGATTTTATGTAAAAAAATTTAACTCACTGCTCAATGCTCTCACTGAGTTACCTGAAGCGACAATAAGCTAAAAAAGTCCCAAACTTGTGTCACTTGAGTCAAGCCTTCTCCCAAATGGTAAATATACTTTAGATGGCTGAAGGGCCACAAAAGTCTTCAGAATCAAACGAGAGTCAGAGCATTCGATGCAGAAAAAAAAGACTCATGTTTGACCCAAGTGTCGCTTAAGCCCTTTTGACTTTGGAGCGACGATATTATAATATCGGTATAGATTCAGAAAAACAGTGTCAGAATCTGATAGTATTCATACGCTAAGCCGTCTTCTGTGCATGATTTGTTAGATGGCCGTGTTGGGCACTAATGTATGGAAAAACAATACTGGTAATTATCGCTCATACGTAAAAAAGTTTGAAATTCTCTTCCGATTACGCTACTTCAATATTCACTCACTATGTCCCTTTTGACGTGTGTATCAAGACTAAACTAGTACTTAAAGAGAATATTCGCTTAAAATATCACAATATGTTTTTACAAACATATTGAATTTCAAGGTAAAGATCAACTGACATCAAAATAAATATTTAGTAACACAGATATTTGCTTGAAAAATATGTGTCTATTTGTTTAATTATATAAAATAAACTATTTTTTTACATTAACTCTACACAGGAGGCCCTGAGGGAAATAATTATTATAGAATTTATTATTTTCATATAATATTCATTTTTAATCATACAAAAATAATTTCAAAAAATCCATGATCGTACTCCCTCCCTAAGCACGAAAACTTTCTCAATTAGGGAGGTAATTATCATTAACTAGAAACTAGACATTGTATGAAGTAAAAAAAAGTTAATATTGTACAATTTTTTTTTTTTTTTAAATAGTACAAAACCGTTAAGTTATGTTCATTTATTTCGCGTATCAAAACGTGTGGGCGGAGTAAACGGAGACGCGGGACACGAATAACATTCTACCAATACTTTAAAGCGATGTGATCATTTGGGAAATTTTGTTGTCTCTTTCTTTCTCATGGTGTACGACGTACAAGCCCGGAGAAAGTGATTTATCCCAAATTTGTATAGCTTGGGTAAAAATAATTAGCTTTCTCTCCATACATTGTTACTTCACGGGTGGAACAATTACTTATAAGGAGGAGTTGCCTGACCTAAGAAACTACGTTGATGTATGTAACGACGTTGAGAACAACGGCTGCAAGCGCATGTTTGTATCAATGACACTGGCCGCTTTGAAATATAAAAAAAAAACATATTCAATATTCCATCGCGAAACTCGTCATATGAAAAAAAATCATGACGAGTATTTAATTGGTTAAAAATTAATATTAGCTCATAAAAAAATATATTTCCCACAGCCGCAAAGTAGGCTCCATCAATCTTGAAGAGCGATAGTAGTAATTAATACCTACATATCCGATACACTGTAAGATTAGGCACACCAAACAGATTTTGAATGCCGGCGCAATTTCTATTGAACGACTCAGTTTCTGTAACACTATACTTAAAAATATCTCATCGAGTCAACAACTTTTGTTAATCTCGATGTTGATGAAATACAGAGAGTCCATTTTTTAATTTCACTCCCATGCCCTAAATCGGAAAAATAAATAAATTTAAAAAAAGTTTTAAATAAATAAGTGTGTCTATCTGATGGGACCTGCCATGTAAGTATGTTCCTGTATATTTTCTCATTTAAATTAGGAATTAACATTTAATAATAGAAAATAAGATATGCACAGCGCCCTTGAGGTGATTTTTCACAAAAACAGCGCCATACAAATCATCCAAACATTGTTATTATATCGTCGCTTAAAAAAAGGGCTTAAGCGACATTTCAGTCAAGAATGAGTTTTTTTATGGATCGAATGCTCTGACTCTCGTTTGATTCTGAAGACTTTTCTGGCCCTTCAGCCATCTTTAAAAAAAATAATTTTTTTATATGAATCGCACAAGAGTCTCAACTGCTCCCAATCGTCTAGAGCCAGTGAGACTATGGCATCCCCAAATAGGGTATGTTGTGAGGTTGAAGGTAGTGGTGGGGGGAAGGAGATGGGAGAAGATGAAGGTTGGGAATATCACCAAGGTTAGGAGCAAATATGATATAATAAAAACAATGGTAAAAAAAATATCGTATTCAATTTCAAATTTAAACTAATATTTCAAAAACGACGTTGCGAATTGAAAATACCTGCCTTGCCCCATAAATTTCATTCAGAAAAAAGACAGTACAAATTTCACGATGTCAGAGTTCACATTTCGATAGTTTTTACTGCTTCAAAAAAACAAATAGATTTGTGCTTTGTAGCTAGTATTATTTACATTGCGATTTTCCTCTTGTGCGATTATTTGTATGCGAAAATCCCCACAACTTCTTTCAAATTCCCGATGGCGGTGATTGATGCTTTTACCGAAGACATCCGTATCTATTCGCCGAGATGATGGATGACTGGTGTGCTCTCTCGACCCCGGAGATTCGGTCCAAATCTCAGCCGGCTCGGATGCTGGGCTCTAGAGCCGTCGTTAGGCTGTGATTAGCATCGCCGTTTCACGGAGAAAATCTTTCGTCTGTCGTTTTTTGTACTTTTCAACCGGCGCAGTGCATTAGTCTAGGTGAAAAGTAAATTATAGTGCCGCTTTTTAGAAGGTGCGTCTTGGCCACATGTGCCTAATTGTGTCGAAGTGTAATGATAGATTTTCAAAATTTGATGGTGGGATTCGGGCTAGCGGCCTTCGCATTCGGAACTAGCGACTATAACCACTACTCTTTGGATGTCGTGTGTCTCATTGATTGAGGCCACCAATAATTGGTGGAGAAGTTTTTACCGCACATGAGCATTTAGCAAAGTTAACCCTTATCACTCGAGAGGCGCCGCTACGGCGCCATATAAAATTTTAATTCCACTCGTTAGGCGCCGCAGCGGCGCCATGAACAATAGTCATACATTTTATTGTTTACAAAATCCAAGGGTGCACGGACAGGTTTCTTCATGTTTACAGTTAGTTGCGTCTAGTACCTGCTACTGAATGCTTGTGTATTGTGCTACATTTTTTTTGTTTTTAACAATTAATTCGCAGTTATTTATTCAAATATTTTTTTTACTCCATAGTAAATATGTATGAAGACGAAATTAGTGATGATGACTTTGTTTTTGAGTGTGAAAGTGACTGTACCGGCGATATTTCAATGCAACATGACAGTTCAGATAGTGAATAGAAGAAAAAAATGCGTGTTTTGGACACAAGTAGCAGTTCAAGTGCTTCCGACGTAGATATACAAGAGGAAGATGTAAATGGTGGCGCAAGCTTTTTTTTTGGGGGATGGAGATATGTTCCATAAATTCGTAAATCTTGTATAAATCCATAAAAAGAAAAAATAACGAAGAACCACTAAGCCATTTAAAGTAAATAAAAGTTTTGGTTGATCAGTTAGTGGGTGAGTACAAAGAGCCTCGAAGTAGGCCATCTACTTCCACTCCATCAGAGACCAGGCTCAATGGAAAACTGAACATTTTAAGGAAAGGTCCTAAAGGTAAGAGGGACTGTGTGGTCTGCTCAAAAAGGGCACTAAAAGGTGGGAGACGGGAGACCAGCGAGTATTGTGACACTTGTCCTGGAAAACCGAGGATGCATTTGGGTGATTGTTTTGAAAAATACCATACTTTAAGGAATTATAAAAACTAAAATTTGCCGTTTTTTTCTTTTATAAATACTTACTTTCTATAATAAATATTTATTCGTAAACATAAATAAGCATTTTTATTTGCTACCTTTCCAAAAAATATTTTTTTCTAATTTTCTAAGAATATCTTAGTTTTTTCTCATATTTTTGCTTAAAAAATCCTCGAGTTGCTGGAAACCTATATGATTTTTTTCTCGAGTGATAAGGGTTAAAACGGGTCTTAAACCTAATTGCTTAAATAATCCTACATATAAAACGTTCTTACTGCCGGGTCGCTTATAGTACATCAAGCGCAGTTGTTTTCTGTCATGCTTTTTTATGTATTTTTTTCAATTAGCTCTTAACAAATCAAAGTGGCTAGGAGGTACATTATATTAATTAAAAAAATCTTGTTATCTATGTTACAGTTCCCTTTTAAAAATTCAAAAGCTGTTCAAATCTGAAGTCCGTCAGGTAACTAAATAACTAACCATCACGCTGTTTCCCCGCAGGGGTAGGTAGAGAGCACGGACCGCCATACAACTCTGTCTTGGCACACACTCCTTGCTTCATTCACATTCATACATCGTCTCATACATACTCTTCTGTTATTCTGACTCTTCGATTCAAGTATTTGATTCACTTGATCGTGCCATGTCTTTCTCGGGCGTCCTCGACTTCTTCTTCTTTCATTCAATTACACATCATATATTATTTTCACACTCCTTTTTCGTTCATTCGCTCTACATGCCAAACCATCTAAGCGTCCCTTGTCTGATCCTATTCATTACGCTTACATCAACCTTTTTAATACGGTCATACACGGTTTTACCGCACATACCCTTCAGGGATTCATTTCTACAGCATTCAGTCTACTTTCATCCTTCCTCTGCCAGTTCCATGCCTCACTGCCACACAGCAGGGGTGGTATAAGCACTCCATTGTGGACTGCTAGTTTCGCTTATTTGGACAATTTCTTATTTGCGCCAACAGCGTTCAGTCCTCCATTAGTGGAGTTTCTTGCATTCACCCTTCTTTTAATATCCTTATCGGCCTTTCCGTCTTTCGTAAACATACTTCCTAAATACACAAACTCATCCAAGTTCGTCGGGTAGGTATTTTAAATTCCGTTGTTGTTTTCCCCGCTTCATAAATTCTCCCCCGATTGTGTAAGCCGGACAGTGGATCTGGATACTGCCTCGAGTCATATCGATTTCTCCCCTGCGCTGCTGTGGCGCGGTTTGTTTTTAACGAACGAACCGCTGACCCGAATGAGATAATAGACCGGGCTACAGATGGCCGCCCCTTTGAAGCACGAAAAAGATAAAATAAAATCACCGCCCAGCTATCGCATCGCTGTGGGGTAGTTACCTGTGTCGACTCGACTGTGAAAATAGAAAATTGTTTTTTTTATGACAATCTACACTAACTCACTTACAATCGCACCGTTTCCCCGTAGGGATAGACAGAGAGGACAGACCGCCATATAATTCTGTCTTGGCACATACTCCTTGCTTCATTCATATTCATACATCGTCTCATACATACTCTTCTGTTATTTTGACTCTTCTCATGACCCGATTCAAGTATTTTTTTTTTATACGTTGAAAAACAATAATATTTTATTCACAGTCCTCTTCACTAAGGGATTCCTGTTCCGAGGGGGACTGTAGGTTGCTGCGTTGGTGTCGCTGGTTCTACGATTACTTCAAAATCTTTATAATTTCCTCGTCTTCATGGTTATTGATCCACATTTTTATGTCGCTCTTGAACATTTGCATCTCGGTGGCATCTTTTATATGTTTTGGGAGAGCATTATATAATTTGGCAGCATGAAACTTGTGATTTTTCTGTCCAAAAGATGTGTTCAATCTTGGAATGTTGATTTTATTTAAGGTTTTTGTTCTTGTAGTGTGAGTGTGTTGGTCAGTAAGGTACTCACTCGTTCTTTTAAAATTAAGTAGAGCATTTTAGTGTATATTTTTGTGATGCTGAGAACATTAAAGTTTTTTAAATTTTCTTTTGACGGAGTTCTTATAGGTACCTTTAGGATTGTTTTTATAATACTTTTATGTGCTTTCACGAGCTGCTTCATATTTGATTAACTTGATCGTGCCATGTCTTTCTCAAGCGTCCTCGACTTCTTCTGTATTATTTTACGACTCTAGTTTTTTATTCACTTGATCTGCCATGTCTTCCTCGAGCGTCCTCGACTTCTACCATTAACTTTCGCGTCATATATTATTTTCACACTCATTCCTTGCTTCATTCAAATTCATACACCGTTTCATACATAGTTTTTTGTCATTCTGACTCTTGACACGGTCCGACTCAAGTATTTGTTTCACTCGATCGTGCCATGTCTTCCTCGAGCGTCCCCGACTTCTTCCATTCACTTTCGTGTCATGTATTCTTTTCACACTCATTCCTTTCTTCATTCACATTCATACACCGTTTCATACATAGTATTTTGTTATTCTGACTCTTGACATGGTCCGACTCAAGTATTTGTTTCACTCGATCGTGACATGTCTTTCCTTGGGCGTCTCCGACTTCTTCCATTCACTTTCGCGTCATATATTCTTTTCACACTAAAAACAACGATGGTCATGACCGACAACTCGGAACCTGCACTCTATCCGGGAGTAACACTCACTGAATATTACCTAGATAGAGTTTGAGTCTCGGTTATGACCATTGTTCTTTTTAGTTTCTGGCTTTTTTTCCGTTTCATATTTCTGCTTTTGATTATTAATATTATTTAAATAACAGTAATAATAAAAAAAGCATTATTTAAAGTTAATTCCAAGTTTATAATTACTTTTAGTTTGCAACGCCATTTTTGCTATGGGACTGTGAAATATATATTTTATTGCCAACATTTTGGACAACACGCCATTTAGTTTGTCCCGTGTTACATTTGCACCTTCCATATTTCCACGTCATTGTCGACATGAGAGCGACTGTCATTTTATTGAAAGTGCTTTTAGTTGAAACCAACGTTCACGTGACACAGGTCATGACATGCATGCTCCTCGGGAGAATGGGTCGTTATTACGTCTCGTTCTCGTGATCAATAAATCTCGTGATTGCTGGCTTTAGTGTTTCCACCCTCCCATAATGTGGGCAACTTAAAGACCCAGGGTTACTCCTTCGTCTCTTTAAAAAACCTTACTCTTATCTGTGTCAATAATTTTAATTTGACTAAAATTAATATATTTCTTCTCTCTTTTTCACAGGTAAGCAACATCTCTGATTGCCAGATCATTCTCTCTTCTCTTTTCGTGTGGAGTAAATTCAATGGATGAAATAGAAATACATATAAAGCGAGAAAGTATACACGATGGAGACAGAATCCTGGAGATAGAGGGGTAAGTAATTAAGGAACATAATTGATTATTTTGTCTTGAAAAATATTGCCTGCTTTTGAACAGTCAAATTGCATTTTGATCACAACTGAAATCACTTGTTAAAAACAACTATTTAAATGAGTGCAAGAATACTTTTTGGGAATAAATTTAAGTAGTTGGTTATTAAACAATATAAATGTAGACTCTTTTTTTTTCAAAGAGTGACAAACATTCCCGTGTTACGAATAACCTGAAAATATTTGAAAAACTCCTACTATCGTCATAATAAGCGGAAGATGTTGCTTGTGAAATGATGGAGGAATTAGTCATCAGAGGAATTGAACCCATGACGCCCGGATGGGGAATCCGACGCGTTTGTCCACTCAGTTACCGACCGGTCATAACTCAAGCTATGGTCTTGATATTTTTGGTACCAGTCTAAATGATTTTTGTCATTCTTTATGATTCTACCAAAACCTTATTCAGGCTTTGACTTGAATGTTCTTTCAAAGGTTTATTCTTGTCCTATTTTTGTCATTGCTTCATTCAAATATTATGTTTCTCATTTCGTATATACATACAATCCGTAATCACTGGGTTTTTCGATCATTTGTCTAAACATATAAGATTTTTATAGTTATGTCAAACGAAAGAGAACACAAACGTTTGTAAAACGACATACGTATCTTGACCTAAGAACGCATGAATATGCCAGAGGGCACGTATGACCGTGTTAAAAGTGTGGATATCCGGAAAGAATGCGCTGATGTGAGCTCTATGAATAGGACCAAGAAAGGGACGCTTAGATGGTTTGGGCATGTAGAGCGAATCAACAAAGAATGGAGTGTGAAAATAATATATGACGCGAAAGTGAATGGAAGAAGAAGTCGGGGATACCGGAGGAAGACACGGCACGATCAAGTGAATAAAATATTTGAGTCGGGCCATGTCAAGAGTCAGGTTAACAGGATACTATGTATGAAACGGTGTATGCATGTGAATGAAGCGAGGAATGTGTGCCAAAACAGAGTCGTACGGAGGTCCTCTCCATCCTCTCTGCCTACCCCTAGCAGCAAAAGATCCCGAAGAGTAAGCTTTTTTTTGTATTATTTATCTTGCTAACATATATAGCAATCCCGATGAGTTATAAACACTCACTCTGGGACGAGGGAAATTAAAGAAATACATGAGTTACAACAGAATACAGAGATCAAACTAACATAAATCAAACAATATAATACTGTGATTCCCAAAGTGGTCTATATCGACCCCCCAGGGGTCTATGACAACCTGCAAGGGGTCTACGTCAGCGAAAAAAAGATTTGGGGGTCCATGAAATGAAAATGGGGGTCCACGGTAGTGGATCTCAACATACACTGATAGTACCTATTTAGGTACTTACGTAACACTATCTTATAATGGACTTTAATTCTCTAATTATATAAATAAAAATATTTTGCCGATTTGCTAGTACTTTTCGATTTCAAATCTCTACCGACTAGTGCTTTTTTTTTCGGAGGGTATATGTTGTTGATTTGCTAGTACTTTTTGGGGGAGGATTTTTTGTCGATTTGCTAGTACTTTTCGATTTCAAATCTCTACCGACTAGTGCCTTTTTTTCGGAGGGTAAATTTTGTTGATTTGCTAGCGCTTTTTGGGGGAGGATTTTTTGTTGATTTGCTAGCACTTTTCGATTTGGGATCTCTGCCGACTAGTACTATTTTTTGACGAGTTCGACTACAATTGAAGTGTTCACCGCGAAGGATTCATTTCAAAGAACTAGCAGTTGCTGAAGCGTTCACAAAACTTTAAAGTTTTTCCCAACGCTAGAAAAAATCAATACTAGGAAAGCAGGGGGTCTATACAAAACAGAAAAAATCGACAAGTGGTCTACGGGACAAAAAAGTTTGGGAACCTCTGATATAATACAATATAACATTGTAAGAAATAATACAGTGTAAAAAAATAGGTACTTAGTATTAATATAAGATAGAAAATTATGAATAGAAAGAAAGGAGAAAAACAAAAACACTGAAGTGCAGTAAATGAGGATGTTTCGACGCTACCGGGAAAAGAAAACTGATTTCGAAATTAGGTATTTTCATCCTTAAACGAATTTAAAAAAACTCTTTTAAAGCATTATTTTGGAATTTTTCATTAAGTTGACTATTTTTATATTTATCTGGAAGCGAGTTATATAATGTATAGGCAATGTATTCCAAAGATTTTATCCCATACTTTGTGGTGTGTGTAAGTGGAATGTGAATTTTATTTTTCTTTAGTGTGTTATGTTGGTGGTTGTCTTGATTGTAAAGGGGTTTGCTCTGGCATCTAGCTAGGCCAATGAAGCACCCAACCCAATTCACATCATGAGCGATAAAGCTTTGAATTATTAACATTGTTTTTTTTCCAAACCTTCGGGCGAAGTCGCGTAAGTAAATCGCGTAGGTCACAATAACAGAACAGTTTGTATGAATGTGAACGAAGCAAGTAGTGTGTGCCAAGACAGAGTTGTATGACGGTTCGTCCTCTCTGCCCACCCCTGCGGGGAAACGGCTTGACGGTTAGTTAGTTGATGTGACAGAAGTCCGACGCCGGATGGATCGGTTGAACTGCAAAGCCGGTCACTCTAATCGGCCGTGAATACATTCGCAACAGCGCGCTTACCTGCTTAATCGTATTACGTGCACTGCTTCGTAGGCAGCGGTGCATTGGCAAATGGTTGGATACCACCTTGAAGTAACAATATATGAAGGGAGAGCTAATTATTTTTATCCAACCTATACAAACTTGCGATAAATCACTCTCTCCGGGTTTTCACGTCGTACACCATGAGAGAAAAATAGACAACAAATACAATACACCGCTTCTATGTGCTGTAAGGATGATCTTGTTCTTCTGAGTCACCGCGGGACTGCGCCCACATTTTTTATTATGCCACTAAACTTGACACAGCTAAACGGTTTTTTAGGTTATATGCTATATTTTTGTTTATAACAATACTGCGAAAAAGTGGTTATACGAATAAACAAAGACATTATGTCGACATGTGCTATCAATGGATGTATAAATACCCTAGCCCTAGTCCTAGCCACGCCCAGGTCTAGCCGATATCGGCAAAACTCATCAAAATTGACTACCGCAGCGCTTACCCTTGTATATTATTGCTCTGAGATTTTAACTGTTTATACATTGTCACACTTTATTTATATTATTTGTCATCAGCGGAGGAGTATTTGTAATTGACATGATTTATTATTTTTATTATTATATATGTACTAATGAATGTTGATTTGCTGTTAATTTTCCCAAAATAAATAAATAAAAAAAGTCGCTATGGTCACGTGTCAATAAGGTAAATACATACAATCTATATATTTACCATGTCGCTACCTTCAGCCTTACAACATTCCTCAATCGGGGATGCCATGGTCTCACTGGCTTCAGACGGTAGGGGGCAGTTGGAACTCTGGTGCGGTTTTCACTATTAAAAAAAATTATGTTTTGGCATTTTCTTTCCAGCGGTACAATAGAATGTTGAAAAATCTTAATCCCGAGATCAAAAATTTAAAAATATAAAAAAAAAAAAATCTGCCCGAAAAACCTCGGAACTATCATGGATTTTTAATCAGTGACCCACCCTTATTTATATCTATCACGTCAGGCTGCTTATATGCATTTAACGATGAAGGCCTATTTATTATAATGGCCTGTATGCGATGTTTATTTGAACGTACTTAAGCGGTCGGACTGACGCAGAACGTCGTTTGATACGATAACATATCGGCCATTAAACGAATTGGTCCATTAACTGACCTAGAATAACCAAACGGTAGTCATACATATCAGGCTTCTAACTGTATCACGTGGTAACTGCATAATATGCAACGCATCATCAGTTAGTATTAATACCGTAAAACGTCTGTCGTACAATTGCTGTGGAAGCATCCACGTGCTAGCTTCAAACGAAAGTGCTGCCATCTTTTATATCTAAAGAGAACTATTAATTTAGAAGATAAAATATTGAATTTTATTATTTACTAGTATTGTATATTCCGTTTCCATGGAAGTGTTTACATCCACTGTCCAGTGTTGTGCACAGAGTTTTTGATCAGGTTAGGCAGTAGGAAAAACAGCGGATGAATTGATAATAGAGATAGATATTGACTGATGTTATGATTGCTATTGGATTTGTTTTGTAAAAGCACTGCCTTATACATCAACAAAGATACTAGCACGAACGAGCCACTTGAACGCGTCACAGATCATAGCATACATATTTTGTATAGTCTAGTGAACATAGAATAATCTACTTTGACGTTGGCGGCGTTTGAGCATATGTAATTACTGCTTTTGACACGTTATAGTAAAAAGGTTGGTGTGGCGCTCGCCGTGGTGCAATTAGCTAAATTTTGCGCGTGTATTTTAAAGTTTAGATTTATTTTTTGCAATAATTTTATAATAATAAATCCACTATTATACATATTATTTTAATGCGAGTACAGCAGGGTAGGCAGTGCTTTACGTGCCTTTATGGAGTGCACGCCCCGGATACAATCTATGTAATTTAAAATCTAAAGTAACCTAGTCATGGTTCAATATACTGTAAATGTCGAACCTGATCTATCCATATAAAACTATAGTGTTAATGTTTTTTCTTGGTTTAGTCAGCATTCAAAATGGTGCTTTGTAAGTATTGATTTTCTTCAATCGCTAAATACGGGAAATGTCATAGTCAAAAGAAGGTGTGCAAAAAAATACACATTCTTAAGGCTCAGCACCATAAATGGCGCTAATGAGCACTTCGTAGCATTCTTATTCAAGCAATACCGCACATGATTTATCTGTAAATTCCACATGGGCGGTTAGGAAAATATCCAAGGTTTCCAGCGAATAAAATTGTGAAACTGTAATCTTTTAAAGTCTACGAAAACACACACTAAAAAACCTGCGCAGGCCTTTTCAATTGTTTTACCTAAAATTCCAGTATCCATTTCATGTATAATTTAAAAGATTCCTGTTTAAACACTGTATTCAGTGAAAACCTTAGACATTTGCCTAACTACCCGTACAGAATCAACAGATAAATTATTTGTAGTATTGCTTGTATTAGAAAGCCAAAAAGTGTGTATGTTTGGGAGCTGAACCTTAAATTAACGTGTTAGAAAAGAAAATCGGTAAAGCAAAGTTCTGCTACAACATGAGCCGAAAAAGCTGTTAAAATTAAATTAATTTTGCAAAACAAAAACAAAAAAAACACAGCTGTTAGTCATATTAGAACCATTTCTATTTAAACATTCATTTTTTCAAAAATCTCAAAATTACAAATATTATTTTAATTTGTATCGTAGTCATGTTATAATATACGTTTTCGTCAACCAATTTGACGGTTGGACAGACGCGTCTGACGACGTGTCGGACGACAGCTCCTCGTGTGTATGGGCATATTAAAATTGATAGCAAAACATTGCTAGTGGCCTTTCCTACTGCAATCGCATTATTATTATATGTAATGCCTTTCCCAGACGGACATAATTCCCTCAAATCCTTTTCTACCTCCAGCTTGCTTCGACTTCACATTATGTTATCATACCTACCTACATACGAGTAAGTGCATTATAAGCCTCATGTTAATTAATTATTTCAACGTTTTTTTAAACTAGCGGAATTTAATAATGAAATTAAATTTGATTAAATTAAATAATAAAAAAAAAATTACTGCAAATAAAATATAAATTTTATTATGGGTTATGGGAAATACGTTCATTAGGGTGGATATAGACCTGGAAAGCATGTAACATACAGAATGAGTTTTTTAAAAATCAAATTGGGGTGGAAACATACCACAAAACCGGGACTTAATTGATTGTAAGTGGATTTTTGGGAATGAAAGTGTTTTATCTAAGTAGATTAGCCTTAAATCAACCATTTTACATATTTACTAGATTTTTAAAGCGCCAAACCGTTGATATTTGACAAAAGTGGCGCAATAAACTAAATGGTGAATACATTTCGGGAAACCGGGAATTTTCAGGGATTTTGTGTTATCAGTTATCCCAGAAAACTGGGAATTATCAAAAATTTTTTATTGATGTCAGGGTGGATACAGACCTGGAAACCGAAAATTCTCAAGGATTTTTCTCTCGTGATTTATGATAACGATCATTATTTTAGATAGTTTTTATTTGAATACATATTATGTATTATTTTTCTCCTTGTTAGTTAATCTTATTAGCATAATTAATTTAGCATAAAGCGCACTTGAGGTGAAATATCACAAAACTGCGCTATATAAGTTCACTGTTATTATATGCCTCATGTTAATTAATTATTTCAACGTTTTTTAAACTAGCGGAACTTAATAATAATATTAAATTTGATTAAATTAAATAAAAAAATATATATATATTATGGCGTATGGGAAATACGTTCATTGGGGTGGAAAGACCTGGAAAGCATGTATTATCAATGAGCTTTTTTTTATAAAAGTAGGGTGGAAACATACCTGGAAACCGGGACTTAATTGATTGTAAGTGGATTTTGAGGAATTAAAGTGTTTTGTCTAAGTAGATTAGCATTAGATTAACCATTTTACATATTTACTAGTTTTTTAAAGCGCCAAACCGGTGATATTTGACAAAAGTGGCGCAATAAACTAAATGGTGAATACATTTCGGGAAACCGGGAATTTTCAGGGATTTCATAATAATAATAATATTTGGACGATTTGTATAGCGCCGTTTTTGTGAAAAATCACCTCAAGGGCGCTGTTATCAGTTATCCCAGAAAACTGGGAATTATCAAGAATTTTTCATTGATGTCAGGGTGGATACAGACCTGAAACCGAAAATTCTCAAGGATGATTTTTAATAACGTCAGGGTGGAAAAGGTTCTGGAAACTAAACATTATTATATATTATAAGATATCATGCTTGGTACAGACTCGGAAACCTAAAAAGTTAATTTTTTTTTCATCAGGGTAGAAACATGGAATTCTAAAGGTGTTTTAAAATAAACTCTGGGTGTACCATATACCGACCTGGAAACTGGGAATTCTCAAGAAAAAAAATTTAAATCTATAAATCTGTCTCGACCCACAAAACAACGTATGGTACAACAAATCTTTTACTACCCACACCTTTGCTTCAAAAGCCAAATTACATTTCAAATAATAATTGCAGGATACTAGATGTCAATTATGTACCTTTTTTATTTCGCTGACAATTTCGGCAATTATCTGGCGGACCTATTCATATGTCAGTCATTTAATCCGAACTGCTTAGTCAATAGACACTAGGGTTTATGCATTGGAATAAAATGCATAAATATTGGATTAGCATTTGCGGAATTGAAAATGTCACCGTACCAGTCAGTCTGGTTGGTGATAGACAAGACTTGAAAGTGTTGGTGAAATTAAACCTGTCACAGTTGTCAGATGGTTAATTTAAAAAAAACCAAAAAAATTGGCTGTCGAACTTAACAGCGGGCTCTCTTGCGATTTGTACAGGGTCAGTAGTTGGGTACAATTGGAGTATCTGCAGGACCTGTATAATAAACCCAGCTTCTGAGAGGCTAACTTAACTTTAGCTTCAATTGAGCCCGCGTGCCTGAGTTGGTCGCTTAAGGTTACAAAAAAAATTATATGGAAATGTGCAGAATTTTGCAGTGTTAAGTGACAAATATGCTCAAATCCTGGCTTTACCATGTGGTGCTATCATTTCTTCCCTATTCACCCAGAAATATCCCCAGAAGTTGAAAGATGAAATAATAGAACAAATCTTCATCTCAAGTGTTGGATTTAAAAGTGATTATTTTGCTAGGTTCTTACCTTCATGTTTTTCACCTAAGTCCCTACCTATCCAACCATTTCGCCACATCGAATTCCGTATTCAACAACACCGTGTTCGAAACAATTGAATATCGAACAGAGGAGTTTTTTCTGTGAAAAAACGTGGTTGTTCGTTTGTTTCGCCATTTCTTCGGTTTATTGTTTGATCTCCATAAAATAAATTTGGTGTTTAGTGAATAAGAAAACTAAAACAAGTTAAGCGTTTTTGTGATCCGTTTCGTGAATACAATTGTGTAAGAAGAACTCAAGATCTTCAACTTCAACGGTGAGTGAATGGTTTCCCATTTTTTATTCATTCCATAATCTTTCCACAAGCTATAATTACGACTATCTAACGATTGCTCAATTTCAATCGTCAAAGATAAACTCGTACGAATATATTTTCTGTTGGATCCGAAGGTGCGATTAAACGCCGCATGTGTGCGATTAGAGCTTCAGATGAATTTGGAAAATAGTGGACTGAAAACGATAAAATAAACTACTCAATGGCAGTGTCTAATTGTAGCTTGTGGACAGATTATGGAATGAAGGAAAAATGGGAAACCATTCCACTCACCGATGTAGTTCTTACACAATTGTATTATTAACGAAACGAATACACCACACTTATTTTATATTATTTGGAGATCAAAACAACAAACCGACGAATAAGTGAAACGAACCAGCCAACAAGTTTCTTCACATCAAAACTCTTCTGTTTGACATTCAATTGTTTTGAACACGGTGTTGTCGAATACGGAAATCTAACACCGAAATAGTTGAATAGGTAGGAACTTGTGTGAAAAACATCAAGGCAAGATCTTAAAAAATTATCACTTTGAAATTCAACATTTATGGAATTTTTTGCTGGCGTAGAATATCGAATAAAACAGTCTGCATAATTTCATTTGCCTGATTATCAACGGAGGTCTATCTAATCATTTGTATATCACTGCGAGGGGGAGTCGGTCGACCCCTTTGGCATTGTCGACGGGAAGCTCTACAAGGGGCGGTGAATGTTCAGTATCTTCACCCATCTGCCGTGTTTGAGTGTTCATTGTTTCCTGGTATTGTCATCGTCATCAACCCCGGCCTGTCGCTGGCTGGATGAAGAGCTGTCTTTGTTTACTTTAGTTTCACTTACTTTACTGGGTTTCAATTGCTCAGAAACGGTGGAATTATGCCCCCGAAAAACTTATCACCGGCGTATGAAAATATTGCCATATTTCAGAGCACCTCAAAAATCTTCACTGGCTTAAATGTCCCGAAAGAATCCAATTCAAGCTTTGCTGGATGGTATTTAAATCAATTAACGGAGTGACTCCGGTTTACTTATCGGAATTGTATATTCCTTAAGATTCCAATTAGTGACAGTCAACCCTTAGATCGGCAACGTCATCGGCTGTCAAGGTTGAAGGAACCAAAGCGCACACCACACACTATGTTCGGAAAGCGTGCATTCGTAGTGCCTGAAAGCCTGGAATAGACTACCACATGTTCTGAGAATAAGAAATTGAGTTCATAGCTAAACTCAAAGCTCGTCTTTTGAGAAAATCATATCCATAAATAACAGAATTGCCCTAATTTAAAAACCTAGGGCTAACCCGTTAGCATCTAAATTCACCAGTATAATAATATATTTTTCATCCAACGATCCTTGATCCTCAATTCTCGATCTACTCTAAACAAAAGGTTTGAAACTCTTTCACAGACCGTAAAAAATGCAAATAATCAATATGTCAATATCAATTACGTAATTTTAGCTATAGTTTTAGGTATTGAGATAGTTTTATGGTAAATTTAGTCATAGCTTTTAAGTTTTGTTGAGCGCCCTTGAGGTGATATTTCACAAAAATGACTCTGTATAAATCAGCCAAGTAATATTATTTTTATTATTATTGTACCTCCTTTTTTGGCGAATGTTGGCTTCTATTTGGAAGGAGACGGGGTGGAAGGGCTTTGGAAGCTGCTTTGCAATTCAGTTCACGTCACTGAACATAGTTAAAGCTGTTTTGAGCAATGTGCAACGATTCTGTTTTGACTAGTTTTGTTCTTTACTTTAATCTCGAATGTACCATTTAAGTCAGAACTTCCTCATACAAAAAAACGCCAATATATAAAGCGATTGAACTATTTAATGAAGCTGCATCTACCTTAAATATATTTAGATGCACATATATAGAGTTCTGTAACTATCTCCTTATGTACGTACCAGAGTGATCGTTAGGTACATAACGATCTACATAATTTTAAATAAAATATTTTTTCATACTTGCCAATTCAACGATTATCTCATGACATGTGTATAAGAATGAACCTCTCTTATATCTTAAGTTTTTGTTTTTCATTACTCACATTATTTGCGTTATTATATCATATATAGTGCGTCACACTACTTCAGTTTGTACTCATATAACTCCTTCGGATATATAATTCCTTGTCTATATGTGGGGTGTAAATAAATAGTTAGTTTCTTTTATTACAATATGCATTTATCTACAATATTTTTATATCATTCATCTCTTAATGTATTTGGTGAACAACTGTTTTTATGAGATCTTTGTTGAATAAATAAATAAATTCATAATTAAAATAGGACTAACTTTCCAATGGTTATTCCAGTAGGGAGGAGGCACTATTGCTCTTGAATCGTATCGTTTCGGATATTCACATATTTTGCGTCAGTGAAAATATGCCTTGACCAGCAAGCTTTGTTGCTACTTATTATGTATGCTCCGTAGAAGCCCTGTCTGCAGTCAGCCATGTACTATTTTGATATAATTCACATTAAAAAACCTTAAACTTAAATCTCCATTCCCTTATATGGTTCAGAAAAGCACCACATCAATAATAATTACCACCGCCAGCCATATTTCAAAAGCCTTACAACACTTCCTACGAAAAAGTCTTATCAAAAAATCTTCCACCAAATTAAACACCATTAACATTAATCAAGATTGTTCAGTCTCCCACGTGACGGAGGCTGTATGCTCAACAAGCCGCAGCAGCCTCCCGACACGCGGGCAGGTCCGGTTCAAGGGTCACCGCCCACGTGTAGAGTATACGCCGTAGGGCGGGCCGGGTGTGGGCGGACCGCGGTGGGCGGAATGCGTGGCCGCCTCTCTAAACGCACAATTATGTCACAAAGGGAACGGTAAGGTTGAAGGTCTGGTATTATGTGCTAGAAGCCATTTTATTTTTCGTGGAATATAATTTCCTTTTCGTGTATGATTCTTATATTTTTTTTTATCTGTCCCACGGAGCTTTTACATTACAAGTTTATATATCTTTAGAAATAAAATGACTGGAGAAAGTAGAATAATATCTAATAGAATAACAACGATACGACTTAACACATCACTCGTACATCATAAGTTCGTAGGATGACTGGTAAAATAACAACTTTTAGGCAAAATTTGATTTTATTCATCAACATACAGGGGTGTTAGTTGAAGTTTGCCGGTTTTTTCAATAAAGAAAACGCTTAATTCTCAAAGGAATCTCAAAAATGCCGCAAATGCGATTTACTTGGAACGAAACTCGAAATATTCACGGAGGTGTGTATTTTTTAAGGTTAATGTCCATAGAAAAATATGACATAGATGCCAAATCATAGAAATGTATACATTTCTCTAGCGACATCTATGAGTAAAACCGGCAAACTTCAACTGACACCCCTGGTAGTCTCCTTCAACAGTGATACATTCTTTCCAACGCTTCTCTAGCCTTTTTTGTAGAACAATTTATCTTTGGCCTCAAAGTAGGCTTCAGTTTCGCCAATCACCTTTTCATTGGAGCCAAATCTCTTCACCTGGAGCATTCTTTAGGTCTGCAAACAAGAAGTAGTCGCTGGGAGCCAGATCCGGAGAATACGGTGGGTGGTGAAGCAATTCAAAGTGCAATGAATGCAATTTTGCCATTTTTTGTCATAATTTTTGTCTCATTTTTGACCAAAGTGTCACTTGAGTCCTTTTGCCTTTCCAGCGACGATTTCATGTTGTGGTGTGAATATTGCAAATCTATTGAAAAAGGCATTAGCTGTTTTTAATATAAATGAAATTTAATGGGAAAAAAAACATTAGGCGAGGTTTAAAAATACTCAATAAGTGAATTTCCAAAATTAACAGCTCTGATGCAAAATTACCAAATTGTAATCCAACAGTTTTCATTATTTCCTTTTTTATTCTTATTATTATATTGGCACGTGTCGAGGGGGGATTTTCAACGTGTTTTTAACATCGTTTGTCTACCTACCAGATGTGACTGCTTCTTCGCACAACTCAGCTTTGTTTGTGCGAAGAAGCACATTGGGCTAATTGGTGAACAGGTGCGGGGTTCCCCAAGGGACTCAAAATGGACCTGTTTTGCTCACTTTTATTTTGTTTTCAGCGGTTGGCGAACACTTTAGGGGTTGTTTTGACAAGTTAGATCTTAAAAAGTTTTAGTGGTTGCCTACACCGTGGGATAGAGCTTTACATAAGCTTGCTTTCGAGTTTATTTTGATAAAAAGGGTCTCCTAAAATATCGACGAATTTCTTCTAAAATTAATCCCTTGGGTCTGTGTAATCCACTAATTAATTATTCGTTCCGCAGTAAGTTTTGAAATTAATTGAAATCCCTGAATATTTGTTGACAGTCAAAAAATTGGTTCAAATTTAGAATTTAATTTTGAAACACCATAAAGTAAAAATCAAAAATCTTTCTTGTTTTTTAAAGAGAGACAAACATTTTCATGTTACGAATTACTTGACAATATTTGAAAAAAATCTTACCACCATCATTATAAGCGCAAAATGTTGCTTTGCAATGATGGAGGACTTAGCTAGCAGAAGATTGAATCGGCTGGGTGGGAATCCGACGCATTTGTCCACTCATCTACTAATCGACTTTACGTTGGACGAATTGAACTAAACAGGTAATAATGCTGTATTTAGTCGACGGGGATTTCAATGGAAGGTGTTTTGTTTCAAATACCTTCGGTACAGGTGAATGATAATAAACAAGAATTGACTTATTTTTATAGCGCAGTTTTCGTGAGTGAAAAATCACTTAAAATCGCTTACCAATGTCGGGAAACACGCCAAACGCGTGTCCTACATTCGTTTTTGTGCTTAACTGCTGGTCTGTCGAACGACTTCCCGTCTTTTGTAGGTATTTCCTCCCTACTGCAAAATTGATATCCTTAAGACCCAGGACTCTACTTAAAAGCACCCTCCCCGTACAGCATCTCTTAAGTTTCCGTCGGGGATTTCTCCATGTAGAATTTTTTTTAATATCTCCCATGTTAGAAATATTACGGATTGTTTTTTTACATCCATGTTTAACCTACCAAGATATATATCGTAAGATTAATTGGACTAGGTTCATATTATGGCATAATCTGTGTCAATCGTTGGCACAATGATGACTGGATTCGATTACCAACAGATCTAGCAGATGTCCAATGATTCATTGAGGCTTAACCTTTGTGAAAATTTTCGACGTTCTTATGCATAGTATTTCATTTATAGGCCAATGCTCCTTGCGACAGCTGTAGAGTCAATTCTGTAAAGTCACTCAAACTAGACGATTGAGATCACTGTGAATTTATGCGATTAATTTAAGTTTTCAGAGGATTAGGTTCTTACCTTCATGTTTTTCATTCAAGTTCCTACCTATCAAACCATTTCGATATATCGAATTCCGAATTCAACAACACCGCGTTCGAAACAATTGACAATAAAACAGAAGAGTTTTGGTGCACAAAAATATGTTTGCTGGTTCGTTTTACTTGTTCATCGGTTTGTTGTTTTTATCTCCAAATAATATAAAAATAAATGTGGTGTTTTGTGAATATGAAACTAAAATCAGTGTGGTGTATTCGTTTCGTTAATAATACAATTGTGTAAGAATACTTCAAGAACTTTAAAGTCTAACTTCATCGGTGAGCGAATGGTTTCCCATTTTTCTTTCATTTCATAATCTTTCCACAAGCTACAATTAGACACTTCCATCAAGTAGTATAGTTAATCGTTTACAGTCTATTATTTTCCAAATTCATCTGAAGCTGGAAACACATTCGGTGTTTCATCCCAGCTTTGGATCCAACAGCAAGGAAATAGCAATATTTCTAATTGTATCGGTTGTGGTGATAGCTGATGATTGTTGTACGTTTTCCTAGATTCATTTTTTACGCTGTATTCCCGTCGTTTTGATTTTCATGAGATCTTCCTCAGGATGCATCTGGAAAATTCATTCGTTTTCACTCGTCAGAGTTAGGCAGAGATGCAGAACCGCCAACAAACTCAGTCTTGAGACACACTCCTTGCTTTATTCACATTCATGCAACGTCTCATACATACTTTTCTGTTATTCTGTCTCTTGAAATGGCCCGATTATGTATAGTATTTGATTCACTTGATCGATTTCTTCTACCATTAACTTCGCGTCATATTTTAAATTTAATTTCTTTAAAAACGCCTTTCATTTCCTTTGTTTCGGTTTTCTCCTCACTTGTATCCTTACAACTCAATACTGTCTACTGAAAACCCTATACTCATTGTCGTTACATATTTTCTTTTTACTTCTAATTTTGAAACTGTTAATTCGTGGTGGAACTTCATTTTAATGATTTTAATAATACCAAAATTTTAACTTTATTCCACTATTTTTTTTATTTAAGACCTGACCAGTTTCACCTTATGACGGGCATCTTAAGACTACTGGTCAAATTTAAACTAAATCAATGACATATATTATTAATGTCCGGAATAAACGCCTATTTAGTTTCATAGTGAACATCTGTGACTTTAGGTTTTGTTTTATTGCTGTCAGAGGCGGCTTTACAATAACATTAAAAATACATTTGGGTAGTTTTATTACCTTCTGGGAGACGGGTTACATGGGATGCGTTTGTTTTTGTTTGTGTGTTTTTTTTTAAATTTATATAATATCTATAGTTGTCAGCTTTACTTTTAACAGTTGTAGTTCTTATTATTTTGTTACTTGTTATATTCATACTGTTTGCATTTTTACAATCGTTTACTTATAATACTTGAATATTGATGTTTTTAAGTACCAACATGTTGACTGTCGTCAATATATGTAGTTTCCTTTTCTTTGCTTTGACAAATTTGTTAATATGAATACATACTTTTCCTCTGGATTTTTACACACTTAGCTTCTAGTAAATTGCTTTTTCAATCTGTTTATTTATTCTAGCTAAAATATAAAAAAATATACATGGGTTTGGTCCATGTCTGTCTCACTAGGATATTCCTGTGTCGAAACAGACGTAGTGTACATAAATTATATAATATTAAATGTAAATATTAATAAAGATAAAATAAAAATAAATAAAAAGGAGAAAGAAGAAAATAAATGAAAGATGAAATTAAATGAAAATTAGAACAAAGTTATTACATGGAGGTTGTATTTTATAGATATTGTTTAGGTTGTGCACAATAATAAAAAGTAATAAAAAGGAAAAAGAAATAAAAGGAAAAAGAAGAGAAAGATGAAATTAAATAAATATTAGAATAAAGTTATTACGTGGAGGTAACATTTTATAGATATTGTTTGGGAGTATAGAGGTTGTGCATAAGGTACATTTATAATGTTTTTGGGTGTTTTATGATCTAGGTAAAGGTTAATACAGAAAATAAAAAATAATATGTTAATATCAGAATCTTATTTATCTCATGATTTATGATAACGATCACGCTTTTAAATAGTTTTAATTTGTATACATATCTGTTATATATTATTTTCTCCTTGTTATATTAGGTTAGGTAATTTAATATGAAACATACTTGAGGTGAAATATTACAAAACTGCGCTATATAAGTTCACTGTTATTATTATTAACATTACTTCTCCGTTCATCCGCTCTGCGTGTCCAAACCATCTATTACAGAATACATTTTTCAAATTACGGTTGATTACTTAATACATTGAATCGAGTGTATATTACGTATAAATTACTTCAGTCCATTTAGGATAATATCTGAACAGGTAGGTAATGAATGGCCAATATAAAACAAGTATTTTATGCGGACAGTACAGTAGATTAGTGAGTTACGTAGAGGAAATTGGTACACCCACTAGCAAAAGTTGATTATTCTCAACTGTTGCGAAGTTATATAAAGTAATGGTGATTGTGTTAGTCCAAAACTTTAATTTGATGAACTCTAATCCCAACGATTATTATAATATTATGTTAATCAAAATAATTTATAATTTACTGAAAATTAGCCAATTTATTTCGAATAGTGGATGAGTTTGTGTATTTAGGAAGCATGTTTACGAGAGATGGAAAGGCCGATAAGGATATTGAAAGAAGGGTGAATGCAGGAAACTCCATTAATGGAGGACTGATGTATGGCAGTGAGGCATGGAACTGGCAGAAGAAGGATAATAAGTAGACTGAATGCTGTGGAAATGAGATCCTTGTGACGTACGTGCGGTAAAACCATGTGTGACCGGGTTAAAAATGTGAATATCCGGAAAGAATGCAAGGCTGATGTAAGCGTAATGAATAGGATCAATAAAGGGACGCTTAGATGGTTTGGGCATCTAGAGCGAATGAACGAAGAAAGGAGTGTGAAAAGAATATATGATGCCAAAGTGAATAGAAGAAGAAGTAGGGGACGAACAGAATGAGAACAACAAAAGAGTATGTATGAGACGATGTATGAATGTGAACGAAGCAAGGAGTGTGTGCCAAGACCGAGTTGTATGGCAGTCCGTCCTCTCTGCCTACCCCAGCGGGGAAACGGCGTGATGGTTAGTTAGATTATTTCGAATAGTAAATTATCCGAACATCGTTGTAAACCCCTATCGACTTACTATTTACACCTGTCGACCCTACTATTTAAAGCTCACGATGGAAATTACAATGTGAACTTTGGTATTATTTCCATTTAATGGCAGAAAAAGTCGGGGACGCCCGAGAAAGACATGACACGATCGAGCGAATCAAATCGATCGGGTCATGTCAACAGTCACAATAGAAGAGTATGTATGAAATGATGCATGAATGTGAATGAAGCAAGAAGTGTTGCATTTTCGATTTATGGCGATGCAAGTCAGAGTAGTAGATACTCACAGTATCGCCCTGGTGAAAAACACCATTCTGAATCGAAACATTGCTTAAAATGACTCTAGCTGTGTTTGGTGACCAGATCTGAATAGGCAGGTACTTTTCAACCTTCTTCTTCCCTATCTCCTTTTCCTCTCCACTACTTCAGCCTCACAACATACCCTAATTGGAGATGCCATAGTCTCACTGGCTCTAGACGGTTGGAAGCAGTTGGGACTCTTGTGCGGTATTCACTGTAAAAAAATAAATATAAATATTCAAAATAATGCCAAATAATGTGTTTTGGTTTAAAAAAGAAAAATTAAATTAGTTTAAAAAGAAAGGTAAACACTTCTGGGTTACGAATAACCTGACAACATTTGAAAAACTCCTACTACCATCATAATAAGCGAAATATGTTGCTTGTGCAATGTGATGGAGGACTTAGCTACCAGAAGAATTGAACCCACGACGCCCGGGTGGTAGTCCGACGCGTTTGTCCACTCAGCTACTAACCGGTTTTATTATATTACATTAGAACATAATATGTACTAAGAAAACAAAAACAAAAAAAACCTAACACAACATGTAACAGAAAGCAACAAGGGAGATGTATTTTCATCATTAACGGCGTTATGTAAAATTGTCTAATAAAACTTTTAGTTAGCTTTATATTCGTTTGATGAAAATTTCATTCATAAATGGCAAAGCAAAAAACGTTCATTTCAAACCGAATGATTGATTATTGTAATTTCTAGTATATTTTGAATTCTCATTTTAGATTCCATTGGAATTTTAATAAAGGTCGTATCCCATTTTCATTTGTGACGTTAGCATCATAAAGGTTAATGAAAATGTCTCTTTAGGTTTATTTAAGCTTATTAAATAAAATGAAAGGCTTTGAAATGAGATACGTTTCTGGGAAAATATCACGAGATTTTATTTGGCCTATCCCTCGTTAGGAAGGAACTGTCTTCCCCACTGAACGGTAAATTCCTAGAAGTGTGATCAGTAACGACTTAGGAAGCTGTTGTGCCAAATTTACATAAGACTGCTAAAATCCTAGGCCCCATACAGTTCAATATCTGTGAAATTTTACCTTGCTTAGGGCACACCAGACATGTTCACAACCCACAATGTTCGATTTCAAAGCGATAATTTGTTGGGTTCTTACCTTCGTGTTTTTCATCCAAATCCCTACTCACCTAACCATTTTCACCGTATCACCGTTTTGAATAAAACAGCGACCGTTCGAAACAATCTACAATCGAACAGGGGAGTTTTTATGTGAAGAAACGTGGTTGTCGCTCGTTCGTTTCGCTAGTTGGTCGGCTTGTTGTTAGATATTCTAAAAATATAAAATAAATGTGGTGTTCCGTTAATAACATGATTAAAACAAGTGTGGTGTTTTCGTGGTTTGTTTCGTTAATAAAATTGTGCAAGAAGATTCAAAGACTTAAAGTTCTTCGGTGAACGAATGGTTTCCCGTTTCCTTCTCTTATTCCCTAATCTTTACACAGCTATAATTAGACACTTCCATAAAGTAGTATTGTTGGATCCGAAGTTGCGATAAAACAGCGAATGTGTTTTCAGCTTCAGATGAATTAGGAAAATAGTGGACTGTAAACGATAAACTATCCTACTTGATGGAAGTGTCTAAATGTAGCTTGTAGAAATGGAAGAAAAATGGGAAACCATTCACTCACCGATGAAGTTGAAGTTCTTGATTCTTCTTACACATTTGTATTATTAACGAAACGAATCCAACAAAACACCACACTTAATTTTATATGACTTAATAATAATAATAAATGGATAACTTTTATAGCGCCGTTTTTGTGGGAAAATCACCTCAAGGGCGCTTTGCAAATTAATTTATCTAACCTATAATTTATCACTTAAGCTTATAACTAATAACTTACAGTTAAGATTTATTACTAATGGCTTACACCTAATATTTTCAACCAGTGACTTACAATAAGGACTTATAGCTTGTAACTAACAGTGAAATAGATGCTAACATTAAAAACATTAATATTTACAGACATTTAAAAATGTCAGACGAACTAAATTGGCTAACAATGAAATCGAATATAGTGAAAGGTAGGAACTGTATGAAAAACATGTAGATAAGAACCTAACAAATTATCACATTGAAATCCAACAATTACAGTATTTAGAAATTTTATCGTTTACAGTCCACTATTTTTCAAATTCATCTGAATCTAGAAACACATTCGGTGTTTCATCGCAGCTCCGGAACCAATACACTTCTAGCGGTTTATCTCCTCAGTGGGCATCCCTGTGGGCGGGTTCGCCGAAATTACTAGAAAATGAAAACCAACGTTTTCTTCAAATTCTACCTTACAGGAAAACGCGCACGAATTTTTAGAAAAATCATTTATTTACGTAAGAAAATTTTGGAAAAGATCAACTACGCAGAAGATATTGTCAGTATCGCCCGGTGAGAAACGTCTGAGTAAGGAAATAACGGAGGGAAGGGAAGTATCTGGATATTCAGATCTATTTACTAAACTAAATTGATATTGCCAATTCGAGAAGCTTTTCATCTCTGAATGTTGCAAATGGGCATACAATCGTAATTATTAAAGCAATATAAAAATAACTTT
This sequence comes from Drusus annulatus, assembly GCA_022651775.1. Lineage (NCBI taxonomy): Eukaryota > Metazoa > Arthropoda > Insecta > Trichoptera > Limnephilidae > Drusus > Drusus annulatus. The sequence goes on from JAGWCC010000748.1 coordinate 174,361, forward strand.
ATTTCAAAAGTACACAATGGAGTGCTTTTACCAACCCTGATGTATGGCAGTGAGGCACGGAACTGCCAGACAAAGGATGAAAGTAGACTGAATGCTGAATAAACGAGATCCCTGAGGCCTATGTGCGGCAAAACCATGTATGATCGTGTTAAAAATGTCGGATATCCAGAAATAATGTAAAGCTGATGTAAGCTTAATGAATAGGATTAAGAACGGGACGCTTTGTAAAAAAATAAATATAACTAACTAACTAACTAACTAACCATCACGCCGTTTCCCCGCAAGGGTAGGCAGAGAGGACGGACCGCCATACAACTCTGTCTTGGCACACACTTGCTTCATTTACATTCATACATCGTCTCATACAACTCTTCTGTTAACTCTTAACCCGATTCAAGTATTTGATCGTGCCTAAAAATAAATATATATATATATATAAATGTAAGAATCAGCTAAATTTTAAGTTATTATGATATGGTGATTGTGTCCTGCCAGGTAAATATGTTGCTGTATATTTATATAAACTAAGAATTAATATTAAGTAGAAATTAAGATTTGTACAGCGCCCTTGGGGGAAAATGTGAGAATAATTTATGACGCGAAAGTAGAAGAAATTGGGCCATGTCAAGAGTCAGAATAACAGAAGAGTATCTATGAGACGATGTATGAATGTGAATGAAGCAAGGAGTGTGTGCTAAGACAGAGTTGTATGGAGATCCATCCTCTCCGCCTATCCCAACGGAGAAGCTGCGTGATGGTAAGCTAGTTGATTTCGAAGCGAAGAATCTGTTAACTGAATAATAATAATAATATTTGGATGATTTGTATAGCGCCGCTTTTGTGAAAAATATCACAAGGGCGCTGTACAGATCTTATTTACTATTATTACATATTAATTCCTAGTTTAATGAGAAAACATACAGGCACATACTTACCTGGCAGGTCCCATCAAATATACACTTATTGAATAAGGTTAATGAATAAGAAAGCACAAAATTCTTAAAATGCTCTGGCATCATGAAAATTGCACAATTTTTTCTGTCTAGAATAAAAAATTCAAATAAGTAATATTTAGCACGCAACGCCATTCACATCGTGAGCTGTAAAGCTTAGAATTATCTTCTTTGTTTTTTCCACATTTTTCAATCTAAATCCTCGGGCGAAGTTGCTAAGTAAAAGCTGCGTAGCATTATTTAAAAATAATTTGCATTTTGTCAAGTTTTGCCCAAAAACCTTTGAACCGTAGCCAAAGATCTTGCCGGTCTGCCGAGAAATTCTTGTATCGTCTGTCCGCTCGCACTATTGTCCTGCCGCCGAGAGATCCGTGCTATATATTATTAATAAACATGGTCATGGCAACAGATTACATAATTTAGAAGCACTAGAAACAAAGAATGACATTAAAATTGATAATGAAATTTGTCCAGCAGTCCAATATTAGGTATATTTCATAAACATTAACACATAAAATTTCTCATCATTCTTTAATCACATTCTCTGTATCGGACGCTTTGAGCCTCCACCGGCTGCTCATTAGAGTGATAATAAATAATTAAATATGTTTTAGCATTAAGTGTAAATAATAATGTTAAAATTTCATGTTTTGTTGTTTCCGAGCAAATACTGCCCGGGAGCTATGTTTACGCTGCTTGGCCAGACTCATCTGACGTGCCTAGCTTTGAACTTTGAACTTTGAATTTATTTGTTCACAGAGATCCTAAACAATGAGTTTACTGGCTCTAACATAATTATAAAAGATTATCTATAGATACTTTACGGTTGAGTTTATTTTGAGATGGATGGGAAATGTGACTTAAAAACTATACTGCGGCTGTGTGCAGGTTATCATTATCCTTACGTAGGACATTCTTTGGTTTGACGTATTTGAATTTATCGTTTTCGCTGTAATTAGCGAGCGTGTTTATCTTGGGATTTGCGTGACCTTTTAGGCCGCCGTAAAATTTAGAAGCCTGCGTGACAATAAAATCTTCTATCAGCGGTATATTGGAATCGTTATGGAGAGTAGAGATTTTACTCCATTTAGGCGCATTTAGCGCGAGTCTAATGGCTTTGTTTTGAAACTTTTGAATGACTTTAATGTGACTTGGTTTAGCATGTCCCCAGATTGGACATGCGTAAGAGAACCCTGACCTTATGGTCGATTTGTATAAGAGCAATTTATTATCCGTTGATAGACGACTTTTTTTGCCCAGCATCGGGTAGAGCGCGGAGAGGCATTTATTGGCAGATTTAATTTTTTCCGTGATATGTTTCTTCCAGGTGAGCTTTGAGTCAAGCGTGACACCTAGGTACTTGATTGACTTTACCCAAGGGACCTTTTGCCCAAACAGTTTGATGAATGGGGGCCGTTTCGCCTGTTTCTTTGTGAAAACAGTCGCGGCGCTTTTAGTTGGATTTATTGAGATTCTCCACTTTTTACACCATTCTTCAGTGAGAATGGCTTGCTGCTGAACCCGCTTTGTGGCGGTGAATTCGGCAGGTGAACTAGACATGATGTTAGTGTCATCCGCAAATTGAGTGATTTGAATGTTATGATTGATAGGTTTTGGGATATCACTTGAGTATATATTGTACAAGGATGGAGAGAGTTGACTGCCTTGAGGGACCCCGGCTGAGAGGGGTCGTGATGTGGAGTAAATATTTTCTATTCTGACTTTGAAGAAGCGCTCTTTTAGGTAGCTAGCTATCAATTGCGTAAGTCTCAAAGGGTAACCTAGAGCGTTCATTTTATATAATAGACCGTTATGCCAGACTTTATCGAAAGCTTTACTTACGTCGAGTGATAAAATGACTGTTTTTTTATTTGTGTTGAAACCCTCCGTGATGTGTTCTACAACACGCAGGAGTTGATGGTTGGTCGAGTGACCTGCTCGAAAACCATGTTGGAAGTCTGGCAAGAATTTACTGTCCTGAGTGAATGAGTTTAGACGTATAAGAATGACTTTTTCCAGGATTTTACCTAGGCATGGAAGGAGACTGATAGGCCTGTGATTCTCCGTGAATAACGGGTCCTTGCCTGGTTTTGAGATTAAAATTACATCAGCTATTTTAAAATCCTTTGGAAAGCATCTCAGACGGAGTGCTGCATTGCATATTGCTGTCAAGGCGCAGATGCCTTTTTTAGGAAGATATTTTAAAATTTTGTTTGAGATGCCGTCAGGACCGGCGGCTTTTTTTTTCTTTAATTTTTAATGATGTTCATTATTTCTTTAGGGAGTTGAGCACCTGATTGGGGGTCTTCAGGATCGAGATTTAATATGTTATTTACTTTTGAATCCACTTTTGCGACGAAAGCTGGGTCATCGTGTTCCGTGTTCGGAGAGAATTGATTTTCAAGGCTATCTGCGAAGGCTTCAGCCTTGTCTGCAGCGGAGTATACTAAACCGTTGGGGCCTTGAATCGGTGCGATTTTCGTCGTCGGGCGTCTGAGTGATTTTGAGAGCTTCCAGTACGCTGCTCTGTCGTCTTCTAATGATGTTATAAATTCGTGCCATCGTTCGTTACGAAATTCATTGAGGGCGTTCCGTACCTCTCTATTTAAGCGATTTAAGTGTTGTTTGACTATCGGATTGCAAGATCTCTGCCATTCCTTTCTTACAAGATTTTTTTCCCTAATAAGATCCTTGATCTCTTCGGGTATTCCGTGCCGCGCTGTGTCGTTGGGAATATCTTCAGACGCTTCCGTGATGCATGATTTGATTGATTGAATTAAATTGGAAGTGGCAACATTTAAGGTGGCTTCGTCGGGAATTGAGGTAGGTATTATTATGTTTTTGTTTAGAAGTTCGGTGAATTTATTCCATTTTATTTTTGTGCGTGGAGTATTATAGGGGACCAAAGGGTTTGATCCTCCTGTTAATGTTAGGAGAATCGGATCGTGGTCAGAACTTAATTCGTCGAGTACTCGGAGGGAGTGCAAATGGCTCGTGTCTTTGAGGATGACGATATCTATCACTTCCGGCCTACCGTTGTGATGATGAATCGTCGGTCTGTTCGGGGCATCTACTACGATATTTTTAGTGCTCGCGTATTTTGCGAGTACGTTACCTTTGGTATTATTTCGATGGCTATGCCACGATCCGTGTTTTGCGTTCATGTCGCCAGCTGTTATAGTGGGGACATTTTCCGCCAGGAGTTGATCTAATTCGGATGGAATTAATTCTCTATTCGGTGGTACGTAGACCGAGATGAGTTTGAGTGGTCCAGAGTGGGTGTTGATTATTACCGATGTGGATTCAATATTATCATTAGTGAAGGAATGTGCTAGACGGTGGTCAATGTTATTCTTAACCAAGATGGCGGTTCCGCCTCCTTTCTTGGAAAGTCTATCGTTACGGTAGGTAATAAAATTCGGTATACGGAACTTGTATGATGGTTTCAGCCACGTCTCGTTGATGAGGAAGACTTCAATACCATTATCGTGAAGGAATTCAGTTATTTCCTCCTTGTGAGACCGGACTCCCCCGTTGGCGTTCCAATAGGCCGTCTGTAGGTTGAGAGGTTTAACATTGTGTCTAGACATTATGAGATCTTAGAAGGGCTTGGATTTTTGCCAGCTCTGCGGTGGCATGTTGGATGGAAAATTGAAGCGCCGTGGCTTGTTCAATTAGCGCTTGCACGTGGACCGGGTCCAGTGGGCGCGGAGGTGGAATGGATTCCGGGGCGCACTGGGGCGCCTTGGAGGGCACGGGCGGTCGCTCTAACCTGAATTGCTGGCTAGGGCCAGGGTTTGAGGGGGCCCGTTTCTCCCTCTGGGAGGAATCGGGGATTAATGTAGTGTGGCACAGGCCAACTACGGTGAGTGGGAGGAGGCGGAGGGGATGGGATGGGATGGGATGGGGTGGGAGGAGATGGGGTGGGAGGTAGGAGAGGAAGGGGGGGAATTCCGCTCGAGAGGCTGCGGGTCCGGGCTGGCTATACGCGGTAGATGTGGATGGATAACTTTGCTGGTGATTTGGTTGCCACCTTTGCTCCCTGTTATTTGGAGCTTGGTAACGGTTATATCGGTTGAATTTATTGAAATTGTAGTTCTGTTGATAATTGGGATTTTTGTTGAAATTAAGGATTTTTTTCGGCCTGGCGGGGCACCCACCATAGTTGGCAGTGTGATCCCCTTGGCATAGGGCACACTTTGCAGGAGTGTCTTTGGATTTTTTACAATCCGAAGAACGATGTGGGCCAGCGCATTTGACACAGCGTTCTACGCCGTGACAACAGGTAGCTGAGTGACCGTGCGCCTGGCAACGGAAACACTGTCCTATTCTCCCTTTGTTTCGTAGTGATTCTACTTGGATTCTCAATCGGAAAATCGATGTAAGGTTGTTGAAAATTTCTTTTCCTGCCTCGTTCTTCGTCAAGGTGACGAGGACAAGGGGGATCGGTTGTTTAGTACGGCCATTTTTCATCCTGTGGACGGCCTGAACGGGATAATTCAGAGCTAGCTCCGATTTTATTTCGTCAGAGGAGATGTCCTCTGGGATACCTCTGAGTACGACCCTCAGAGGCTTCTCTTCCGGGAGGCGGAAAGTGTGGAATTCGATATTCCTGCTAAGCAGGTTTCTCGATACTGCGTGATGATCACGCGGAGTTTTTACGATGATGTGAAGGCCGTTTCCCATGTTTTTGGCCGTAAAGTCGATACCCTTTTCTTCTAGTGACCTGAGGAGGGCAGTAGTTTCGGTTTTTTTATGGATTACTATAGGCGGTATACGCGCAAACTTACGCGGAGTTTCCTCCGATGGTCTAGATTCTTCCGTTAGAGCGGGAGATGTTGGGGACGGAGACTGCGACCTGAGTGGTGCAAACTTGTTGTTTATTAGAACAGCTGAGGGCGATGGAGAGCGAGAGCGTACGTTGGCTGCTTTTTTTTTCGAGATCGGAGACGATCTCGGAGAATTAACTGGCGTCAGGGAGCCGTTTGAGTTGATTCTAGTGCGCTTACGCCTCACTAGTTCGTACCCCGATTCATCAGATGATGAGGCGCAATCGTCCATTTCAATTTGGTTGTCCCAAATGCGGGATTGGCCCGGTTGGGATTGGTTGTATAGGTTATTATGCGACTCTACGGCAGCATTTTCGAAGAAGGATTGCGAGACTAGCCTATAGAGGTGATCCTTTTCCTCAGGAGTAGGATCACGACCAATCCTGTTTGAGAGGAATGACTTTACGTCAGATTCGAAAGCTTGATGGGATTGAGACATTTTTGGATTTTTAACTTGAATTTATTTAATTTATTATTTTTGAAAATAGATACTGATGTTATTTGCGTGTAATTAGTGGTGAAGCCTTGAGGTGCTAATCGGTTTATAATTGGTTGCAGGAATTTAGTTTCGGTTACTGGGCGGTTGGGACTCTGGTAGTTAAGCGAGAATTATTATTTGTTTGACTGGCTGAGAATTCTGGGAAATTCGGTTGGCAGCTCGGTGCCCGACGTAATTCGTGGAATTTTAGACAAATAGGAATTTACTTGAAGATGACGGTGAACTCTGTGAAACACTTAGATTCAAGGTAAGGTAAAATTGCTTACTGCGTGGATTGGAGCTGGATGCTGGTATGAGGAAGCCTCCGGAGGAGACTCGCTTTGCGGTGAAGCTGCTTTCGACGGCTGGACTGGGCTTGACGCACGACACAAACACTGAATTTTGAAATTGAATTTTGAAATTGGATTAGATTTGATTAAACTTGATTAACTAGATTGACTCGATGACACACTTCACTGAAGAACACGATCACCAACGACACACGGTCCTGGTCACAAAGTGAAAAACCTCCCTGAGGCAAAAACACTTCGTATAACCTGGCACTGATATATCACTTTTTTTATAAATATGTACGAATAATAATACAATAATTGCAGAATACCCGCCTGGGCAGATAAGGAGCGAATATTGAAAGCGAAAAATCTGATAACAGAAATCGGTATCGTAAATAAGCTGCCGTAAGTGCAGGAGATGTTTACGCTATCGAGGTTGAAAGCAGAATGTTGATGACGTGCCTAGCGGCGGGGTACGCGCTATATACGTCCCACTCCACAACGATCAGAGGCTAAGCGATACAACAAGCTAGCTCCGACCCTTCCCCGGCGACGGCCGAGAGCTTATGGCGCTCTACCGGCCGTTTGTCAAACGATTTACTAGGCTGGCAGTATTTACGCCGCATCCCCTCTCTAGCGCCCGGAGGCTGGCCGCCCCGGTCAATGGACCGATCCGTAGCCAATGAGCGCTAGGCAGAGATTCGGCGTATTTCAAAATCTTGTTGTTGCGTAATTATGGTTAGGTATTAATTTGTTAACTAGATTGGCGGGAATTCAGTCATCGGTACGATAAATAAAAGTACACAGATCTGACGGCTGAATTCCCTACTACATAATTGTATAAGATAAAATGTTGTGATTATGTTAATTAAGTAGTTATAAGACAAAACATGTACCACCACCCCTTATGTAACCCCCCTAGTAATTTGTAAATTGTAAAACTTTGAGATTAATAAAAATGCTGGGAAGAAGTGGTTTATTGGAAACGAAAGGTCATAAAGAGAGCTGATGTTGGTATATTTTGCCTTCCCGCTAGAAAAATGCTAGCGGGAGCTACGAGCTCTCAAAGAGGAGAACTCGCAAGAAACCGGGCGTTTTGAGCGCCCGAATCCCGGGTCCAGCGGATGCTGGGCCGGGGATATAAATACAGGGCCCAAACCGGTCCAAAGTAGAACACTCTCAGCATCTCTACCGACATCATCTCTCCTGACTCTACGCTTCTGACCGCTTCTTCCCGCCTGGACTCTACAACTTCGTTTGACTGCTTTTCCCTGGACCATCCGCCTTCTCCCGCCTTTGGAACTTCGACTTGCTGCAACCGACCCAGGCCCGCTTCGCTGATTGACTTGAAGAAACTGGCCCCTTAAAATTTATAGTCAATGTGCTGACAAAACGTCTGGTACATTCTCAGTTGTAGGTTTGGCTCTTTCATTTCATATTATCTGTCTCTTTCTCTCTGTTCCTTTGTTATAAATTAAATGTTATTCTATTGTTTTTTCACTGTTCTCTTATTTTGTTTTATATTGTGTTCTCCCGCTGTATGTATACATAACCGCACACTTGGTATTTTTTGTTCAGTTTAATTTTGTACCCTGATGATGCTTAGGCTAAGCGAAACCTATCGGTCATAAAAAATAAAATAAAATCTGTGTTCTTGTACAAAGTTATTATTTCATTTTCATTATATGTATTCTGTTAAATTTATGACACGTTCCGACGTAGTTCTCGGCGGTAAGCCACGCACCGTTTTTCACTCTGTTCGACTTGCTCACGCCAGCTTGATTACCATGCTATTTTCCGCTAACTGCACGCATTAAAAAGTAATCATATATGTTCGAGATTAGGTAATTCTCGTCAAGGCTCTCTCCCCTTATAAAAAATATAAAACTTCGCCCTATCTTCCTCTATCGTCGTCTTTGATCACCTTCTATCCCCCTCGCTGTTTTAAATGCCCCCCTCCCCCTCTCTTGATTTTCTCCTCTGAAACTTGTTAATCGTGACGTCGTATAAAGTGGCAAAAATCAATATGTCGGTGATTGTTTTTGGTTTGTTTACTTTTTGTAGTAAACTCGCATCAGAACCTTTTCAGAATATATTCCCTGGATTTTATCTCCTCGATATTTCTGCACTCCCGGTAGAATACAAATGATTTTGTTTTTCAACGCTTGCCTTTCTACTCTACGTCTTCTGTGTTTCCTACCTCCTACAACGTGGGTCTTTTCAAGACCCAGGGTCAATCCCTCTTTTTCTCAATCCTTCTTTTCCTCATCAAAGTAATCTCAGAGTGTTAGATATTTTCAGTATCGCCCAGGTGAAAGACCACCATTCAGAATCGAAGCGTTGCTTGAAATGGCTTTAGTCGTATTTGGCGACCAGATTTGAATAGTATAATACTTTCCAATCTTTCTCTTCTTCATCTTCTACCCTTAACCACTTCAATTCAACCTTACAACAAACCCCAATTGGGGATGCCATATTCACGCTGTCTTCGGATAGTTGCGAGCAGTTGGGCTTTGGGTCTTCGGCACCGGTGTATAGTCGGAAAACTCGCCAAACGCGCGTCCAACATTTCGATATTATTCAAATTCGATACATGAGAACGGGTCGCTTTTACGACTCGTTCTTGCGTTCAACAGCTCGGCTGTGAAACTTTGCCGGCCTCTGTGTATTTCCAACGGCTAGTTGTATTTTGATACAGTACTAATAACCCGCATAATAATGCGGTTTAAATGAAATTATTCTCGTTGTACACTTAGTGCAGTACGCAAGATGTACTGAAGATTTATCCGTTTGCGGTCGCTTCGTGGGCGCCACGCTGCAGCGGCAGCGGTCCATCTGATTCCGTTTTCCCCCAAAAACCGGGATTTTACCTTTTTTTTTAATTTTTTTTAAATTTTCAAAAATTTTCCGTTGAAAAAAGGTTTTTAATTTTTTTTCCCCCCCCCTTTTTTTCCCCTACCCCATTCAGTCCCCAATACCCAATTGGGGAACATAGTATACAGTTGGGGGTTTTGGGGGTAGTTGCCCGGGGTTTTTTTTTTAAAAAAAATTTTTTTAAAATTTGATTTTAAATTTTTTGCCAAATCAAAAACTTTTGGCCCAATTAAAACCGGCTTCCCCTTTTTTTTTCCCCCCTTTTCCCCCTTTCCCCCCCCTTTCCCCCCCCCAACAAAATTGGGGATAATTGACATTTTTTTAGGGGGGGGGTTATTTGGGCGGTTTAAAAAAAAAAATTTTAAAAATCCTAAAAACTCCATTTCCCCTTTTGTTTTGGGTTGGTTTTGCCGTTAGGAAGCCCCCCCCCCCCCAACCCCCAGTAACCCCCTTTTTTAATCTTATCCCCTGAAAAACCGGGGGTTTTTTTCTTTGTGTTTCCTTTAAAAAAAAAATCCCTTTTAGTTTTATACCCCCTAATCCCGCCTTTTGGGGGTTTTGAATACGTCCCCCCCTCACTAACTTCAGCCTCCCAAACCCCCAAAAAGGGTTCCACGTATCACTGGAGACGATTGGGGGCTTGGGATCACATAATAATAAAAAAAAAAAAAAAAAAAAGTAAAAAACCCCTTTAAAAAAAACCAGAAAAAGGTGAATTTTAATTTTTGGGTTTTTTTTCAATTTTGTTTTTTTGTAATTTTACACATTGTTTTTCGTTAAAATTTAAAAGTTAAGGGGTTTTTTTTAAGGAAAGTTTCAGTTTTTTTTCTTCGATTTTTCAAAAAAAAAATCTTGTTTAATTTTGCGCCCAATAAAAACTCAACAATTTAAAGTCGCGGGATTGGGAGCTTTTTGCCAAAAAATTTTAAAAATGGACAACCTTTAAAAACCCATTTTAATGGGATAAATCCTGGGGGTGGAAAAAAAAACATGGTTACCATGGGGGGGTTAAAGACAAAAAATCATAAAAAATCCCCGCCCTCTTTTTGGGCCCCCATTAAAACCCAAATTTTTTGTCTGCATTAAAGGT
>JAGWCC010000749.1:0-187100 GCA_022651775.1 Drusus annulatus
AACGGGAGCCAGGTCAATCACACGACCCAATAAATTATACCGTCGTAAAGGCCTGACTCCCAGCTACAAAAAACAATGTAATTTCATATATGTAAATGTTAGGCTAAGTTAGTAATTAAGATTTTTAGCCCAAAAAACGGGCACCCTTTTTGTACTTGTGTTTTAAAATGTTTATTCTTACCTTAATAAAAATGATGGAAGAGTGTGGAGAAGTTGAGGTTAAAAGGTGATGCTTAGGAGAAGGGGATAGATTAATTAAATCTGTCCCACAAAATTGCCAGCCGGCCGGGGAGAGAGCGAAAGAGGATGCTAAATCCTCTCATACATCGCTCATACGCCTCGGCTGTGCGCTCCCAAGGCAATGAAATATTGCGCAATAATGGGAGAAAAGGCAGATCACCAGCATCCTCCGCCAGCATCATCTACCTACCTTGACTTCTCTCCGCTTGACATCGCCTACAACTTGACTCCTGCCTTTTTCTTCTGACCATCGCCTGCCCCTGGACCGCCTGACTACAACTTTCTCGGACCACGCCGCAGCATCTTCATTTGAGAGCAGAACCAGCCCCTACAAGTCAACCCTAGTCGACTCCCTTACAACGAGACGACCACTTGGAGCACTTCGCAGATCGGGACCGCCCCCCCTATTACAGTTTACTTGTGTACCTGATCACGTCGGGTACAGATATATTATATTTAGTAAGTCAATATCACAATATAAGCATACATTAGTACAGTTTTTGCATCTAGTAGAGTTAATTTATTTGATGAAACTATTTAATTCTGGATAGCTGCTATTCAATGCTATTTTTTCTTTCTTGTACAATATTTTTGAACTGTTTATAAGTATATTAAAATATAGCACTATCCTAAAATAGCACTTGAAATTCTTCACTCATTCCATGACAAACTAGAGTAGCTTTATAAAATTCCCGACCCTAAAAAATTACATTTCTCTTACATTATAACACGATATTATATAAATATTGCATCATAATTCTATAATAATTCTGTTAACTCCACTATTATTATATACTACTTAAAAATTAGCATTTTCTTTTTTCTTTAGGTAATGCATTTTTTTTAATTTTCTTTTGGTAATTTATTTACTATCAATAATTGTAGAATTGTTACAGTGTAAAATGTATGTATATTTGTATCGTATCCACTGTCATTAATTATAGGATTTAGTGCTTTGCAACTTTACCTGCTGTCAATGTATCTTATATGGTACCAAGAGAGTTTTACGGTCAGTATCTGTTGTATCATCTAGCATTGTGTAACAAATATCAACATATTTTATATAATTCTACTTGTACTCACTGTCACCTACCTCAGAACAGGGTCCAATGACCTAGTGAGGAAGGTAATGTAAAAAATAATGTAAGAAACAAAAGTTAATAAAAATATATATATATATTTACAAAAAAAAAAATTAGATATATACCGTCTTGATAATTGAATGACCGGGAACAAATCATTTTAATGACATGTTTGTAGGTCATATTATAATACAGAAAGCACTGCAGAATAACTTTAAGAAATCCAGCACTCGACACTTTACTAAAAGCAGGTCAGTGCACAATGCGCAGTAGAGAGCTGAAACGTATTCTGCATATAATTTCACCTCCATCATATTCTCTGTTTAGCCCCGGCCTCTCCAACTATTCTCCTTGAGTATTCCCCCCGTGCCTCGAGATCTCAACAGCCACCCTCTTCTGCCCGAGCAACCCCGGGACATTACACTATGGGAGATATGTAGGGCAGGACCTACCCCACTGCCGTAGTGCTTCATACTTCAACACACCCTACAGATTCTTATGCTTATAGTCATGATAGTGACGCGAGTACAACAGTATCTTGTATCGTTGTGTAAAATAATAATAACTGCTTCGCATTTATATAGCGCAGTTTTGGGATATTTTACCTCAAGTGCTCACGGGATGTAACTTGACTTGCCAAGAAAAAATATTAGTTGATTTAATCCACCCTTTTCTAAATAAAATAATGTCTGCCCAAATACATTATGGTAGGTAAGGATTTGAAAATATAATTTTTTATTTTTGAAAATTTCACTTCAGTTCACACTCGTACGTATATTCGTTCAGAGATAATTACTTATATTTTCGTAGAAAGCAATCACTTTGTGTTTTGACATATTTAATGAAACTGAAATAATAACTTTGTATAAGACCACAGATTTAATTTAATTTTTTTATGACCAACCGGCTCCGCTGAGCCTAGGCATATATAAATACTTTTTTATTATTATTTAATCACCTTCTCAGTTGACGTTTTGCCTCTTTCATTTCATATTATCTGTCTCTCTCTCTCTCTGTTCCTTTGTTATAATTTCAATACTATCGTATTGTTTTCTATTTTTTACGTTGAGTTCTCCCTCTGTATGTATATATAACCACACACTTTGTTTTATTTGTTCAGTTTAATTTTGTACCCTGATGATGCTTAGGCTAAGCGAAACCGGTCGGTCATAAAAAATAAAATACACCCGGCTTACCAGGATATTTTTTTGTCATTGAACATTATGGAACAAACAATATTGCATCGCCTTATCGTTTGACTTATAAATATATTTTTGTTTTATATATAATGCTGTGGGGAGAATATTTTGAAGAATGAAAGGAATGAACAAGTGTCTTGAAGAGGCCCATGTTGTAGGAGGGAGGAAACACATCCGAGCCATTAAGCAAAAGAACAAGTCGTAGAAACGACCCGCTCTCGTGTGGCAAATGCCAACCGTGTACTTGTATATATTTGAAAGTTTCACAGCTCATGGTAAAAACACGATGTAAAACTAGTTGCGTTCGCGTAGAAATTGCGGATAGAAAAAGGTGTGCAAAATTTCAAACAATATCGAAGTCATTCCAAAGAGATCCATAATAGTTGTTCTATCAAAACGTTCCAAGCCTTAATTACACCGAGAAGCGTTGGACTAAATGTGTCTAGGTAAAAAGAATTTTTGGTCAGTTACTTTAGTCACATTCCTGTGTCCAATTCGGCGTGCAGCATTGTAACACCAATTGAAAACACGAACTCTTGCTGATTTTAATAATACCATTTTTTTTAAACTTTTTTCCACTATTTTTTTATTAAAGACCTGACCGGTTTCACCTTATGACGGACATCTTTAGACTGGTACAATTTTAATGAAGTCTATGGAATATATGCTATTAGGTCCGGAATGGACGCGTATTTTTTCCTGTTAAGGTTTTTAACCCGAGACCTTTAAGTCCAGAGCTATTGAGCTAACCGATTTTGTTATCAGGATTGGTAAATCACTTTTAATGGACTGATTCGATTTCAAGTGCGATAATTTAGTAATTTAACAATACTTTAAAGCGGTGTGATAATTCGAAGAAATTTTGTTGTCTCTTTCTTTCTCATGGTGTACTACGTAAAAACCCGGAGAAAGTGATTTATCCCAAATTTGTATAGGTTGAGTAAAAAGAATTAGCTCTTCTCCATATATTGTTACTTCAAGCTTGTTATATTCATTCACCTGTTTGCATTTTTAGAATCCTTAAGTTATAATAATACTTAGATATTGATGTGATAATTTAAGATTAGAAGGTTCGTTACGCCTTCATCCAGGAGTAACATACAGCATCTGATGATGATTAAATCCACGTCAAATGTAACACGAGCAGTGGCGCAACACCCTCCTTTCATAAAAAAAATGGAAAAAGGGGCCCTTCGCTGAACTGGGCTATAGAGTTCAAGTACGTACATAATAACACATGGAGGTATATCCGCAAGGGCTGGGAGGTACCACCCATCGCCACGGTGCGACGGTGTCATGTGTGACTTCAAAGGGAGGAAAGAAGGAGCTCGGGCGGGGTAAGCCGGGGGGATGAAGCGTCAATGGAATGAAAGATGGACGATTTCCGTGAGATGAATAAAAAAAAATACACTTTTTGACTTTCGCGGAGCACGTCGGTAATTTTCACGATTCCACACAAAAGAAATGATGGATGATTGTAAAGGCACCAGAATTGTGCGGAATATTTGAGATATGAGGTATTCTAAATAAATTCTATCTAGATGCCTTTTCCGTGTACCCTTACGGATATACGTTTTGTGGTTGCGAAAGCTACAACGAAAAAAAGTTAGCGTAGGAGTGAAACCTTGGAGTAAGAATAGGCATGAATAGGTACCTTTGCGAAACAGTGTAGTCAGCATTGTTGACCTTATACTGACTCGATATAAATAGACAAAGATACTTTAAAGGAAGTTGGATAGCCTATTAGTCGCCGCCCACATGGAATTCGGACATTTTTAATAAACATATTTGAACACATTAAACAAAACAATATCAATACACCATTAACATGATTTATCAAGTCGAAATATAATACAAACACTAATAACAGAAGGTTTGCCTAAATAATGGTGGAATTTTTTATGGTTTTGTTTTTATTTCATTAAAAATATGAAAATTCTAAATTCCCGGTCAAAAATATTTGAAACTGTTAAAATATCTCTGAAAAGTGACGTTTTGTTATCTTTGTTTGGTCTTATTTGAACACCCAGAGTGGTAGATCCTCTAAGTATCGCCCTGGTGAAAGACCACCATTCAGAATCGAAACGTTGCTTGAAATGGCTTTAGCCGTGTTTGGTGACTAGATCTGAATATCCAGGTACTTCCCAACTTTCCTCTTCCCTATCTCTTTTCCCTCCCCACTACCTTCAACCTCACAACATACCCTATTTCGAGATGCCATAGTCTCACTGGCTCTAGACGGTTGGGAGCAGTTGAGACTCTTGTGCGGTATTCATATTTAAAAAAAAATCACGCATAGCACATATCACCATCATTTTCGATTTATTTGTATAACCACTGCAAGTTTTTTAATCAACACAAATATAGGAAATAACCTCAAAATTCGTTGACGTAAGTTATACGACTCAATGATGTGAAGTTAGCGAGGACGGAGCTGATTCTCACATACTTAGAAGTGCTGCAATATGATATGAAGACTTTTTTGTTTTTTCTTTCTCATGGTATACGACGTGAAAACCCGGAGAAAGTGATTTATCGCAAATTTGTATTGGTTGGGTGAAATTTTGTAGCTATATCTCCATGTATATCCTTACTCAAAGTGTAAAACATTCCACTAAATAGATAGAAGTGTATAATGGGTATGCACCTGAAGTAAGCACATGTTTCCTTACTTTGATCGTTTTTTTTATAATTTTAGTTCCTTGAACATCAATGTTTACAAAGTAACCAATTATAATTAATATACTTTTTGACTTAATAATTAATAACTTACATATTACTTGATATTACTAATGCATTTTAAACGGTTCTTCCAGGCTATTTTTAATGTATTAATTGGCATAATTTGGATTGTTTCCGGCAGCGCATTATAACATTTTGTCCCTAAGTAAGTAAGCTATTTTGTATATTTTATAATTAATACCGCACAAGAGTTTCAACTGCTCCCAACCGTCTAGAGCCAGTGAGACTATGGCATCCTCAATTGGGGAAAGTTGTAAGGTTGAAAGCAGTGGAGAGGGGAATTATATGGAGAAGAGGAAGGTTGGGAAGTACCTGGCTCTTCAAATCTGCTCACAAAACACGGCTAAAGCCACTTCAAGCAACCTTTCAATTATTAATGGTGGTCTTTCACCAGGGTGATACTTAGAGTATCTACCACCTATCTACCTTATTCGCTCGGATGTGATTAAGTTTATCACCTTTTCAATCTGTGGTGATTATCAACAACATTGTTTTAAGATCTATGGTAATACCACTGAGAACCAGGTTGTGACCTTTTTTTGTTGTTGCACGGACCGTACAGAGTGGTAGATACTCTAAGTATCGCCCTAGTGAAAGACCACATTCCAGAATTGAAACGTTGCTTGAAATAGCCTAAGTCGTGTTTGGTGATTTGATTTAAATAGCCAGGTAATTCCCAACCTCTCTCTTCCACATATTCTTCCCCTCCGTACTATAATCAGCCTCACAACATATCCCTATTGGGGATGCCCTAGTACCCTGGCTCTAGACGGTTGGGAGCTCTAGATGTGTTCAAACCGAAATTTAAGAAATATAATTCAGATATAATTATCCCCCAAATTAATAAAAATAAAAAGCCCGTTTCTTAAAACGAATAAGGAAACACCAATGCCTCTCCTTAATGACCTTTTGTCAAATCCAAACAATAGAATACCCTTAGATAGGGAAACTCCCCAAGTCAATAGACATCAAAAATAATTACAATTTATCAGAAAAACTTAATAAGGACATTGGTAGTTAAAAATCAAAATAATAATAACATTAAACATGATATTAATAGTCCGTCTGTATGTGGCTTCTCCACAGTTTGATAATGCCCTCAGAAGGCGAAACAGCTGTCACGCGTAAAAATAATTACATCGCAGAGCTTTTAACTAAAAATTATTTTTTTAAAATTTAAAATAATTATTGTTTAAATAAAATTAAAGAACCTAAAAACACTATTAAAGTAAATAATGAGAAAGGTGAGAGCTTACAACGGAGCTTTCAATGGCAAGCCTTTACGAACTGATCAAAATTTCAAGACAGGAACAAAACAACTCATATTTTCAATTAACTGTACCAATTTCATCTCCACTTTGCTAAAGAACAAAATTTATAAAAAAAAAGTTTCTCCAAAAGTGGCAAGAAATGGAAGCATATTTATTCAGAATATGGGTCACAAAAAGCATTCACTCATCTTTGTCCTAAAAATGTCAGTCAACTACCTTCCAGCCCTTCGCAAGGGCGGGTTTTTCACAAACACATGAGATGATAGCGGCGGTACTTCGTGCATACATCGAGCCTACATTCCGCCCTATTCAGCCGCCCTTTGTTACGTCCCCGCCCTTCGCGGGGCGGTTGGAAGCCTCGATGCCTCACGCCGACGTTGTGTTCAATCACTTATATTTATATTGGAAACAGAGAATGTCAGATATATTTTTTTATGAAGAACGAAAGGGTTCTTTTCGTGTGCCATTTCGTAAAGTGTGTAAATAATGATAATTTTATAAAGTTTTTTTTCTCCATCACTACAGCTGTGAAACTACTTTTTTTTTTTTAAAGAAAGACAAACATTCCCGGGTTACGAATAACCTGACAATATTTGAAAAACTCTTACTGCCATCATAAGAAGCGGAAGATGTTGCTTGTGCAATGATGGAGGACTTAGCCAGCAGAGGAATTGAACGCACGACGCCCGGGTGGGAATCCGACGCGTTTGTCCACTCAGCTACCGACCGGTCGAAGGTTGTACTAGGCATCTAGGCATGTACCGGTCGTACTAGGTATAGGTATCGCAGGCAGAGGTAGCACAAACATAGTACTCACAGGGATGCATTGCTAGCATACAGCATGTTTCAAACCTGTTACCCTACTTCAGAAAAGAAAATTCCAGAAAAATTGAAAACTCTTCAAAAGTTCAAATTTGAACAACGTAAACACTTGTTCTCCATTTTCCACTAAAAACAAGAAGTAGGCTTAAGCAAGAATAAATTATGTTTCTCAGTGACGTTTCCCAAGGATATCACTGTCGAAAGTTAATACAAATGCACTAATACACAAAATGATAAGTGAGTGAACTCTAATTGCAACCAATCTCAACGAATCATCAAATGCTTTCCATGGAAGATCTTTGGCGTAGTGATATGTGCGCAGCTTTTTTGCCTGCAATTTCCAGGTGAACGCAAATATTTGTAGCTAGTAAGATCATTCATATCGTAAGCTATGGAGCTTTTAAAAATCAATTTAACTGTAAAAAATACGGTAAAAGGTCACAATATTTTTGATCCCAATTTTTCAAATATGCATGATATGAGTCTGAGGCAAAGCCGGGTATCAGGGTATTAGAAAAAAAGTAGTTAATTAGTAATTAAGTGATAAATTTGAGGCAAATAAAAAAAGATAACTTTGGTAGTAATTTTGATTGGGTTTACAATAATTGACAAGTTTGCGTAGTACTTTACACTACTTTTGTTATGCGACATAACTCAACGGTTTTTTAGGTTATATCCTATATTTTTGTTGATAACAATACTGTGAAAAAGTGGTTATAAAATTTAACAAAACATTACGTCGACATGTGCTATGAATAGATGTAAAAAGGTGTGTCCATGAAAACCTAGCCACTACACTGTTTCGCAAAGCTATCCCTCCTGTATAGTATTAAATTAAATCCCAAATTAACAGGACTGTGAGCACAGGGTTCTTTCAACTAAGACAAATAAAATCGGTGCGAAGAAACCTGCCAACAGAGGCAACCAAACTACTTGTAAACTCGTACGTCGTTTCGCATTTAGATTACTGCAACGGAATATACGCTAGTCTTCCTAAATATCAAATTAACAAACTACAACTAGTCTTCAACGCCGCGGCAAGACTTATCACCGGCGTATCAAAATATTCCCATTTCTCAGAGCACCTCAAAAATCTTCACTGGCTTAAATGTCCCGAAAGAATCCAGTTTAAGCTTTGCTGGATGGTTTTCAAATCAATTAACGGAATGGCTCCGGCTTATTTATCGGAATTGTGTATTCCTGAAGATTCCAATTCGCGACAGTCAACTCTTAGATCGGCAATGTCATCGGCTATCGGAAGGTTGAAAGAACCATAGCGCATACCAGACACTAAGTTCGGAGAGCGCGCTGCAGGAGTGTCAGGTCCTAAAGCCTGGAATGGACTACCACATGATCTGAGAGTAATAAAAGACTCAACAGAGTTCAGAGCCAAACTCAAAACTCATTTTTTCAGAAAATCATATCCATAATCAAGATGTAACAAGCCCAATTCAGACTCTCATTCCTTAAATTCATTAGAAGATTATCACCATTATCTGTTCTTCACTACGAAAAATTAAAAATACCTCCGATATACTTTATTTTAAATTTGCCCTCATGCCCTAAAAATGAAAAATAATAATAAAGAAATATAAAAAAAAAAGAAACAAAATAAAAAATAAATAAAAATTTAAGTTATTCTAAATTTTAAGTTATTATGATATGGTGATTGTGTCCTGCCAGAAGTGACCTGCCAGGTAAGTATGATGCTGTATATTTATATAAACTAAGAATTAATATTAAGTAGAAATTAAGATTTGTACAGCGCCCTTGAGGTGATTTTTCACAAAAACGGCGCTATACAAATTATCCAAATATTATTATTATTATTGCTCTGAGGCAGGTACTTTATTAGGTAGATAGGTAGGTAGCTATTTGAACAGATTCTTTTTTTTTTATATTAGGCAGCTGGAAATAATGTGCGATATTCACATAAATAACAAATACGCGATTATTTCGACGAGTTGGCGCCGTCTGGTGTCAACTGATACCATTCACAGCGAGGGTAAATTCCAAAGCATATTCTCAAACATGATTTTTTTTTAATATCGACTGCGTTAAAGCTCATCCTCTCGAACATTACGGGACCTTGTGGTGATATTTCACAAAAATTGCGCTATAAAAATATTATTCAAAGTAAGTATGTGCTTTCCTTTGCCCCGTATTTTCGCCCTACAAGCAAAACGTAAATTGTAACCGTGGTGTCGATAATAAACAATGACTAATTTCCTTTATGAGTACGTACGTCCGCACGAGTGGGAACTTTTCAACTTTGGAACTGTTGATTGAAATTATTGAATATAAAAAAATAATCTTTTCAAATCTCCACCTACCTAATAAAGTACCAACCTATAATGTATTTAAGCAGACATCATTATATTTTTGAAATGGGTGGATTTGAGCAAATAAGAGTAAGAGGAAAATAAGAGTTGAGTCTGAGGCACTATTTCTTGGCAAGTTAAGTTACATCCATAGACATATATTACAAGACACGTCATATTCATACAATTCTTACGAAAAATGTAGCACCACTAAATGTTTCACCCGCTTATGAAAAGGATAGCCATTCAAAGAATATGTGTGTGCGGAAGAGATAGCTATAAGAAGCGTGTTTCTAAAGTATGTCTCGTGGACTTGGTTTAGTGCAACCAGGTGCGTTGTCTCAGTAACGTATCTACATTATTTAATTCATCTAAGGTTAAATCCCGTGATTTGTCACGGAAAACAACTAGTTTTTTTTTAAATAATATGTATTAACATTCAGCAGAGCGAATGAACGAAGAAAGTAGTGAGCAAATAATATATGACGCGAAAGTCAGTGGATGAAAAATTCGGAGACGACCGAGGAAGACATGGCACAATCAAGTGAACCAAATACTTGAATCGGGCCATGTGAAGAGTCAGAATAACAGAAGTGAATAAAGCAAGGTTTGTGTGCCAAGACAGAGTTGTATGGCGGTCCGTCCTCTCTGCCTACTCCTGCGGGGGAACGGCGTGATGGTTAGCTAGTTAACTGGTTACAATCCTCCTGATTTATAATTATATACATTCAGAAAAAAAGTGCTACTTAGGAAATTTATTAATTTGCAGGATTTTTTTTTTGTGTTAAAAGTGGTTTTATTCTCTTTTATATTTTTAATTTTAAATTGTTTTATCATATAATTCTATGATGTCCTCCACATCACAGGTGAACTGCTAGCGTGGAGGACAATGTATGTATAATATTGTAAATAAACATGAAGTTAAGTAAATAAAAAAATATTTGAAAAAACATTCAGACAATGGACAATGTAGGGAAAGGCAAAATTATATTACTTCCACTAAGAATCTGGGTTGGATGGCAGAGATTTACAACTGGCAAATGATCTTATCTTTACGATAATAATTGCATTGCTACTTCGTGAAATTTCATCTCAAGTGCACTCTTCTATAATAAACTTCGTGTAACCCCATTAAGGGGTAATGTTCTTAAAATTACTGCCTACATAGCTCATAATATAAAATTATAAAAAAATCCAACTTGTAGCTAAAATATTAATTTTAATCCAATCATGAAACATGCATTTAAGATAGATATTGTTAAAACATACAGGTAACAGACATATGTATATATAGACGTCATAATTTATAAACGTGAATGAAGCAATAATGGCGTCAAAGGATGTGAACCTGGAAGAGATAGAAACCAATTGACAAAGCGGTCCTACTGGTAAAATTTTAAAAGACAAGAGAACAGAACACGCGAATAATATTGTAGAATACGACACAGTAACAAAAATAAAACATGTAAAAACAGGAGTCAGTTTGTGTTCAGCAATAAATATAAGAAAATTGTTAGTAGGCCATTTACATAAAATAGTACAACAAGGAGGAAACAAAAGCCAAATATTTACCGGAGATTTCAGAAAACAGCTTATTATAATACATTAAAAAGAAGTAAAGATTTGTGAACAGAAAGATTTACAAAAAAAATAGTGTCTAAGACCCGTTAAATTCATGTGAATTCTGACAAAAATAAATAAATTATATTATCTGTCTCTTTCTCTCTGTTCCTTTGTTATAATTTAAATGTTATTCTACAGTTTTCTCACTGTTGTTTTATTTTATATTGTGTCTCCCTCTGTATGTACGAGTACGGTATATATTATAACCAAACACTTTGTGGTTTTTGTTTAGTTTAATTTTGTACCCTGATGATGCTAAGGCTAAGCGAAATCAGTTGTTCATAAAAATTAACATAATATCTGTGGTCTTATTCCAAGTTATTTCATCCCCAATTGGGGTATGTTGTGAGATTGAAGGTAGTGGGGAGGGGAAAGATACAGGTAAGATGATGGTCGGGAAGTACCAAGTAGGCTATAGCGCGATATTTAGAGTATCTACCACTAAGAATTATTAGAGGTGAGGGAAGTTTATTCCATATGAAAGAGTCAGTCGGCTCGATTTGACCTAGATATTCGATTAATCGATAATGCATAATGTTATGTTTAAAATGAGTTAAAAAATAAGAGTGAGATTCAAGGCACCCGACACATAAAACGTAAGATTGTAATTTTCAGATCCATCGGTCAAAGAAATTAAAAGGTTTGATTCAATCATTTTAATTTACATTCATAGGTAGGGGGGTACACGATATCTATAAAACATTGTCTAGGTATACATTATCAGGCACGAAAACACCCGGCGTGACACGCGTCATTCCCTAATCAGCATAAAAACTAGATAAAACCGTTTTTATACCGTACAGATAAGGCTCAAATTGTGGGTGTCTTTGCCTCCCCTCGG
The DNA here is from genome assembly GCA_022651775.1 of Drusus annulatus. NCBI lineage: Eukaryota > Metazoa > Arthropoda > Insecta > Trichoptera > Limnephilidae > Drusus > Drusus annulatus. The sequence continues at coordinate 12,142 of JAGWCC010000749.1, forward strand.
CATTTTCAGGGCAATGCCCCCGAAATAATGAGCGGGTAGTTATTAATTTCCCTAATGGCATGAAAGTACATTTAAATATGGAAAAGTAGTGTAATGTTTTCCTAGCGGTCTTGTAAGTTATAATAATACATACCTACTAACTTTCGAAGGTGCAATTTACTAGCTTCCTCACTTGTATGAATAATATGTAAAATTACCGTAAGGGCGCACTCTCAGAGCAATAATATACCAGGAGGGATGGCTTGTGTAGTCAGGATTGTTGTTTTTTTCCTGACTCGGGCGTGGCTAGGGCTAGGGTATTTATACATCCATTCGAAACACATGTCGACATAATGTTTTTGTTTATTTGTATTAAGACTTTTTCAGTTTTGTTGTAAACACAAATATAGGATATAACCTAAAAAACCGTTGAGCTATGTCCTGTTATGTCGCATAGAGTTCAGAGCCCATTTTTTCAGAAAATCATATCCATAATCAAGATGTAACAAGCCCAATAGAATTTCTGTTCAAACCAAGAAAAACTTTTCAGACTCTCATTCCTTAAATTCATTAGACGATTTTCATCATTATCTGTTCCTCACCACGAAAAACTTAAAAAGACATTTGATAAACTGTATTTTAAATTTGCTCATATGCCCTAAAAAAAAAAAAAAAAAAAAATCAGCTAATTTCTTAAGTTATTATGATACAATGATTGTCTCCTGCCAGGTAAGTATGTTGCTGTATATTTATATAAACTAGGAATAAATATTAACTAGAAATTAAGATTTGTACAGCACCTTTGAGGTGATTTTTCACGAAAACCACGCTATTCAAATTATCCAAATATTATTATTATTATTATAACTAAACGTGGTGGGCGGAGAGACGGAAAACATGCTTACATACCGAAAAGAGGTGCGATATCATGTTTTCTTTGATTTAACAAATTTATTAATGTGAATTCATACGTTTCATCTGAATTTTTATACCCTTATACGAGTAATAATAATAATTTAAAAAAAAATCCAGAAGGTGTGCATGAGTAGTGCAATGCAATACCTTCCATAATTGATGATAGTAAATAGTTACAATAATAATAAAATACAAGTTGTGATGCAATAATAATAATAATAAAAATAAAATGAAATAAAAAACATAAATTGGTAAGAAAAAATAAATAAAATAGTGAACATCGTTTTAATCCAGCGTGCTTCAGGGTGGTCTTAGCTTATGGTAAATTGTTTCTTTAATCTGTTGATGTACACATGCACTGTTGTACCCTAGAGCCCCTTCCATAAGTTTTTGGACTTGTTTTGATGATTTTTTAAATGACTCGGCGCAAAGTTACAATAATTAATACATCCATTCATATCGACATATAATGTTTTTGTGTATTCGTATGACTTTTTACATTTTTATCAACAAAATATAGCATCTAACCTAAAAAACCAAGTTCGTGGCAAAATAAAAATGCCGTGAAATAAAATAGTAAGAACGTTTACGAATTATAGAAGCCGTGTTTATGGTGTGGTCTTAGCTTCACGGAAAATTGATTTCTTCAATCTGATGGGTTGGGTAAAACAAATTAGCTATCCCTCCATATATTGTTCCTTCAAGGTTGTACCCATATCTGAACCTTTTCTCTCGTGATTTATGATAACGATCATGATTTTAGATAGTTTTAATTTGTATACATATTATGTATTATTTTCTCCTTGTTTGTTGATCTTATTAGCATGATTAATTTAGTATGAAGCGCCCTTGAGGTGAAATATCACAAAACTGCGCTATATAAGTTCACTGTTATTATTATTATTAACATGTCTTGTCTCTTGCTCTCTCACGGTTTACGACGTAAAAACCCGGAGAAAGTGATTTATCGCAAATTTGTATAGGTTGGGTAAAAATATTTAGCTCTCTCTCTATATATATATATATTTTCTTGCTCTGAGGGCACATTACTAACGTCAGGGGTGGGTCACCAAACACCAGATACAAAATGGCCAAAAATGCATTTTACAATGATAATGAAATTTTATTACAACTAACCAACTGACCATCACGCAGTTTCTCTATAAAGGTAGGCAGAGTGGATGGACCGCCATACAACTCTGTCTTGGCACACATCTCTTGCTTTATTAACACTCGTACATTGTCTTATACATACTGTTCTGTTATCCTGACATGGCCCGACTCAAGTATTTGATATTTGATTCACTTGACCGTGCTATGTCTTTATCGGGCGTCCTCAACTTCTTCCATTAACTTTCGTGTCATATATTCTTCGCACACTCCTTTCTTCGTTCATCCGCTCTACGTATCCAAAGTATCTAAGCGTTCCTTTCTTAATCCCATTCTCTTAGCTTACATCAGCCTTGCATTGTGTCCGTATATCCACATTTTTTACACGGTCATACATGGTTTTACCGCACATACGCCTCGGGGATCTCATTTACACAGCATTCAGTCTACTTTCATCCTGCCAGTTCTGCGTTATGAATAACATTAAGAGAGGGACGCTTATATGGTTTGGACATGTAGAGTGGATGAACGTAGAAAGGATTGTAAGGAGAATTTATAATGCGAAAGTGAATAATATAAGAATTAGGGGACGCCCGAGGCAGACATGGCACGGTTAAGTTTTAGAATTATATACTTGCCATGTGAAGAGTCTGAATAACAGAAAAGTGTGTATGAGACAATGTGTGAATGTGAATGAAGCAAGGAGCGTGTGCCGAGACAGAGTTGTATGGCGGTCCATACTCTCTGCTTACCCCTGCGGGGAAACGGCGTGATGGTTAGATAGTTATAATCAAAAACTATTCATGTCTCAGAGCAATAATATACAAGAGAGAGCGCTGTTGTAATTGGTTTTGATGAGTTTTGCCGGACTCGGCTAGACCTAGGCGTGGCTAGGACTAGGGCTTGGGTATTTATACATCCATTCATAGCTCATGTCGACTTAACGTTTTTGTTTATTCGTACAACCACTTTTTCACAGTATTGTTATAAACAAAAATATAGCATATAACTTAAAAAACCGTTGAGTTATGTCAATTTATCCCGCAAATCAAAACGTGTGAGCGGAGTCAACAGAGACGCGGGACACGAAGAACATTTTAACAATACTTTAAAGCGGAATGATAATTTGGGAGATTTAGTTGTCTCTTTCTCATGGTGTACAACGTAAAAACCCGGAGAAGGTGATTTATATAGGTTGGGTAAAAAAAATTAGCTCTCTCTCCATATATTGTTACTTCAAGATTACAACAATTGATAAAATGTACCTACTCACAAATAGAAGTCAACTGCCTTTAAAAGATTCCTCTCAAAAGTTTTCAACTGTGACTTGCTTCAATTGGGTACGCATTGCAGAATTCACGACGATCATGTCCAATTGGGCCCTCCACAAAACATGACACGATGATTTGATAAAAACGTAATTAAATAGTTGACTTTAGACCACAGCGTTGAAACGTACCGCTAATATATACTCGTATGTTCAAATGACCTTCATACTAGAGACAAAAATATATTGTACGGAGTATTAGTAATTCGCTTAAATCTCAAAAAAAAAGCCAACATAAATACATTTTTCCATCGAATATCGTGTTTTAATTTTTAATTAATATTCGCTAAATATCTTGTAATTTAAAACAAACATCAACATTGGCCGATTGAATTAACATATATCACAGCCGGAGAGGCAAAAGGGCTGAGGCGCCATTTTGGGAAGTTTACACCAGAGCACTTCAAAGTTTTTTTTGTTATACAATATTATGTTTCTGGCAGGACGGTTACAAGGCAGTACCTGCCATACTATCGTAACAATTCTGCTTCAACCTCACAATTTAACACGCCTATGCGACGAATTCAACATCTGAGAAACAAATACTCCCGATGTCGTTGATATATTTAGCATGTCAATAATATCACACTATAAGTATACCTTAGTACAATTTTTTTCAACTGGTAGAGCTAAAATAATTGTTGTAACAATTGAACTCTGGATCTGTTATTCAATATTTATTTTATGCCGATATTCGAACCCGCGACCTCTAGATTAGAGATGGTTGATATTCGGATTGGGTGTACCTGCGGTTCCAGTTACCGGTGACCGGCGAGGAACCGGTTATTTATCCAGTTATTTTATATTTATAGAAAAATTCTCGCTGTCAATTTTTTTTTTCATGGGGTGGGTGTCAGTGATGTTCAAGAAACTCAAAGAACTGCAACTGTGGAACCAGTTCCTCGTCAAAAGGTTCTTTCCGCCAAAAACCTATTGTACCCAAAAAAGGAACCGATTCCTCGGAGAAATAATATCGACGGTTCCGGTGACCAGCTTGGAACCGGTTCCTTTTAACCGGGACAGGAATATCGACCATCTCTACTCTAGATTCGTATTCGAGCGTCTTAACCACTCGACCACGAAAGCCGTCCACTCGCTAAGCTACTTCTATTAGCTTCTCGGCAAGAGCTGTGCAACATTAACATGAGACCGTGTAGAAGTAAAGAAAAATACAAGTACAAAACGTCAGCGAAATGATAATAAATAAGACGAAGGGTTGTTTTGTATGGAAATATCCGCCGATAGGTACAAGGAACATGGCGGTACCTGGTGGATGTATCCTAAACTAAATTATCTTTATATTCAAATGAACCAAATACAAATTACATTAAGTATTTATTTGATGATTACGGTTTTCCTTAATGCAATGACATTTGATTAAATCTATCGCACAAATCTAAAACGATTCACTGCATCATGGTGCTAAATATCTGTAAATCAAACAACATAATTTCCATTTTAAGTTCCTAGCATCACTCTTCCAGTATATATTGGTGAAACCGAGATTGGAAACAACATAGCAGTCGCTCAGTTTTTTATTAATTTTTAAAAATTATAGTGAATACCTCACAAGAGTCCCAACTGCTCCCAACCGTTTAGAGCCAGTGAGACTATGGCCTCTCCAATTGGGGTATGTTGTGAGGCTGAAGGTAGTGGAGAAGGAGATGGAGAAGAGGAAAATTGGGAAGTACCTGGCTATTCCGATCTGGTCACCAAGCACGGCTAAAGCCACTTCAAGCAACGTTTCGATTCTGAATGGTGGTCTTTCACCAGGGGGATACTTAGAGTATCTACCACTCGGGAACGTGCCGCAAATACACTTTATATTATTTTATATGAATTAAATGTGTTATGACACATATCGACTAAATAAAAGTTGTTTGCGCACGCCGCGACCTTTGGATTCGTAGTCGAGCGTCTTACCACTCGACCATGGAGGCCGTCAGTTTGATTGGGGAATACGGCTGCACGTAAATTACAAGAGATTTGTGCCTTTTTTTAAAACCTAGATTTGACAGTATAGTAATAAACCACGTGACAGTTGTTATTAAGCTTGTTTGTGCGTTTTTCTCACTGGCAGGACTATAATATTAATGGACACACTTCGGCCGAACCTGGAACCGATTCGCGAATATTTAACGACTGGCACGCCGCCGGATGTCGACTGTCATCCCGGTTGGGATCGTAAAAGCGGACAAAGATGGCCAAATCGTAAAAACCCTCAACGCCCCTATTCACTGCGCGCATTTATTTTATTATTACAGCGGTCAGGGCGTAAAAAATGAAACGTTTTAATTAAAGTCGTAAGTGTAGTGTCACGCAGTAAAAAAAAAACATTAAATTTGGCAAGTACCTATCTGGATACGTATATTCGTGTCTTTGCTCCAATCGATCAGATTTTTTTCAGTGGACAACCCAACAGGTAGTGGGAGATGGTTTGGGCGGATAAGGGAGTGTTAGGAGAATATATGATGGGCAAGTGAAAGGAATAAGAAGTTGAAAACGACCGAGGAAGAGATGCAACGTCAAGAGTGGATACAATGAATGTGAACGAAGCAAAGAGAGTATGCCAAGAAAGAGTTGTGTAGCCTTCCAATGTCTACTCCTACACCTTCGGTGAAAAGGTACGACTGTTGGTTAGTTAGTTAGTTAGAGTGAGCTGCCTTAGCATGACCAATTGCAAGGAGATGAAAGTGAAGATCGAAAATAGAGTAAAAAAAGGCCAATATGCGTGCACTCCATAAAGGCACATAAGTAGGGTCTGCCCTGCGGTATTTGCTTAAAAATATGTATAAAATTAAATTTAAAAATGTAAATAATAAATCTACAATTTCAAAAATACGTAAATTCAGCTAATCGCAGCGCCACGAGCGCCCTACCGACATCCCACCATAATGTGTCAAAATCAGTAACTACATATGCCCAAACGCCGCCAACGTCACGGTAGATTATTATATTAAGGAGGTATTTCACCATCTCTGAATAAACTATTTACTAGTGCTACTCATTGAGCAACATATATTATCCATTTCACCACCGCTGAATAGCGCTACCCGTCAAGAAAATGTCTGTTTAAACTACTCAGCATTCAATCCTAGTGGACCTCCAACCTGAAACCTCCACGAAGTGGTGAAATACGACCTAAATGTTCACTAGAACTAGACTACACAAAATATGTATGCTGTGCGCGCGTTCAAGTGACTTATTTGTGTTAGTATCTTTGTAAGTGTCTATGCAGTGCTTTTATTGAACAAATCCACTAGCAATCAGTGACATCTGTTGGTACCTATGTCTATTATCAATTAATTCGTTGTTTTTCCTACTACCTACCCTGATCAAGAACTCTGTGCACACCACTGTTGCAGGGTCATGAAAATTGACTATAAAACAGCAGCAAAGTATCGTCTGATTTGAAAACCGAGTTATCTGGATGATCCTAGATCCGAGAAAAGGTATTGCTATAGGAACGTAGACACAGGAGTAACCAAGAAACACGTCCCTTAATCCACCAACCCCTCTTAACCAGCATTGTAAAAGCCAGTCGACTAGTAAGAATTGATCATGTGTGCCCCAGCAGAAGAGGACAGAGTCATAAACACGGTGTACGAAGCAAACCCGTCTGGTTGCAGGCCTTTATGCATATAAAACAGCGCTTCAGCGATTGCAGGAAGCAAAAACCAATGCTTAGTCACAAAATTGATTTGAAATGTACTTAGCATCAAACCCCTGCTACTATTCATAGACATACCTACTCAGAATGGTAGAAGACAGACTTCGAAAAATCTTGCAAAAATTCCAAAAATCTTCACTGGCTTAAATGTCCCGAAAGAATCCAGTTCAAGCTTTGCTGGATGGTATTTAAATCAATTAACGGAATGGCTCCGGCTTATTTATCGAAACTATGTATTCCTGAAGATTCCAATTCGCGACAGTCAACCCTCAGATCGGCAACGTCATCGGCTATCGGAAGGTTGAAGGAACCAAAGCACACCCAGACACTAAGTTCGGAGAGCGTGCTGCAGGAGTGTCAGCTCCCACAGCCTGTAATAGACTACCACATGATCTGAGAATAATAAAATACAGTACGGGGAATCAAATCCAGAAGCTGTGCGAATGGACGCAGACTGCTAAAGTGCCCAGGACAGAGAAGCCGGGAGGCTTCGTATCGATGGGTCCCTAACCCGAATAGAACAAGAGGAAGAATACGATGACGATGCGATGATGAAGGAGGTTAAAGCTCTTCAAAAGATATATTACCTTGTAAGGTCGTCACAATACAATCTCCCCCTGGTCAAGAGCACTGATCTATTGCATGACCAATTCTGAGGAAAGTTGTTCGGGCGAACGAACATAACTCTTGTAATCAATTATCTTTAAAAAAAACTAATTGCATACGAGTTAAATAATTAGTTGCAGTGAGCTTGGGGTAAACTTTCAAGTTAATTACCGTTTACAAATAAGTAATAATTAATTGTTTGTAACGAGGGACGGATCACAATCAGATGAGCGGGCCGGGTGGAGTAAACAACCGGAACGAACTTGCATGATAATGATAACACTTGGCTAATTTACATAGCGCCATTTTTGTGAAATATCACCTCAAGGATGCTTTACAAAACTTAAAAACTATGGCTAAATTTGCCATAAAACTATCTAAATACCTAAAGCTATGGCTAAAATTACCTTATTGATATTTACATTTGTCGCGGGCTGTGTAAAATTGTCGAACTTTGTGTTTAGCAGTAGATCGAGGATTGAGGATCGCGGATCATTGCGTGAAAATATATGATTATACTGGTGAGTTGAGATATGCTAACTACTAACCTAGCTGTGTAAATTAGGGCAATTCTGTTGTGGATATGATTTTTTGAAAAGATGAGTCTTGAGTTTAGTTCTGAACTCTGTCGAGTATTTTATTGTTCTCAGATCACGCGGTAGTCTATTCCAGGCTTTAGGACCTGACCCTCCTGCAGCACGCTCTCCGAACTTAGTGTCTGGTGTGCGCTTTGGTTCCTTCAACCTTCCGATAGCCGATGACGTTGCTGATCTAAGGGTTGACTGTGCGAATTGGAATCTTCAGGAATACACAGTTCCGATAAATAAGCCGGAGCCATTCCGTTAATTGATTCAAATACCACCCAGCAAAGCTTGAACTGGATTCTTTCGGGACATTTAAGCCAGTGAAGATTTTTGAGGTGCCCTGAAATATGGTGTTATTTGCCGAAGTATTAATTAGTAGACGTTTATAATTTTATTAGTCGTTTGTTATAAAAAATAAGTTGTGTTGTAGATAATTGAAAAGGGCGAATAAATTTAACTTGCCTATCAAAGTATAACACCTATGAATCAACGTACCTTTACCATATACGAATAAAATATTAATATTTTGAGTGTTTTTTTTTGTAAAGTGAATACTGCACAAGAGTCCCAACTGCTCCCAACCGTCTAGAGCCAGTGAGACTATGACATCCCCAATCAGGGTATGTTGTGAGGTTGAAGGTAATGGGGAGGGGGTGGAGATGGGGAAGAGAAAGCTTGGGAAGTACCTGGCTATTCAGATCTGGTCACCAAACGCGGCTAAGCCATTTAAAGCAACGTTTCGATTCTGAATAACGATCTTTCACCAGGGCGATACTTAGAGTATCTACCAATCTGGAGCGTGCCGCAAATACACTTTTTATTATTTAATATGAATTAAGTGTGTTATGACTTATATTACGAAATAAAAGTTATTGGCGTACGCCGGGTTTGAACCCGCGACCTTCGGATTCGTAGTCGAACGTCTTACCACTCGACTGTAGAGGCCGTCAATGCAGTTAAGGTTTTCGAACTATGCCTCCTATTATTTGAAGAACTAACTAACCATCACGCTGTTTCCTCGCAAGGGTAGGCAGAGAGGACGGACCGCCATATGACTATGTCTTGGCACACATTCCTTGCTTCATTCACATTCATACATCGTCTCATACATACTTTTCAGTTATTCTGACTCTTCACATGACCCGACTCAAGTATTTGATTTACTTGATCGTGCCATGTCTTCCTCGGGCGTCCTGACTTCTTCTTCCTCAAAATGACAATCAATAAAATTTATTGTTGTACGAGTATATAGGTGTCGCGAAGTTTTAAAATGTTCCCTTTTCTACGATTGTGCAATGTAGGTACATAACCTATTTTGAATGCGAAAAACAAAAATATGTGTTTGGCGTTATATCTGCTCTGCCCATCCCTACAGAGAAGCAGTATTGTGGTATTTTTTTTAAAAATAACTCTCTTTCGCAATTTCAACAAAAACTGGTTATGTTTCGCCATTCTTTGTGACAAAGCAAAAAAAACCGTCAATTTATTTATCTCACCCACCAGTTAAAAATTCTTCAATTGATGAATATTAATTAACTTTTGGTTTTTGAATAGCTTTTCTTAAGGTATCTGAAGATATAGTGAGTTATCAAAATTATATTACACAAAGGTACACAAACCTAAAATTGGGTTGATATTCATTTTAATTAGAGATAAACATCGAATTTGCTTGTCTGTAGTCTATTGTATTTATTTAAAAAAGGGACCCACTTCGAAACAAACCATTATTATTATTTCGGTAATGATAAAATGTCAAAATCATTAATGACAGTTGATTCTGACATTTGACACATCAAGTGACAGCTCAATTATGAATGTATTTGAAGACATAATGATTATTCATCCTTGGACACGCAGAAAATTACAATAAACACAAGGTTACACATGATTGGAAGTTATATTGTATAATAATGAAAATTCGACTTACTTCAGAACGGCAGAGAGCACTCATAGATGTCATAATATCCATAACAATAATGCACCGAAAATCACTAGATTGGCGAGTTACTTTGTAAATTGTATTGTGAAACACGGACAATTGAATAAACACAGCTTTAGAAAGATAGCTTTTGATTATTCACGGAGGATAATGGCATAATAACAATAAAATCTCGTGCCATTTAGATATTTAGCCGTGGTTGTATTATTGACCGAGCTTATAATGGCGTTGTTCGCGGCGAAATGTGCATTTTTAAACATCAAATATCGATTTCAAGCGAGATGAGCGGTCTAAATAGTCCCCCATTACTTATTACGATCACCTTCAAGTGGATGCTGATGTTTAAGATGATTGTAATGCAAAAAACAATAACGTTTTGCAAAATAGGATAGGCTATCACTCCGCGCGTGTATTATGCATTTTTTATCAAGGAATATCGATTTCGTCGAGAAATTAATGTTGTGGCCCTTTCAGCACTGACCGTATAGTTAATATTCTCACTAAACTGTTCGAGGAATATATAGAAAGGATTGTGAAAGGAGTTAAGGTATTTTTTGAAGGAAAAATTAACTGCACAAACGGTGGAAAAGGTCGCGAAAAATACAACACAGGATTCGAACAGCACCAAGATGTTATGTTTTCAAAGAATTGTCACAGTAAATATGCACAGATTTGTGTTTTTAACTCATTGTTGGGAAGCACGGAGTCCTCTTAATCGATCGGAAGCATTACCGCGTCTGTTTTCGCGGTGCAAAACTAATTTTCTTGACATTTCTTGTTGTAAAATCACTCGCGACACAACACGGGAAACTCTCTCATGACACTAGCTTGATGAACATATCAGTAGAAACTGAAAATGGCGGCCGTATCGTCTCACTTCAAGCCGACTGCTTTCTATTCCTCACTCTGTTTAACTTACGCTGATTGCATTTGTCAGAAAGAACTAACGCTAAACATATTTGGCCAATTAAACGCGGCGGAGTATAGATACACATAGCCGCTCACGACAAACTTCACTGCTATAACTCTCTCTACCAGACTAGAGTGAAAGAAACAAAACATAAGTGCTGCCAACATTTCGGCGTAACCGATGCCTACAAAACTCACAGCGGTGACTTATGCTTTCTCCCTCATAAGCGTGATGATAAACAGAGACAAACATATCAAGTACGTTTATAAAATATCAATAGTTTGTAACACGTAGCAGGGGACACACGTCTTTCGGATTTTTTTATTATGGCTACACTTTGTTGAAAAAGGTAAGTACTGAAGAAAATATTATGTTATCCTCGGTACATATTAGGCACTGTTTAAAAATTAATACAATGCATTTAATATAATAGCAGCAAAAATAAGCTGTATTATTAAAAGTGACCTAACCAAGAATAACGAAAACAAAAAAATAATGGGTTCATTTGCTTTTTGTCTTTTTTGCTCTAGACGTATTTGCTATAAGAATTGGATAATTTTTATAGCACCGTTTTCATGAAAGAATCTCACCACCTCAAGGGCGCTTATTAGAGAACACCACTATATTTTAGAATAAAATCAGCTTAGATTTTTTTTAGTAGATAGCGTAACTCATAATTCAAAAACTCATGTGATAATATATTTAGGAAAAATAATCGACGATATTTTATTATAAATCAAATACCTTTATAATAGACACACAAGCAAAAAGAATATTTTGTGGGTAAATATAATACAATAATCACAATTAAAATCGAAAAAATATGTATGTCGGAATATCGGATTTTGGCTATCATCCGTTCATTCTTCACCCAGAAGGTTGCAACCCGGAATAACACTCGTACCAGTCAAGTAGATTTCTCTCACGGCGCCTTTTCCTGTTATATCGTTCATTATTCTTCCTGGATTATCTATGGAGTAATCTTGTACTAATTTGTCGTCCCTCATAACATTTTGGAGTCTTTTTTTCTTAATAGTTGGAATTTTTTTCAATTTTTGATCATTCGACGAACACTTTCAAAACCAGTCAGGCCGGAGTATTTTTAGGGTGCACCTTTATATTTAGAAACAGTTGTTCAAAATTATATAGTTCTCTTTGAATATTAAAGATGACAGCACTTTCGTCTGTAGCTAGTACGTGGATGCTTCCACAGCGAATGTGTATGTACGAACGTACGAGTCTGAACTTTTCTAATTTGCAACTGACGGATGTGTTCAGAAAATTACAAAATTAAAATATCTTTTCAAATTCCCGCCTAACTTCTAAAGTAGGGATGGTTGATATCTGAAATTGGGTGTCACTGCGGTTCCAGTTACCGGTGACTGGCGTATAACCGGTTATTTATCCAGTTATTTTTGGAACCGGTTCTTGTGGAAAAAGTTCCACGAAGAAGATTCATGTATATATTATCAATAAAGGATTCCTTAATCAGAAAGGGGGGTTGCTAACCAGCCTCGTTTCTCGCAAATACAAGTTTTCGGGGAATTTGTCGCCAAAAACCACGACTGCACCCTTCCAGCGAAAAACATTACATGGATATTCGTCATTTTAATTTGCGAAAAATAGGAACCGGTTCCGAAAATAACCGGTTCCTCGGAAAAATAATATCGACGGTTCCAGTGACCGGCTTCAAATTTGTTACTTTTAACCGGGACATGAATATCGACCATCTCTATAGTAAATCTTGTATTTTATGGATTTTAGCAGACATTATTCTATAATATTTGAAACGGCTAATATTTTTTCTTGGCAAGTCAAGTTACATCCCGCGATTTTTCACGGGTTATATATCATATTTTGGGTCACAACAACTAGTTATGACATAAAAAATACTGTTTTATTGAATAATTATTTTATGACGTATGGTAGTGAGGAATGGAACTGACAGAGGAAGGACGAAAGTAGACTGAATTCTGTGAAAATGAGATCCCTGAGACGTATGTGCGGTAAAACCATGCATGGCCGTCTTAAAAATGTGGTTATCCGGAAAGAATGCAAGACTGATATGAGCGTAATTAATAAAATCAAGAAATGGGACGCTTATATGGTTTGAGCATGTAGAGCGAAGGAACGAAGAAAGGAGTGTCAAAATAATATACGATGCGAAAGTGAATGGAAGAAGAAGTCGAGGACGCCCGAGGAAGACACGGCACGATCAAGTAAATCAAATACTTGAATCGGGTCATGTGAAGAGTCAGAATAACAGAAGAGTATGTATGTGACGATGTATGAATGTGAATGAAGCAAGGAGTGTGTGCCAAGACAGATTGATATAGCGGTCCGTCCTCTCTGCCTTCCCCTGGGGGAAACGGCGTAATGGCTAGATAGTTAGTTAAGTGTTCTTTAACATGCTCGGATTTACTGCCTGTATGTACATGTACTACACGTCACTGATAAACAGGCATACCTTCCTATTCAGTTATAATTTTCTTGAATTTAGCTTGTTTGACGTTTAATTTTGACGAGTTACATACAGCAGAGCCGGGCTCGGTTTATCTCAGCATATTTTAAAAGCAAAGAGTGTTTAATTTAAGAGGGGCGTTATTTTGACATTTACCAAAAATGCTATTATAACTTTTCTAATGCAATGTTAGTAGATCAGCGAAGGAACCAACACCATGAAAATGTTATTTCGAGTGATTTTTTAATTGTAACCTGGTAGTAGTTTTAGGCTATAGCTTGCTGGGTGAAGATTGCCCTGATGGTAGCCAACCTCCGATACAAGAGAACAGATGAATATGAGCAAGACTTGGTTACTACCTTACCTTGCCTGAGTTTTATATTCTCTTTTTCGAAATATTTTTCATATTCATCTTTTAATATAAATAAAACAGAAAATATTACAGTCTTGCCTTATTTCTTTCATTTTTAGTATTGGTTTAAAAGATTCGTGTCTCATGATGGAAATGGCGTTCTATAGCTGTAAAAGTTGCGTCATCAAAAAAATTCATACAGAAAAAAATGTGCAGATTTGATAATATGTGATTTTTTTTCAATTTTTAAATTTATAATTTAAAATTTCAGTTCATAAGCTGATCTCTTTGAGATTGCATAAGAAGCGCTGATAATACCTCAGAGCAATGATATACACGAGAGAGCGCTGCTATTTTCAGTTTTGATGTGTTTTGCCGGACTCGGCTAGACCTGGGCGTGGTTAGGACTAGGTTTATTCGTATAACCACTTTTTTACAGTATTTTTGTAATCAAAAATATAGCATATAACCTCAAAAACCGTTGACTTATGTCCATTTATGTCGCATATCAGAACGTGTGGGGGGAGTCAACAGAGACGTGGTACACGAAGAACATCCTTACAATACTTTTAAGTGTAGTGGTGTGATAATTTGGGAAATTTTGCTGTCTCTTTCATTCTCATGGTATACGACGTAAAAACCCGGAGGAAGTGATTTATCCAAAATTTGTGTCGGTTGGGAAAAAAGAATTAGCTCTCTCTCCATATATTGTTACTCCAAGGATGATACCGATAAAATAGTTTTTTGAACGTGTCCAGTGTGTCCGAAGTAAGGTCAATTAGCCCTTACTTAGGTAAAAAATGATAGAAACTTTTTCAAATGTCGACATTCATTCATGAACAGAAAAACAATTTCACTGGTCGTTCTGGTGCCTAGGAATCGAAAGGTCTTAAGTGCGTACATTGACCATATCAGTTTTATTTCAAGTCGGTATATGATCACACTTCTAGGGATTTTCTGTTCAGTGAAACGATTCAGTAATACTCATGAAATAACAGCACATTATAAAAATCAATTCTTCGTGCTCATTTTTTTTTCGTCATTTTTTACTAGTCGATGTTTAGTCCATTTAGATAACGCGCCCGAGTGCAGTGCCACAGTTACTCCACACCTGACCCAGCTCTGGTGCAAGGCTACAAGACTACAAGGTTTCAAGGTAAAATGAAAGCATCTACTTAATTAGCTAGGGATGTTTTGATTTTAACAAAGGGTCTGTAGGGGTGGGATCAGCGAAGCAATATATGCAATCATATGGGGGGGGGAGGGAGGCATTTTAATAAACATATACTCGTATATGCATATATTACATATCTTCTTAGTACCTGTCTGGTAGGAATTAGCGACACAAAGGTAAATCTAGCCGAACTCGAGCAGAGATTTAGAGATGAGATGTTTTAATCCAAGCACTTGCTACGTTATATTATCTGATATGACGGCAAGATGATTAGACTGGAAAACGTAAATTGCTAACAATTATATGGGAAGGTAAATAATGCTATAAAATAAGGGATTATTGGATGGGGATCTGCCTTAAACGCCCACATGAAGCAGCTCGCGAAAGCACGAAAGAGGATAGTAAAAATAATTTTAAATGTACCTATAAGAACTCCGTTAATTTTTTTTAAAGCTTTTTATATTCTAATCGAAAAGTACTAGCAAATCGACAAAAGGTCCTTCCCAAAACATACTAGCAAATCAACAAAAAACCCTCTAAAAAAGCACTAGTAGGTAGAGATTTGAAATCGAAAAGTACTAGCAAATCAACAAAAAATCCCCTGCGAAAAAGTATTAGAAAATCAACAAAAAAATGAAACTGTGGAATCGGTTCCTCGGACAAATGATATCGATTTTTATTTGCCGAAAAAAGGAACCGGTTCTTCGGAGAAATAATATCGACGATTCCAGTGACCGGCTTGGAACCGGTTCCTTTTAACCGGGATAGGAATATCGACCATCTCTACTCAGTATTACAAAACTATACTTTAAAAATGGTCTACTCAATTTTGAAAGAAACAATGATTACCTTACTGACCAACACACTTACACTACAAGAACAAAAAACCATGAATTCCATGCTTGAAATTGTATAACGCTATTTCCAATGATATTAAAAATACCACAGAAACATAAAAAAAAAAAAACAAAATATAGCTAAATAAACATGAAGATGAGGAAATCATAAAAAAATACGAAGACAACATAAGAATCAGTACCACCGTTAGTGTAGTCAGGATTGATGATTTTTCCTTACTCGAGCGTGGCTAGGGTATTTATACATCCATTCATAGCACATGTCGACATAATGTTTTTGTTTATTTATATAACCACTTTTTCATAGTATTGTTATAAGCAAAATATAGGATTTAACCTAAAAAACCATTGAGTTATGTCCTGTTATGTCGCATGGCAAAAAGTAGTGGGCGGAGTCGCCGGAGACGCGGGAGACGGAAAACATGCTTACACCCCTAAAAGTGGTGCTATATTGTGTGAGAACTTGTCTTATGTCTTTCTCTCTCACGGTTTACGACGTAAAAATCCGGAGACGGTGATTTATCATAAATTTGTATAGGCCAGGTAAAAATATTTAGCTCTCTCTCCATATACGAGTATATTCTTGGTCTGAGAATGACACCAACACAAGAAACAAGAATCCCTAGTGAGGAGGACTGTGAACAAAATTGAAATATTATAATTTAAAAAAAATTACATATTTTAAATTAATGTATCTCTTAAAATGTCATTAATATTTTTTTAAAATTTAAAATTCATTCATTAATAGATTTATTATACATTCATAAAAGTCACACATACTTTTTTATTATTTTTAAATTGTGATGTGATTTTTTCTGTTTGCAGCTTCTCCCCCTCCCAACGAAATAAAAAAAACCCCAGAAATTCAAAAACTCCCCAGATTTCAGCTGTAAATTAATGTTTTCATTTTGCACCCCTGCCCCAAAAAACAAAGCTTTTTACATAAACGTGCATATTTAAAACGTTTTTCTGTTTTTATTGTATATTTTGGCATTGTAAGTGAAAGGGAATATTAAATGCGTTGTCTATTAATAACAATGAAAACCGTTCTGTCTAATTTACCAGATGTTTTTAATTATACCAACCGGTTCACACGAGCCGAAGTGAATTTACTGTGCCAAAAATGGACAACCTTCGTTCACCGCCAACCCCTCAACCATATGTTTTTATTCTCTTTCCACCCTTTTCACTGTAGGTAAGAATTGAATTATTAGCAATAGTTTCACATTATATTTTTGCTCACACAGAAATAATATTATCTTCTGTATCACGTATAACCCACATCCATCTAATATTTGCATTATACCTTTCTATGCCTGAAAGTAAAAATCGAACGTACAATCTGTAAGGAGGGGGGTGACGTAGAGATGGTCGATACCAGAATTGGGTGAACCTGGGGTTCTAGTTACCGGTGACCGGCAAGGAACCGGTTATTTATCCAGTTCTTTTTGGAACCGGTTTCTGGTGCCATAAAAGTTCCACGAAGGAGATTTTTATATTCAAATCGAAAAGTACTAGCAAATCGACAAAAGTTCCTCCCATATCGAATATCCTCAATATCGATGGTTCCAGTGACCGACTTGAAACCGGTTCCTATTAACGGGGACAGGAATATCGACCATCAGGGTGACATTAAAGAGTTTTCATGACATCATCTTAGGTAATTTGTTTTTGGAAACACATTAGAAGTAACACATCCTCGCTGGAAAAGCATAAGAGCTGAAGCGATACGTTGGTCGAAAATGAATTGAATATGCAATTTTGATCATTGAATGCTCTGACTCTCGTTTGATTCTGAAGCCTTTTGTGGCCCTTCAGCCATCTAAAATATATTTACCATTTAAGAAAAGGCTTGACTCAAGTGATACAAGTTTGGGACCTTTGTAACTTTTAAAATATTTGTTTTTAATAGTAAATACCGCACAATAGCCCCAACTGCTCCCAACAGTCTCGAGCCGGTGAGACTATGGCCTCCCCGATTGGGGTATGTTGTGAGGTTAAAAGTAGTGGGGAGGGAGGAAATGGGGAAGAAGAAAGTTTAAAAGTACCTGGCTATTCAGATCTGGCTACCAAAAAATCTGAATGGTGGTCTTTCACCAGGGTGATACATCGAGTATCTACCAATCTGGTATGTGCCGCTTCAGGTAACTCAGTGAGAGCATTGAATTCCCTGATTAAGTTTTTTTTTAAAATCCTATCACGTACTGAACACATGAATTTTATTGTAAAACAAACAAAAAACTTTGAGTGCTCTGGTGTAAACTTCCTAAAATGGCGCTTTAGACTTTTTGCCTTTCCGGGGACGATGTGTTAATGATATGTCAGTAATATTTATCTAAAATCTCGCCCAAAATTTTCGTTAGGAGTACCCCTGTTCGAAACGGGAGTGCATGTAGGTTACAGACAGTGGTGCTATTGTACTGGTTCCTAGAAATATCGCTTTATCGATAAATCCCAAAAAAGGGAAAGAGGACTAGGTTTATTATTTTTAGAACATTTTGTAATGTATTCCAACCTACTGAAATAGCGCTTACTGATTGACGAAAATATAGTACCATGGAGTAAGAGCTAAATGTTTTTACCCAACCTATACAAATTTGCGATAAATCACTTTCTCCGGGTTTTTACGTCGTATCCCATGAGAGAGAAATAGACAAGAAAAGTCATCACATAATATTGCAGCACTTCTAAGTATGTAAGAATGTTTTCCATCCGCGCTAAATTCACATCATCGAGTCGTATAACTTACGTCAACGGATTTTGAGCTTATTTCCTATATTTGTGTTGATTAAAAAAACTTGTAGTGGTTATACAAATAAATCAAACATGATGGTGATGTGTGCTATGCGTGAATGTTCAAAAAAGACCAAACAAAGATTATAAAATCATCACTTTTCAGAGGTATTTCAACAGATTTAAATAATTTTGACCGAACTTTAGAATTTTTAATGATATAAAGACATAAATTAAACAAAAAGCATCCATCATTATTAAGGCAAACCTTTTGAGATTAGTGTTTGTGTGATATTTTGACTTTATAAATCATTTTAATGGTGTATTGATATTGTTTTGTTTAATGTGTTCAAATATGTTTATTAAAAATGTCCGAATTTCATGTGGTTTGTGACTAATAGGCTATCCAACTTTCTTTAACATATCTTTGTCTCTTTCTATCGAGTCAGCATAAAGTCAACCGACCTAACTACACTGTTTCGCAAAGGTACCTCTCCATATATTCTTAATCCAAGAATAGTACAGTTGTATGTGAAGTTTGGTCGCTCAGAATGAAGGCCCAGATGCTGTGTTTTAAGTAGTATTTTATTAACAAATGTAGAATAATAACTGGTATATTTTCTTATGATTTGAAAATTTGCAAAAATAAAGGAAAAATGAAATGATGCTCCCATTGCGAAAGAAATCCAAAACTCAGAATTCCATGCTGCATAAAGCGGTGAAGAACTTTCGAGAATTACCAACCAATGTAAAATAACAGAAAATTGTATTTAAATTTAAAAAAGGAGTGATGTGAAGTGGATGTTTTAACAGGGCCGGTTCCACAACATCTAGCGCATTGGAGAAACAATGTATGTAGAGAGAGCTAATTATTTTTACCCAACCGATACAAACTTGCGATAAATCACTTTCTCCGGGTTTTTACGTCGTACACCATAAGAGAGAAAGAGACAACAAATATAAACACTCCGCTTCTATGTACTGTCACAATGATTTTGGGCTCCTGGGTCACCGCGAGACTCCGCCCACATTTTTTATTATGCCACTAAACTTGACACAACTAAACGGTTTTTTAGGTTAGATGCTATATTTTTGTTGATATCAATACTGTGAAAAAGTGGTTTTACGAATAAACAAAAACATTATGTCGATTTGTGATATGAATGGATGTATAAATACCCTAGCCTTGGTCTTAGTCACGCCCAGGTCCGCCGAGTCAGGTAAAAATCATCAAAAACTGACTACACTACCTTGGATTGATACCACTCTATATACTCTAAGTCTAGCGCCCTGTGCAGTAAGTACCGATTGCAACACCCCCCTCAACCCCACGCTCTCCATCATTTACCGTCCTTTTTTATTTGACACAATTAAAAAAATATACATCAATCAAACATTTCTAAATTGCTTTACGAATTTAAGTTTTGTAACAAATGATTCCAATCATACAATCCTGAACTAGCCAAAGCACTATTTACAAAAATATTTCAACAAAAACAAAACACCCTATCTAAATTCTAACCATGACGGCCTCCGTGGTCGACTGGTAAGACGCTCGACTACGAATCCAAAGGCCGCGGGTTCAAACCCAGCGTGCGCCAATAAGTTTTATTTAATTAACATGTCTCATAACACATTTAATTGATACAAAATAAAATATAGTATATTTGAGAACGTTCCAGAGTGGTAGATACTGTATCGCCCTGATGAAAGATCACCATTCAGAATAGAAACGTTGTTTTGAAATGGCTTTAGCCATGTTTGGTGACCAGATCTGAATATCCAGGTACTTCCCAACCTTCCTCTTCCTTATCTCCTTCCTCTTCCCAATACCTTTAGCCTCACAACATACCCCAATAGACGCTCGGTAGCAGTTGGGACTCCTGTGAGGTATTAAGTAAGAAAAAAATATGATAAAATCACAAATAATATAAACATATATTTTTAAAAATTTTATTACATGAATACCGCACAACGGTCTCAACTGTTCCCAACCATCTAGAGCCAGTGAGACTATGGCACCCCAATAGGGGTATGTTGTGAGGCTGAATGTAGTAGGGAGAGGAAGGAGATAAGGAAGGGGAAGGTTGGGAAATACCTGGCTATTCAAATCTGGTCACCAAACACGGCTAAAGCCATTTCAATCAACGTTTCAGTTCTGAATGGCGGCCTTTCACCAGGGCGATACTATCTACCACTCTGGAACGTGCCGCAAATATACTGTATATTATTTTACATGAATTAAATGTGTTATGACACATATTCATTAAATAAAAATTGTTGTTGTAGTTGTTATATTACTTTTTAATGAGACAAAAAATCACTAATTCTTTTCGTTTCTTAGAAAAAAAAAGTCACATATTTTGTTCGTTCTACGTCAGTTTCTTAGGCCAGCCTCTTCGCCGTAAAACCTTCTGCACGAGGGGTGTCAAACTCAGCACGCGTCAACTCGAATCATAAACGAATCAATCTTCCTCTCGCTCGTTCCTTCCTGACGATGTGAATAATTATTATTGTGATCATCCCTTGCCGGAGCGGGCTACCCTTGCCCTCGGGCTGTAAGGGTAGGTATGAGCTGCTCGAGTGCCTGTTCAGGTAGCTTGTCTCAGTACCTACCAACTCTACAAAGGTAGGTAGGTACGCAGTAGTTAGCAGCCTCGTACACTCTAAGCTATTAACAGGGTTGTCCATCAGAATGTAATTGCTACCCGAAAATGTATCTAACTAACTAACATCACTCTTGTTTCTCCGCAGGGGTATTCAGAGAAGATGAACTGCATACATATTCTGTTATTCTCAATCTTGACATGGCCCGACTCAAGTACTTATGAATAATAATATTAAGATAATTTGAATAGCGCCGTTTTTGTGAAAAATTACCTCAAGGGCGCTGTACAAATCTTGATTTCTACCTAATATTAATTCCTAGTTTATATAAGTATACAGCAACATACTTACCTGACAGATCACTTCTGGCAGGACACAATCACTATATCACAATAGCTTAAAATTAATCTGATTTTTAAATATATTTTTAGTTTTTTTTGTATGTTTTTGTTTTTTAGGGCATGATGGCAAATTTAAAATATAGTATATCAGAGGTATTTTTAAATTTTTCGTAGTGAGGAACAGATAATGATGAAAATCTTCTAATAAATTTAAGGAATGAGAGTCTGAAAAGTTTTCTTGGTTTGAACAGAAATTCTATTGGGCTTGTTACATCTTGCTATGGATATGATTTTCTATAAAAATGGGTTTTATGTTTGGCTCTGAACTATGTCGAGTCTTTTATTACTCTCAGATCATGTGGTAGTTCATTCCAGGCTTTGATTTACTTGATCGTGCCATGTCTTTCTCGGGCGTCCCCTTTCACTTTCCGCTCTAGGTGCCCAAACCATCTAAGCGTCCCTTTCTTAATCATTTTCACTACGCTTACATCAGCATTGCATTCTTTCCGGAAATGTACATTTTTAACACGATCTTATTTCTACAGCATTCAGCCAACAGAAATTGTATCGACTTTCAAACAAACAAAAAAAGAGATGTTGAAGAGGATGGTTTAGAAGTACCTGGCTATTCAGATCTGGTCACCAAACACGGCTAAAGGCATTTCAAGCAACGTTTCAATTCTGGATGGTAGTTTTTCACCAGGAATAATATACTATGTATTATTTTATGTATGAATTTAATGTGTTATGACACATATTAATTGAACAAAAAGTATTTTCGCACGCCGGGTTTGAACCCGTGACGTCTGGATTCATAATCCAGCGTCTCACCACTCGACCACGCAGACCGTCAATATTGTTGTTCCAGCGGTCATCTGTCATACATACAAATGCCCAGAATAGTTCTACTCGTATGCTACTTTCAATAATATGTAAGTGCTTTGATAAGCAAAGGCGACCTATGTTTATCAAAGTGCATATTCGTATTCATAATATACTATTGTAACGCCTTACTTTAAAAGATTCCGCAATCTTCATAGCTTTGTAGTAAAACAGATTGCACAACTAGTAAGAGTCAGTCGTATCGGTGTCTTCCACTGCAGCCATCTGGAACCAGGTGGAAAATATTTTATTTTAATTTCATTTTATTAACTCCTTAAAGGCTTTTCCATATAATACATTTTAGTTTTATAAAGGAGTACAATAAATGAAAAGAATATAACATAAAAGCAAGAGTTAAAAAAAAGTTAGTATGTAAAACGCAAGTTTATAAATATAGCGTAGGTTTTACAATTAGTTATATTCTCATAGTATATTTCTCAAAATAGTGTAATTCGTAATATGTTTCTAACTAACTAGGCACAGAGGATGGTCCGTCATACAACTCTGTTGTGGAATACATTTGCACTTTATTTAAATTCATAACTAACTAACTAACCATCGCCGTTTCTCCGCAGGGGTAGGCAGAGAGGACGGACCACCATATAACTCTGTCTTGGCACACACCCCTTTGCTTCATTCACATTCATACATCGTCTCATAATCTTCTGTTTATCTGACTCTTCACATGATCCGATCGAAGTATTTGATTTACTTGATCGTGCCATGTCTTTCTAGGGCGTCCTCGACTTCTTCTTCCATTCACTTTAGCATCATATATTATTTTCACACTCCTTTCTTCGTTCATTCGCTTTACATGCCCAAACCATCTAAGCGTCTCTTTCTTGATCCTATTCATTACGCTCACATCAGCCTTGGATTCTTTCCGGATATCCACATTTTTAATACGGTCATTTATAGTTTTACCGCACATACGTCTCAGGGATCTCATTTCCACAGCATTCAGTCTATTTTCATCCTTCGTCTGCCAGTTCCATGCCTCACTGACATACATCAGGGTTGGTATAAGCACTCCATTGTGGACTGCTAGCTTTGATTCTTTGGACAATTTCTAATTTGCGCCAACAACGTTCAGTCCTCCAGAAGTTTCCTGCATTTACCCTTCTTTCAATATCCATATCAGCCTTTCCGTCTCTCGTAAACAAACACATCAATTTCATACATCTTCTAAAACACACTCTTCTGTAATTCTGACTCTAGACATGACCCGACTCAGGTCTTAGGTGTAAGTCATTATTTATACAGTTATAAGTCACTAGTTATAAATTCCAGTTGAAAGCCATTAGTTATAAATCTCAGCAGTAAGTTAATATTCATAAGTCTAAGTGATAGGCTATAGGTTAAATGAATTAAGTTATAAAGCGTGTTTAAGGGGATTTCCCCACGGAAACGGTGCCATAGAAATCATTCATTTTTTAATTATTATCCGTACCACTGTAACGCCTTACTTGTAAAGACTCTGCAATCTTCATATCTTGGTGGTGAAACAAATTGCCGAACTAATAAGAGTTAGGCGTATAGTTGTTTACCACTCTGCAGCCATCGGAGTAGGCAGATAAATTGGACCGCCATACAACTCTGTAGTGGCACAGATAATTTATTTCATTCACATTCATACATCATCTCATAAGTAGGTACCTACTCTTCTGTGATTCTGACTTTTGACATTTACCGACTCAAGCAAATTCTCTTGGTCACCTCACAACATACCCCCAATTGGGGTTACCATAGTGTTACTGGTTCTAGGCAGGGTCGGTCTTGTGCAGGCGCAATTGGAGCAGTCCACTTCAGGCGGCGAATTGCCAAGGCGCTAACACTACATAATTACAGTGCTTTTTTTACCCGCCCAGCGCCTTTCAAGATATAATAATATTTTTAAAAAATCCTATTCATGGACAGTAATCGAAGCTGCGATTTTCAGGCCCGACGGTGCGTCTTTTCGATCCGGCGCCTCTCGTTTAATACTTGATACAAGTTGGTACCTATTAATAAATACCTACCTACCTATAAACAAAAGTTGAACGAAAAATTCACAATTCGTTAAGACAAAAAAAGAGTCAAAATTATACACAAACAAGCAGTGCAAATGAGAGAGAAATTGGCGCAAAATTAGTTAAATGAAAAGATGAGATTGCGCCATCTGATACTATTGTTACGCTAAGCCGTCTTCTGCCACGTCAGATAAAATAATTCTCATACACACAAAAGTTTGAAATTTTCTTCCGATTACGGTCCTTCACGATTTACTCACTATGTTCCTTTTGATGTGTGTCGCGACTAAACCAGTAACTAGCGTTCTTTATGCGTATTCACCGCCCGCGGATAAAATAGACTACTACCGCTAACACAGATGGCGTTGGTCGTAAATGTTTATTTTAACATAAATTAATTTTATTTGTACCAAAATAAATCCGCAATCATTACTTAATAAATTATTTTATGAATGCACACGAATTTGAAACGTATTTCTCCAAGCACACCAAAAGGTAGATGTTTCGCTGACATTTCGCAGGATCGATTCGGTCCATCCCTGCTCTCGGCGCATTGCTAATCCCGTACCGTCAAAAGCCATATCAGTACCAGGTGTTTAGCCCCGAGCTCCTCTACAGGAGATATTAATAATTATTATATATCCACATTAGGGCAGAGCGGCGCAACAGGATGCCGAAGGTAATTTGTAACGTGGCCTCGTTGGTCGCAAGACTTTATATTTTTTGTAAGGAACCCTTTGTAAATTAGATTAACGTTGGATCGCTCATTTTCTAAATAGGCATTATGTAATTACGTTTGAATGAATAAATTATGGCGACGAAGCGTTGGATTACTAAGAAAAGGCTTGGGATTTATTCTAGGGGGTGGGGGAAAGGCCAAGCGGCACAACTTTGGTGGGATTCCGTAAAAGTACATTTCAGAACTGAGGTGCAAATAAGTTAGAATTAACCTGATACAATGATACTAGGTTATGTGAGATTTTCAACGCGTATCTCTGGACATTTTACAACGACTTATCAAGATTTTATCAATAATATTCAGAATTGATAAAAATCAAATAATAACTTTGAATAAGACCACAGATTTTATTAAATATTTATGACTGAAATAATTTTAATAATCATAATAAAAGCTTTTCCTTCTTTCCTGTTTATCAATAAACTAATAACTTACTAATATAATAATTGTTGTCTTAACGGTTAGTAGCTGAGTGGACAGACGCATCGGATTCCCACCCGGGCGTCGTGGGTTATATTCCTCTGCTAGATAAGTCCTCCATCATTTCACAAGCAACATTTTCCACTTATTATGATGGTAGTAAGAGTTTTTTTTAAATCTTGTCAGGTTATTTGTAACCTGGAAATGATTGTCTTTCCTTTAAAAAAAAAAAAAATATATATATATATATATATATATATATATATATATATATATAAATATACGAGTACGTGGGTACACCCATTCGACTTCGAATCGAGGGGTTGATTTTGCGTACTTTATACCTAACGCAATATTAATTGTTGGACATAGGACCTTACAAAATTAACATAACCAAACAAAATCGATAAAAAGCACGACGTAACAGATCGGTGTTGACAAACAAGGGAAAAAACATTTGTAAACAACTTCTTAAATTTAATTGCCAATTAAATGGACTTCATGCTTTAGAAGAAAATGTTTGAAAAATACGAGTTCAATGAAATTTGAAAATTCAGGCACACCTAGCACAACAAAACAACGAAATACGTATATTCATCGTCACCGTTAAAATAAAAAATGGAAAACACAGAATTCACTATGAGGTTAAACTACTTTCCGACAGCCTCCGTGGTCGAGGGGTAAGACGCTCGACTACGAATGCAGAGGTAGTGGCTTAAGCCCGGCGTGCTCAAATAAAATTTATTTTAATTAATATGTGTCATAAATGACACTTTTTTTAATTTTTATTTAATACTAAGAGTATCGCATCTCTGGAACGTATATTTTGTATCGATTTAACTGTGTTATGGCACATTATTGTTATTTAAATTTATAATAATAATATTGAATTTATATAACGTAGTTTTGTGATAGTTCACCTCGAGCGCGCTTCAAACAACAACCTAACCTAACCTAACTTAATATAACATCCAGAAAAAAATATAACAGATATGTATGCAAATTAAAACAGCAATGCAATCTAAAATCATAATCGTTATCAATAATCATGAAAAATGTTCAGATTTGGGTATAACAGTGCGTGTGTACATCAACAGATTAAAAAAAACAATTGATCAGAAGCTAAGGGTGTAAACAATCCAGTTGAAAAGTTTAAACAAAACTAACTAACTAACCATCACGCCGTTTCCCCACAGGGGTAGGCAGAGAGGACGGACCGCCATGTAACTCTGTCTTGGCACACAATCCTTGCTTCATTTACATTCATACATCGTCTCATACATACTCTTCTGTTATTCTGACTTTTCAGATGACCCGATTCAAGTATTTGATTTACTTGATCGCGCCATGTCTTTCTCGGGCGTCCTTGACTTCTTCTTCCATTCACTTTCGCATCATATATTCTTTTCACACTCCTTTCTTCGTTCATTCGCTCTACATGCCCAAACCATCTAAGCCTCCCTTTCTTGATCCTATTCATTACGCTCACATCAGCCTTGTTTTCTTTCCGGATATCCACATTTTTTAATACGATCATACATGGTTTTACCGCACATACGTCTCAAAGATCTCATTTCCACAGCATTCAGTCTACTTTCATCCTTCCTCTGCCAGTTCCATGCCTCACTGCCATACATCAGGGTTGGTATAAGTACTCCATTGTGGACTGCTAGCTTCGCTTCTTTGGACAATTTCTTATTTGCGCCAACAGCGTTCAGTCCTCCATTAATGGAGTTTCCTGCTTTCACCCTTCTTTCAATATCCTTATCAGCCTTTCCGTCTCTCTAGAACATACTTCCTAAATACACAAACTCATCCACTTGCTCCAAGTATTTATCATTCACAACTATATTGCACGCTGTTCTCGTATGTATAAATATTAACAAATTTGTTAAAGCAAAGAAAAGGAAATTATATTTAACCTAGTTATCATCGTACTTTTCCTGCACCTGCGTAAGTCTTGTTATTTATAGTCATTTACCTTGAAGTAACAATATATGGAGGGATAGCTAATTTGTTTTACCCAACCCATCCGAAATTGTAATAAATCACTTTTTCCGAGTTTTTACATCGTACACCATGAGAGAGAAAGAGACAACAAAATTTCTTGGACGGCTTCTAAATACTGTCGTAAAGATCTTAAGCTGGTTATTTTCGCTGGTTAACGGCGGGACTCCGCCCACATTTTTTATTTTGCCACTAAACTTGACACAACTAAACGGTTTTTTAGGTTAGATGCTATATTTTTGTTGATAAAAATACTGTGAAAAAGTGGCTATACGAATACACAAAAACATTATGTCGATATGTGATATGAATGGATGTATAAATACCGTAGCCTTAGTCTTAGCCACGCCCATTTGCGCCGAGTCATGTTAAAATCATCAAAAACAAGTCCAAAACTGACTTCACTGGCTTTGGCTTGGGCTACCTCTTGTATACTCTAAGTCATTTACCATGAGGTGTGTGATAGCCCAGTGGGTAAGACGCGCGGCTAGTAGTAGGATGAATCAATATCAAATCCCACAGCGAGTCCCAATTTTTTTTATAGTGAAGAGTCACTCTAGAGTCCTAACAGCTCCCAATCGTTTAGATCCAGTTAAACTATCGCGTCACCAATCAAGGTACTTGTATGTTGTGAGGTTAAGGTAGTGGGGAGGGGAAGGATATAGGGAAGAGAAAGGTTAAAAAGTACCTGGCACTTCAGATCTGGTCACTAAACACGGCCAAAAGCCATTTCAAGCAACATTTCAATTCTGAATGGTGTTCTTTCCCCAGGGCGATAGTGTAGATGTATCTACTACTCTGGAACGTACTGTAAATATACTATGTATTATTTTACATGAATTAAATTTGTTACGACAAATATTAAATCAATCAAATTTATTTACTCACGCTGGGCTCGAACTAATGACCTCGGGATTCAACAACTGATTCCCCATTAAACGCAACAATATTTTTTTCTTCGATTTATTAATTACTTTCAGAAAAAAATTAAAAATTCCCGTAAATGAAAAATTTGATTTAAAAATTGTGTACTTTACTCAACTTTACCCCTTGATTCATCCCTCATCTTAATTAGAAATATAAAGGCTTTGATTCTGTGAAGCACATTATAATAACATTACTATTTATTGTGTTTAAACGACATTTACCAACACCTTTATATGTTTATCAAATTCATTTGTATGCAGGTATTACGCCATCTACCATGCTTCATCTATTGCTGCTCATAAGAACTTAATCTGTGAGAAATAGTTAGGATGCAGGTGAATTCTCTATACTTTATGTTTAATATTGTTTGTTTGTTATCTTGTTTCTGTATAGACTGTCATTAGACTGAATGCTGTGGAAATGAGATCCCTGAGACATATGTGCGGTAAAACCATGTAGGACCGTGTTAAAAATGTGGATACCCGGAAAGAATGCAAGGCTGATGTAAGCGTAATGAATATGATCGACCGGTCGGTAGCTGAGTGGACAAACGCGTCGGATTCCCAGCCGGGTGTCGTGCGTTCAATTCCTCTGCTGGCTAATTCCTCCATCATTGCACAAGCAACATCTTCCGCTTCTTATGACTGGCGGTAGGAGTTTTTCAAATATTGTCAGGTTATTCGTAACCCGGGAATGTTTGTCTTTCTTTTAAAAGAAGAAAAAAAGGGACGCTTAGATGGTTTGGGCATGTAGAGCGAATGAACGAAGAAAGGAGTATGAAAAGAATATATGATGAAAAAGTGAATGGAAGAAGAAGTCGGGGACGCGCGAGAAAGTCGTGGCACGATCAAGTGAATCAAATATGTACTTGAATCGGGCCACGTGAAGAGTCAGAATAACAGAAAGGTATTATGAGACGAGGTATGAATGTGAACGAAGCAAGGAGTGTGCGCCAAGACAGAGTTGTATGGCGGTCCGTCCTCTCTGCCTGCCCCTGCGGAAACGGCGTGATGGTTAGTTAGTGTCTATATCTATGTTTTCTCCTAAATATCATAGACATAAAATTCAAGACCCGTCATATTCCTACAAATCTTACGTAAAATTTAGCACCATAAATGTTGCACCACTAAATGTTTCACCCGCGTATGAAAAGGATAGCCATTCAAAGAATGTGTGTGTGCGGAAGAGATAGGTATATGAAGCGTGTTTCGAAGGTATGTCTCGTTGAATTGGTTTAGTGCAACCTGGCGCGTTGTCTCAGTAACGTATCTACATTATTTAATTCATCTAAACTATATATATTTTTTAAAATAATAACTTTCGTCAAACCAATCGACCGACAGTCATAAAGTCATTCATCTATGCACATAGTTTTATTTTTACACAAAAGTGACCCGGTGTAAATACCATATACCTCTACATAGCAGATGTGTTTTCCATTACCAACAGTTAAGTAAGAAGTCCTTTGAGTGGCTTTAACCCAACAACGGCACAATCACAATGAGGAGGATAATACAAAACATTTTTTCCCGAAATCTCCCCAGCAATCGACTTGCTGCCTTTCGTCTTCTTTAATCACCGAATTGGCTATAAATTATGCAGATTCTGTTTCATCCCTTGATATTCGTCTCGAGATGTAATATTTATCTTTGTTTAGCGGAGTGGGAGGCCGAGGGAGGTAGCCGCCGCGTCCCCGGGCGATTCGTATTATTTCTGTGTCATAAACATATGAAATAAAAAAAATGTATAATTTTCATCACTGTATTACAGGGTTGCCATAACTTGCTGTTAGAATGTTTGCAAATCGTAATAACTAGAAACTTCAATCATTAACATAAAAAGGTGCATTAAAAAATGCCAGGATTTTCATGTCAAGTTTGTTTTTTTGCGTTTTGAAAACAGGCCCAGTTAAAAATGGAAAGAGCTCCATACATGTGGGTGATAAGTGATATAACACCTACCTATGTAATTTTTGTAACAAAAAAAATAAAGGTAGCATGGAAAATTTAAAAATAATTGTCATCTGATAAATTATTAAGTGTAAAATTCATACGTTAACATAAATTCATTGCTAGACCTTCCCACTGTGTAACTTTTTCATATTTCAAAATATTATTTTTTCGTGTGATATTTTGACTTTATAGGTTATTTTAATGGTGTATTGATATTTTGACTTTATAAATCATTTTAATGGTGTATTAAAATTTTTTTGTATGAGTTCAAATATGTTTATTAAAAATGTCTGAATTCCATGTGGGCGGTAACTAATAGGCCATCCAGCATTCTTTAATATATCTTTGTCTCTTTCTATAAACCTTGTCAACAACAACTTTGTCAATCTTGTCAACAATACTGACTACACTATTTCGCAAAGGTACCACTCCATAAATATTCTCACTCCAAGGGAATTCCGGAGGTTAAGCGTCTTACCACCACGGTTTGTTAATATTTTTAATTTAGGGTAGCATTTTTCTCGCACCAGGCGGCGGTACCCCTTTTGGCAACCCTGTCGGTAGCTGCCTGCCTCGCGGTGTCCCGGTGCGGGCCCGCGGCGGTCCTCAAGGAAATTGCCTCTATAGGAAAAATAAAGACGAATAGTCGAGATGGAAGCGTGGAGCGAGGAGCGGGGAGCGGGAACTGGCAGGGGCAGCTGCCTGGAAGGGGGTAAAGATTTATTCCAAAGGAGTACCTTTTCGCTTAAATTTTCATCAGTTTCGTTTACAATTCAGATTAAGGGTCAGCACTCAGAAATTACACTAAACGTTACTTTATAGCATTCTAGTACAATCAATTCTATGTGCGAAGGAAATAGAGAGATGAGTCAATAAACGCAGATATTCAGGAGAGCCAAAACAAAATTGAGGATTTTTGTTTTTTGTATGTAATTATGTCATTATGTTGATGTATCTGAAAATTTTCTATGGGTAGTTAGAAAAATGTCTGAGGTTTCCAGTGAATATAGTTTTAGAACTGTAATCGTTTAAATTCTATGAAAAACATACTAAAATGTCAGTAAAAGGTGCAGTTTTGAAACCAGAAAAGGCATTTTTTAACATTTTACTTTAAATTCTAGTATCCTTTTCATTAAGAATTCAAAAGAGTGTGCCGTTTCAAACATCGTTTCGATTCTGAATTTATTTTTATTTCTAAAGTGAATACCGCACAAATCCCAACCGTCTAGAGCCAGTGAGACTATAGCATCCCCAAACGGGGTATGTTGTGAGGCTCAAGATAGTGGGGAGGGGAAGGATACGGGGAAGTGAAAGGTTGGAAAAGTACCTGGCTATTCAGATCTGGTCACCAAACACGCATGAAGTCATTTCAAGCAACGTTTCGATTCCGAATAGTGGTCTTTCACCAGGGCGATACTTGAAGTATCTACCACTCTGGAACGTGCCGCAAATAAATTTTACATTATTTTATATCAATTAAATGTGTTATGACACATATTAATTAAATAAAAGTTATTGGCACAAGCCGGGTTTGAAACCGCGACCTGTAGATTCGTAGTCGAGCGTCTTACCACTCGACCATGGAGGCCGTTAGAAAAATGTCTGAGGTTTCCAGTGAATACAATTTTACAACTGAAATCCTTTGAATTCTATGAAGAACATACTAAAATGACAGTAAAAGGTGAGTTTCGAAACCAAAAGGGCGTTTAATTAAAATTCTAGTATGCTTTTAATAAATAATTGTACAAATTGGAAACCTCAGACATTTTTTTAACTACTCACATAGAATTAACAGACGAATCATTTATAAAGTATTGAATTAACTTGAAACTAAAAAAGTCACTATTTTTTGGTGCTAACCCTTAATAAAAGAATTTAAAGGGATGGGAAGGCCGTAAATTTTAGATAGGAAGGAGTTTCGACGGCCTACGTGGTCGAGTGGTAAGAGGCTCGACTACGAATCCAGAGGTCGCGGGTTCAAACCCGGCGTGGGCAAATCGCTTTTATTTAGTGAATGTATCATAACACATTTAACTTATATTATAGAATATTTGCGGCACGTTCCAGAGTGGTAGATACTCCAAGCTATCGCCCTGGTGAAAGACCACCATTCAGAATCCAAACGTTGTTTGAAATGGCTTTTAGCCATATTTGGTAATCAGATCTGAAAAGCCAGGTACTTCCAACATTCCTCTTCCCCATCTCCTTCACCTCCCAACTACCTCTAACCTCACAACATACACCGATCGGGGATGCTATAGTCTCACTGGCTCTAAAAAGGTATAAAAAGTGGTATAATTAACCTAAAAATTTAATCCGTTGTTACGTAAATCAAATGACACCATTGACTTTTTTTTTAGAATAACTCCACACAGGAGGCTTTGAGGGAAATAATTTCCCTCAAGGCCTATGTCATCTTTGGGGATGCTGTGTGGAGGGTCTTTTTGAGGAAAGGAAGGAGTGAACTTGGGTCTTGAATAGACCCATATTAAAGGAGGGAGGAAACACAGAGGCCGGCGAATCGTTCCATAGCCGAGCTGTTGAACATAAGAACGAGTCGTAAAAGCGACCCGTTCTCATGTATTCAATGTCAACCGTGTACAAATGTTGGACGCGCGTTTGGCGAGTTTTCCGACTATGCACCGGTGCCCAAGGGACCAATGACGCAAGTTTCTCGGAGCATCTTCCATTGAAATACCTGTAGAACAAGGACAGCATTCCCACCTGACCTCTGTGCTACAAAGTTTGCAATCCGTTTGTTAAGATAGGAGAATCTATCAAACGGAACGCACGTTTCTGCACAGAGTCAAGGGTTTTAAGACTGTCAATGATGGTGTCTAACATTCAATAGGAGATAAACAAGTGTGCTATAATATAGAGCCTCGCTGTGAAAGAATCGTCCTTTGAACTCCGCCAGCCTGCGGCGGCTCAAGGTCTGTCTGTATCCTTATGTATTTAAAATTAAAACGTAAAACATAATCTAAACGAGTGAAATTACAAAGGCTCCATTCCGCTACCATTTCTCATTATGCTTCATGTTTTAAATTGAAGTTTATTTTAAATCTTTGCCAACGACTAACAATACCGAATGAAATAGCGTTCGCCCATGTGTATTAGATTTTCGCAGAAGAAAATAATAATAAATTATACATGCTTTAGGTCTATATAACAATTGCTTTATTCTTCTGCGGTTAATATTCTAAGTGGGTAGGTACGTGATATTAATTTGAGTATATCATAATTGAATTCTGTTTAACTTGTTTGCCCACTTTTATGTTTTATATTTAATAAAAACATTCCACACGCTACCGAATAAAAAACTCATCCATTTAAATATTCATTTTAACCTTTATGTGACTGAAAGGGTACCCGGGTACCCTTTTCGATTTTCAACACGGATTTTTTTAATGTCCCAATAAGTCTAGCCGGCTGAAACTTCCTGACTTCTCCACAATAGTGAAAATGAAAAATTAAAAATTACCGTTGGATAAGTGGAGGGTGGTATGTGAGCGGAAAAAGCTTAAGTAAAATTAAATGAAAATACACTTTTATTTTAGTATAAATACGTCGACTAGTTTCGACTAAATATACTCAAAGTATATTTTAAGTTTGAAGATGATTCAGTTGAATCCTAGTAGTACCAATATATGGAGAGAGAGAGCTTATTCTTTTTACCCAACCTATACAAATTTGGGATAAATCACTTTCTCCGGGTTTTTACGTCGTACACAATGAGAAAGGAAGAGACAACAAAATTTTCCAAATTACCACACCACTTTAAAGTATTGTAAGGATATTCTTCGTGTCCCGCGTCTCCGTTGACTCCGCCCACACGTTTTGATATGCGACATAAATAAATATATAAGTCAACGGTTTTTTGGGTTATGTGCTATATTTTTGTTTGTAACAATACTGTGAAAAGTGGTTATACGAATAAACAAAAACATTATGTCGACATGTGCTATGAATGGATGTATAAATACCGTAGCCCTAGTCCTAGCCACGCCCAGGTCTAGCCGAGTCCGGCAAAACACATCAAAACTAACTACAGCAGCGCTCTCTCTTGTATATTATTACTCTGAGGTTGAATTGAAACTAGTCGACGTATTTATACTACATCTGTTTCTCTTTCACCTATTTTTTTTTTCACACGTGTATAAATAAGTAGTTATGATTTTGACCTCAAACAAAATAAAATAAAAAAAAAACAAAATAACAAAAAAAATAAAAAAATAAAAAAAATAAAAAAATAAAATAAAAATAAAATAATGTATGGAAAGTACAACATATAGTGAACGAAATTCCATACAAAATACCTTTAAACGGCCCTCCATACTAGCGGCCAAATTCAAGTAATAGTATTGGACAGTATATTATGATTTCAATCGAAAATTTAAACTTCATAAAAAACTAAAAAAAATAAAAAAATTCTGGTGATTCTTTGTTCTTATTTCTAAATTATAACCGCTTAATATATTATGAAAACATTAGCCGACTAAATCAGGTAGGTGAAAGTTGATTATTAGGTATCAGGAGGTATTTAGCGGATAAAAAATAGACATTAATTAGTACATGGAAATCTATTGAAAAAATATTTTTCGCTAGGGTGGCGCAGTAAAAAATACTATTATTTTCCAGGACGAAGACTATTGAACGAAGCGTAATTAATATTTTAAAGTTTTTTTTTCTTCAAATAAAATTCATTTTTATTTGAATTTTACCGGGGATTCAAACTCGTTTCTTCTTCGAACGAAGTCATCAGTGTTTTGTTTGTTTTTTTTGTTTGTTTTTTTTTTTAATTTATTTTTTATTTATTTCAATAGGTGCAAAGGAACGTGCAGGTAACAAGGGAGGAAAATCGCAAAATGGCAAAATTTCTTGTCTATTATTGCCATCTATGAACACTACGCGTAAACTTTTTACGTTCTTTATAAGTATGTAACAATGCCATCGTACGACCAAATCACAACTAAAGCGGATAACAAGAAGTTATTTTAATTTGTTGTTCATATCGTTGTCTTTATTTTTTATGAAAGATTCTTTAGGATCTGTAACACCAGTTACGTCTCATCTGCCTGTCTCTACTCCAAATTAATATATTAAAAAATGCTATAGAGTCCATATAGTTGATTAGATACTGAGTATTTTGGATGAAAGAACTATACAAATTATTAATCAACCAACTAAAAAAAAAACGTTATTTTTTAATGCCACGTCAAAATAAGAAAAGGTGAATAATTTTCACATGTAAAATTAACTAGTTGTTTGGTGCATACTGCCATCTTTGTTTTTGTGTTGGAAGCTTGAATTTCGCGTATACATCAAACATATGTACATTCATTGCATTTATTAGAAAATTTCAATAAAATACATATTATTGAAACATACAGCAATTTGCACCTTCCAACGAGCAATTTATATAGCTTTAAGTCATTTCACGACAAAAGATATTACTATGAACTTTTACGAACACCAACATATTCACAGAAGTTCAATAGATGGGGCTAACCAGCACTTTCAATGAATGTCACCTTTATATAGATTCATTTATAAAATGGTATACCTACACTAGATATCACAAAATTTTTTTACTCAATATTTTTCGGTCTCCAGCATTCTCCAGCCTACGCCCAATTAAATGTGTTGAAATTTTTCTCATTCGGAATATTTTCTTTGTATGATTTATTAACAAAATAATCATTCACATATTGATTGATTACTTTTTCGCACATGAGTCACAACTGCTCCCAACCGTCTGGAGCCAGTGAGACTAGGGCATCTCCAATTGGGGAATGTTGTGAATTTGAAGGGAGGTAACTTTTGTGGGGAGGGAAAGAAAATGGGTTGAAGAAAGGTAGGCAAGCGCACCTGGCTATTCAGATCTGGACGCCGAACACGGCTAAAGCCATTTCAATCATTATTTCGATTCTAACAGTCTAGAACGCCGCTAATAAATAGTCAAGAACCCTAACCACTCGACCACGGAGGCCTTTTTTGAAATTTTAATTTCGAAAAAGTGTATCTAAACTCGGTCGAAACCGGTTAGTAACTACTAGTACCACGTACTGATTCACTAAATGTGATATAATATATCATCGCCAGAAAGGCAAAGGTCTTCGTACCTGGTTGGATTTTGAAAAAAAAACTCAACGCAGTTAACTCAATGCTCTCACTGAGTTACCTGAAGCGACAAAAAGCTAAGAAAGTCCCAATTTGTGTCGCTCGAGTCAAACCTTCTCCCAAATGGTAACTATATTTCATATGACTGAAGGGCCATAAAAAGTCTTCTGAATCAAACGAGAGTCAGCGCATTTGATGTAGAAAAAACAACTGATTAAAACTGCATATTTAACTCATTTTTGACTAAAGTGTCGCTTGTTTGGAGTAACAATATATGGAGAGAGCTAATTCTTTTTACTCAACCTATACAAAACTTCGAAAAATCATTTTCTCCGGGTTTTTACGTAGTACACCATGAGAAAGAAAGAGACAGCAAATTATCAAACCACTGCTTTAAAGCTTTCTAAGGATGTTCATCGTGTCCCGCGTCTCCGTTGACTCCGCCCACACGTTTAGAAATGCGACATAAATGGGCAGAATTCAACGGTTTTTTAGGTTACATGCTACATTTTTGATTACAACAATACTGTGAAAAAGTGGTTATACGAATAAACAAAAACATTATGTCGACATGTGCTATTAATGGATGTATAAATATCCTGGCCTTAGTCCTAGCCACGCCCAGGTCTAGCCGAGTCGGGCAAAACTCATCAAAACTGACTACAGCTGCGCTCTCTCTTGTATATTATTGCTTTGAGTGTCGCTCGCCTTTTGTGCAACGAATTGTGTTGCCATGGAAACTTCAATCTGGATTATGCAAATTCGTAAAGATACTCTTTTACTGTTCTGAACCGAAAACGATTGGCAATGAACGCCCCACGAAGCACGAATCGGTATAACCGGTTATCCTTATCGCTGGAACACAGAGAATCAGCTGTCTTTGTAGATTGTGGCCTAGCCTAGACACAGGATGTTATCGAATTGGACATATTATTATTACAATTACAGAGAAAATGTCGCAGGATGTTTGTTGAAGGTCACAAGAGATGGGATCTACCAAACGAAAAAAAAATAGGAAACTATTGGTTGATTCCTTGCAAAAAGTAATGTGACGAATAGATAACTTTTTGCAACTTTTTTGGAACATAACCTTCAAAGACTGGTAAGTAGCCGAGTGGACAAACGCGTCGAATTATCGCCGGGCGTCGTGGGATCAATTCCTCTTCTAGCCAAGTCCTCCCATCATTTCAGAAGCAACATTTTCCTTTTATTACGATGGTAGTAGGAGTTAAATGGAAGAAGAAGTCGAGGACGCCCGAGAAAGAAATGGCACGATCAAGTAAATCAAATACTTGAATCGGGTCATGTGAAGAGTCAGAATAACAGAAGAGTATGTATGAGACGATGTACGAATGTAAATGAAGCAAGGAGTGTGTGCCAAGACAGAGTTATATGGCGGTCCTTCCTCTCTGCCCACCCCCTGTGGGGAGAAACGGCGTAATGGTTAGTTAGTTAGTTAGTAGGAGTTTCTCAAATATTGTCAGGTTATTCGTAACCCGAGAATGTTTGTCAATCTTCAAAAAAAAGAAGAGGAGGAGGAAATCTTTAAACTATTTGGTTTTTTTTTTTTTGATTTTATGGATTCTTTCGTAATCCTCTGCTAAATAGCTGGGGCTTATACAAATACCCCTCATAATGTCTAACTAACTAGTACTACGGCCCTTTTGGCCTTATTACTATCACCATCTGATGGTTTCATTTACTTGACTGAATTTAAGTTTACATTAGTGTTTTCTTAGGGAAAAGATCTTTACTGGATTAAAAACCCTAAGCTAAACTATTTGGTGGCATTATCAAACTGTTCGTTAATGCGTTCTGAGGGCGAAACTGCTGTCAGAAAACCTAGCACATCTGAAACGTTACTTTCTATTTTTTAGTAAATATCTGACTACAAAGCGAAAAATCTCTTTTTGTACCTCACTAAAAACTTTCATTCGTTGAGCTCTGGTATTATGATTAAGTATAGAATTTTCTGAATGGAATTAAAAAGGTCAATACTATTACTTTCAGCTTGTAACGTCATTTCCGTAATTAGCCATGGAGCTTTAAAACATCAGACGGGTTTTAAATTTTAGCCATACCGCACAATAGTTTCAACTGTTCGGAGTCAGTGGGACTATGGCATCCCCAATTGTTTAGGCTGAAGAGGGAGTGGGAAAGCGAAGGAGATGGCGAAGAGGAGCGCTTATAAGTACCTGGCTATTCAGATCTGGTTACCAAACACGGCAAAAGCCATTTCAAGCTAATTTTGGATTCAGAATGGTGGACCTGTTTCAGAAGAATTCTCACAGCAAATAATATACGACGGCCTCCATGGTCGAGTGGTAAGACGCTCGACTACGAATCCAAAGGTCGCGGGTTCAGACCCGGCGTGCGCCAATAACTTTTGTTTAATTAATGTGTGTCATAACACATTTAATTTTAATTCATATAAAAATAATAAAAAGTATATTTGCGGCACGTTCCAGAGTGGTAGATACTCTAAGTATCGCCCTGGTGAAAGACCACTATTCAGAATCGAAACGTTGCTTGAAATGACTTTAGCCGTGTTTGGTGACCAGATCTGGATAGCCAGGTACTTCCTAACCTTCCTCTTCCCAATCTCCTTCCCCTACTTACTACCTTCAGCCTCACAACATACCCTATTTAGGGATGCCATAGTTTCACTGGCTCTAGACGGTTGGGAGCAGTTGAGACTATTACCGCACAATATGAAAAAAAAAAAAATTATATATTTGGAAAGCGGTTTAAATAATTTATTTTGTGAGTACGAAGACGTGCGTACATACATATGAGTGTGAACTTTTTGAAATTGGAACTGATGTTAATTGAAATTATCAAATTATTTTATTTATTTTTTTAATTCCTACCTATCTAATAAATTACCTTCTAATAATCTATTTTAGTAGACATTATTCTATATTTGAAATGAGTGGATTAAAGCAACTATTATTTTTTCTTGGCCAGTCAAGTTACATCCTGTGATTTTTCACAGGTGACAACTAGTTTGTTTTATTTATTTGTTAGTTTAGTATCTACAGAAAACATTACGGAAGATTTTTTTTGTTTTAGGACAGTCAATCATTTTCATTGTTTTGATGTGGGAAATGGCACAACAGTGAAATTAAATAAAAAGCGTAATGATTCAGTACGAACTTAAAACCTGATTGCATTGTTTGTATTTCAAATGGTCGATGATAAATGCATTAAATCACAAGGCTAGTCTTTTGTTCGATGTAAATGTTGATGAGCATAGAGGCCTAGGTACGCGGTCAGTAGACTGTGGGCTCGATTCCCGAAGCGGCGCAAGTAAATAATTTTTGATGATTTCATTTCGTTTATGGGTGCTGACACTTGGGATGACGTCTTGGGAATTTAATGGTCATTGTTATAAGTTATAACAAAAATGTTTTTGTAACAATGATAAATAAAAAAATATAACTTCTTCAATAATTATAGGAGTACCTACTTTGTAACACCATATTTAATGGAGTGCTTATACCAAGCCTGATGTATAGCAGTAAGGCATGGAACTGGCAGAGGAAGGATGAAAGTACACTGAATGCTGTAAAACTGAGATCCCTGAGACGTATGGGCGGTAGAACCATGTATGACCGTGGAAAGAATGCAAGGCTGATGTTAGCGTAGTGCATAGGATAAAGAAATTGACGCTTAGATGGTTTGGGCATGTAGAGCGAATGAACGAAGAAAGGAGTGTGAACATAATATATTACGCGAAAGTTAATGGAAGAAGAAGTCGGGGACGCCCGAGGAAGACAATGCACGATCAAGTGACTCAAAATACTTAAGTCGGGCGATGTCAAGAGTTAAAATAACAGAAGAGTATTTATAAGACGATGCATGAATGAGTATGTAAGTGTGTGCCAAGCATAGAAATAAAATACAAGACACGTCATATTCATACAAATCTTACGAAAAATGTAGCACCACTAGTAACGTCTTGTATTCCGGTGCAACTGCTTATGAAAAGGATAGCCATTCAAAGAATATGTGTGTACGGATGAGATAGCTATATGAACGTCCCACGCTACTGTTATAATCGGGTATCGCGCTACTAGCTCCGGTTGTCTTTCACGCACTTATGTATTTCTTATTCGCTATCTCACACCGTTTTTAAGAACCTTTAAACCTTGTGAATAATTATATTTATTGAATTGAAATAATAAGTGATTTGTGGGTAGTTATGAATGGAAAGAAACTCCATTAGATATGTTTTTTGCTCCCGAATGATTTTTATACCTCTCAAGGCGTTTTTTTCTCAGAAAGGAGCCTACAGCGACGCGTTTGCGACAGCTGGTGACAGCTTGTCTGTCGAACAAATGTTTGTGTGATACTAAACGCAATAAATCTCAGGTATGTCTCGCGGACTCGGTTTAGTGCATTCACGCACGTTGTCTCAGTAACGTATCTACATTTAATTTAATTTAATTAATCTAAAATGCCAAGACAGAGCTGTATGGCGGTCCATCCTCTCTGCCTACCCTTGCAAGGGAAGGCGTGATGGTAAGTTAGTTCGAAAAAAATCTTACCTTTTTGTGAAGAGTGCGTTTTATTTAATGGATGTCAAGTCATCAAAATACCTTGTTCCGGCTCTCCTGCAAACTGTAACAAAATCAAACAAAACTCTATGAATAATTTCTACACAACATTATTTTTAACATGCATCAATGTCATTTGGTAGCTAAGCGTCGGCTTGTTCCATTCCTCAGTGAATTGATTCCGCAAGACCAATCCATTGGGCTAGTAGACCTCAACAAAACCATACAAAACTCTAGGATCCCGAAATCCTTTTGTTTCTGAGCTGTCACCGTGACGTTTGACGCCCCGCCATCTTGTTAAAATGGCCGCCGGATATCCGACTGCGCGCCGTTCATCACCTATTCGAGATGCATTACGATTCAAAACAGAAATCATCACAGGAAATTTTACACGCTATAGTCTACAGTACCTACCTACTATGGAGTTAGGTACCTACTCAATACGGGGTCGAATGCTGCTAAAGTATGTACTGATCGACACGCTTAACTTTGCAGTCGTTGGCGTCGCCGTTGTATACATAGTGTATAGTGGGAGCGCTTCTGTAGTCAGAATTGATGATTTTTGCCTGACTCGGTAGACCTGGGCGTGGCAAGGACTAGGAATAGGGTATTTATACATCCATTCATAGCACATGCTGACATAATGTTTTTGTTTATTTGTATAACCACTTTTCCACAGTATTGTTATAAAAAAATGTAGCACATAACCTAAAAAAACGTTGAGTTATGTCCGGTTAGGTTGCATATCAAAACGTAGTGGGCGGAGTCGCCGGAGACGCGGGAGACGGAGAACATTCTTACATACTTAAAAGCGGTCTGATATTTGATGATTTTTTTGTTGTCTCTCTTTCTCTCATGGTGTACGACGTAAAAACCTGGAGAAAGTGATTTATCCCAAATTTTCATAGGTTGGGTAAAAAGAATTAGCTCTGTTCTCCATTTATTTTTACTCCCAGTGTATATCAATACCAGTTCAAAATAAGTACCTGGCATTACTTGTACATACCATTTATAAAAAAATATTACAAGAGTCCCAATTGCTCAGAACCAGTGGGACTATGGCATCCCCAGTTAGGGGGTTTGTTGTGAGGTTGAAGGGAGTGAGGAGGCGAAAGAGATAGGAAAGAGGAAGAACTTGGCTATTCAGATCTGATCACCGAACACGGCTAAAGCCATTTTAAGTAACGTTTCGCTTCTGAATAGTGGTCTCTCACCAGCGCGATACTGAGAGTATCTGGCACTCTGAAATGTGTCGCATAAAAATATACTAAAAATATGTTGTATGAATTATATTTTTAATTCATTATTAAAACGTCGGGGTTCAAACTCGCGACCTCTGGATCCAAAGACGAGGAGCTTAACCGTTAGGCCACGGAGGTCGTCAATAAAAACATCACAACTTATTCTTCTTGCTTTATTGGTGTAGAAATGAGATCCCTGAGGTGTATGTGCGGTTTAACCAAGTTTTATCTTATTACAAATGTGGGGATCCGAGAAGAGTCCAAGGTAAGATGAAAGCGTTGTGAACAAGATTAAGGAAGGGACGCTTCGATCGTTTGGAGATGTAAAGTGGATGAAGGAAGAAATAAGAAAATAAAAAGAAGTCGGGGATGCCCAAGGAAGACATGGTACGATCAAGTGAATCAAATACTTGAGTCGGGACATGTTAAGAGTCAGAATAACTGAAGAATATGAGACGATCCGTGCATGCATGTAAATGATTCAAGGAATGTGCGCTTAGACAGAGACGTGTGGCGGTATACATACTCTGCCTACCCCTGCGGAGAAACGGCGTGATGGTGAGTTAGTTAGTTAGTTTATTTATATGTAAAAACCCAAAAAAAAAAACCACTGAAAATGTTTTAACAGCCGAACAATATAAAATATGTCCGCTTTTATCCGCCTGCATGTATAACT
This sequence comes from Drusus annulatus, assembly GCA_022651775.1. NCBI lineage: Eukaryota > Metazoa > Arthropoda > Insecta > Trichoptera > Limnephilidae > Drusus > Drusus annulatus. Next base: position 55,239 of record JAGWCC010000749.1, read on the forward strand.
GTGTCGAGCTCTACTTAATATGCGGGATCGAATTGTATAAACACAGGTACCTTACTTTATGGGAACGAAATTTAAAATTAGAAACATGGCGAAATTGTTTGTTTATTCACCATAGCGTCCTTCGAGCTTTTGTTGCAATAAATACATATATTATGTTTTAGGATATTTGCGTATAATTAAGGGCAATGCCATAGTCATTAAATTTTATGTGTTTTTCTAGGCTGCCTAATTGGCGGTCTAACGGTAAATTACACGCGGTTTGACGAATATCGTCACAGTAAGCAATTCTGCAATAGCAGAAAAAAATTGTGAAACAAAAAAAAGAAATTGGCGCTGTAAAAATCTTAATTCTTAGGCTCCATCATATGACTAACTACATAGTAAATAATCTATCGCATATTAATATTTATTTATATTATATTCAGAGGTAATATGAAGGCCTGACAATACAAGTAGACCATGCCTAGACATAAAATACAAGATACGTCATATTCATACAAATCTTACGAAAAGTGTAGCAGCACTAGTAACGTCTTGTATTCCGTTACACCCGCGTATGAAAAGGATAGACATTCAAAGAATATGTGTGTACGGATGAGATAGCTATATGAACGTCCCACGCTACTGTTATAATCGGGTATTGCGCTACTAGCTCCGGTTGTATTTCACACCCTTGGGTATTTCTGCATTTGCTATCTCACACCGTTTTTAAGAACCTTTAAGCCTTGTGAATAATTGTATTTATTAAATTGAAATAATCAAAGATTTGTGAGTAATTATGAATGGAAAGAAACTCCATGAGATATTTTTTTACTCCCGAATGATTTTTACACCTCTCAAGGCATTTTTTCGCAGAAAGGAGCCTACAGCGACGCGTTTGTGGCAGCTGGTGACAGCTTGTTGGACGAACGAACGTTTGTGTGAAACTAAACGTAGTAAATTTCAGGTATGTCTCGCGGACTCGGTTTAGTGCATCCACGCGCGTTGTCTGAGTAACCTATCTACATTATTGAATTAATCTAAGAGACCATGTCTACTTTTGTGCAAAAGTGAGTTAGGTACCTACGTCAAAAGGTGTACAAATGTATTTTTTTTAATAATTCGTGTCCTAAATAAATTCACTTTTCTTATATTTGTGAAAAAAAAAACACTAATAACAACTACATTCGTTAAATTACTTCAGAATATAAGTAGACCAAAAGACAAAAATGTTCAATTTTGTCTTTTGGTCTACTTGTATTGTATGATTTAGTAACAGGTAACTGTCGCTGTCAAAACATATCGTTGTAACTTATTTATCGTTTTTTAAATGTTTTTATTTTTTAATACAATTTTCGGTATTCCGGATCCTAAGAGCATGTGTTTTAATGAAATATTGATATATCAATCTTAATACAATATTGAATTAATCCTAAAAAACAAACAATTAACTTGGGACTTGGTCTAGTTGTATCCTCACTAATAAACTATGTTTTTAGAGAAAGCACCGTTATCTTTAAAATGCTTTTTTTTAAATCGTAATATTCCATTAGTTAGTTTAATGATTATATAATATGTGACAAAAATAGGTCAGAAAATTCCGAACAATAAAAAAATAAAAATTAATTGATGACAGCGAAATTACTTTGGAGTGGAATATTTCAGAAGTACCTTACCTGGCAGGTCACTTCAGATAAACACTGATATTTTGGTTATTTCTAGTTTGAAGAAAGATACAGCTTTTCACTCAGAGGACATGATATTGGCAAAATTATAGTTGGTATTTATTTAAATTATTGATGTTTTTTTTTTTTTTTATTTTTTTAATTAAACAGTATCTGATAGTATTAATACGCTAAGCCGTCTTCTGTACACGATTCGTTAGATCGTCGTGTGGGGGGCTGATTTCTGTAAAAACCATACTGGTAATTTTCGCTCATACGTAAAAAAGTTTGAAATTTTATTCTGACTACGCAACTTTACGATTTACTCACCATGTCTCTTTTGACGTGTGGGTCAATACCAAACTAGTTAATATAATTATTTGAACGAGAATAAGAATAAGATACAGAAAAAAAAAATTAAGTCTATTTCGCAACACTGTTTCAATAATTATTATCACAATGAAGTGTAAATGTCGATATAGAGTTTAAAGCTTAAGTTAGACTTAATTTTAAAATGTATATTAATGTATGATTTATTTCACAAATAAAATCATTTATAGTATATTTATGGCACATTTCAGGGTGGTAGATACTCTCAATATTGCCCTGTTTAAATACCACCATTCAGAATCATAGCGTTGCTTCAAAAGGCTTTATCCGTATTTGGTGACTAGATCTTAACAGTCAGGTACTTCCCAACCTCGCCCTTCCTCATTTTCTTCCACTCCCCACAACACAAGAGCCGAAAAGACAAAAGAGTCTGAGTAGAATATGAGAAGATGCAAGATGGTTTAAAAAAATTATAATGTGATGCAGCATAAAAGTCTGAACTATTGCTCCCAACTGTCTGGAGCCAGTGGGACTACGGCATCTTTAGTGGGGGAATTTTGTGATACTGAAAAGAATGAAGAAGATGAGGAGATTGGAAGGTCGATAAGGTACCTAGCTATTCAGATCTAACATGGCTAAAGTCATTTTAAGCAACGTTTCTATTCTGAATGATGGTCTTTCACCAGGGCGATACTGGGAGTATCTACCACTCTGGAATTATTTAAGTACGAGTACATAATTGATCACTGACCCAAAGTGTGGATAACTTCTAAAAGTAAATAGAAGCCGACACATTGCAATAAAGGGGTGATTTTTTTACGTGACGTAAAATTCAAACAAAACGGTATTTAACGATTTTGTCATTCGGATAATGTCTTCGGTGTGGAAAATTGTCGTTCTTCCGCAAATTAAAGTTAATTATATGCCTGCAAGTACAGGAAATCTCGACCAGTTGCCCGAAGCAATTTCCACGGAGATACCGGTGGAATATACCCGCGGCCTTCGCCAAATATCCCAGCCGGTGTGACGGCCATTCCGATGCAATCGATTAATTGTGCCCGATGCAACTACTTCCTGTCTACGAACATAGAAGTCTGCGGCCTGAGCATTCGCGAAAAGTTTCAGGCAGGTGTTAAATTAACCGTGAGTGTTAAATGAAGGCTTTATTGGCGTTTAAATTCACACCTAATGGCTTCCTCTGAATGCATTTGAATGCATTTGAATGCATCCATGCACAACGCTGTCATCCGGCGTGTAAAATCTCAGTAATGTCTTCATCAATAAACACTTTCGATCATTCCAGGAATGTATTTTAAGAAATATTTGTATTGGAACACTTTTGAGATAGGAATTAAAAGAATTTCTTGCTCTAGGGTCTCAATCTCCGAGTAACAAACAATATATGGAGAGAGAGCTAATTCTTTTTACCCAACCTATACAGATTTGGGATAACTCACTTTCTCAGGATTATTACGTCGTACACCACGAGAAAGAAAGAGAAGGCAAACTTTCCCAAATTATCACACCGCTTTAAAATAATGTAAGGATGTTCCTCGTGTCCTGCGTCTTCGTTGACTTCGCCCACACGTTTTGATATGCGACATAAATGGACATATGTTAACGGTTTTTCAGGTTACATTCTACATTTTTGTTTATAACAGTACAGTGAAAAAGTGGTTACACAAATAAATGCTACATTATGTCGACATGTGCTATGAATGGATGTATAAATACCCCAGCCCTAGCCCTAGCCACGCCCCAGTCAGGCAAACATCATCAATACTGACTACACTAGCGCTCCCTCCTGATATATTATTGCTGTGAGGGATCATGTATATTCACCCATTAATTATTACCCCCAAAACCACTTGTGCCATTTTTATACAGCCCAAATGGGCGTAGATACATGGGATTGAAGAGATTCCCATCGAGCATCAAACGTGAAAAAATCAGGTTTCCAGGAATCTATCTGATGGTGATGGATGAACATATATGAATAGCCAGGTACTTTTAAACCTTTCGCTGCTCCCATATTCTGACCCTCCCAACTTTCTTTAACCTCAAAACATTCCTCATCATATCGTCGCCAGAAAGGCAAAAAGGGCTGAAGCGCCATTTTAGCGAGTTTACAACACATCACTTTAAATATTTTTTGTTTTACAATAAAATTCATAAGTCTTCAGTACCTGGTTGGATTTTGAATAAAAAATAGTTGACTCAGGTAACTCAATGCTCTCACTGAGTTACCTGAAGCGTCAAAAAGCTAAAAAAGTCCAAAACTTGTGTCGCTTGAGTCAAGCCTTCTCCCAAATGGTAAATATATTTTAGATGGCTGAAAGGGCCACAAAAGTCTTCAGAATCAAACGAGATGCAGAAAAAACTGATCAAAACTGCATTTTTAACTCATTTTAGACCAAAATGTCGCTTAGGCCTTTTGGCCTTTCCAGTGACGATATGCAGATGCCCTATATACAATGAGAACTTCACTGTTTAATGTAACACTGTAGAAATTAACTTTAGCAAAAAGTTTTATACAACCGAACAAAAAAAGCCAAACTCCGGGTAGCCGGGACTTTTCTGCGTGATTCAGACTTAAAAACAAAAACAAATAATCCACGTTCGTCCAAATTGGCCAGTTAAATCTGCAAACCTCACAAACCATGCATCTCTAGCGAGGACAAATCCAAACTCCACGAACGTATGATTTTCGTCCGAAACCCCCCATCCGTGAACACTTAACTACGGCCAATAGCAGTGCATTAGCTCCACGATACGTGATTTTGTCCGTTGCAGCCTTTTCGTGTCAAGGACCAAACACAAAGACCAGTAATGAACGTTTACGATGCCACAATGGAAACGATTGCTATGATATTTTCCTTATAACTATGTTATTTTATTTTAAATCCCTGAAACGAATTGCCAAAGTTAAGTGGCTAACATCTGTATTTAAAAATAGCATTTATCTGCTGACAGTTTGGTTTTTATATGTTTTATAGTGAATACCGCACAAGAGTCTTAACCTTTATGTGACTTTATGTGGTACCCCTTTCGGTTTTCAGCATAGATTTTTTTGATGTTCCAGTAAGTTTAACCGGCTAACACTTCCTGACTTCTCCACAATAGTGAAAATGAACAATTAAACATTACCGTTGGATATTTGGAGGGTGGTATGTGAGCGGAAAACGCTTAAGTAAAACATACACCTTCTTACCATATGACTGAAAGGGTACCCGGGTACCATCATGTGTTTTATTTATTAATCATTTTATATTACTTTAAATTATAAATATGATGTACTGTTGTGTTCAAAGTACATCACTTGTTTCCTTTTTACTATTTTTAATCACCTACAAATTAAAAACCCCACGAAAATATGTTACTGGGAGAAATTCCTATCCACTTCCCCATGTATTGAACTGAGTCGAAATGTATTGCGTCATAAAAGTGGTCCAGCAAACTTCAGCAAATTGTATACTCTAAAAGAAACCTCCATTTCAAATTAAGAAAGGTATAGTTTTCTTTAGTCACATAAAGGTTAACTGCTTTCAACTGTCTAGAGCCAGTGAGACTATAGCATCGCCAATTGGGGTATTTTGCGAGGTTGAATCTAGTAGAGAGGAGAAAGAGACGAGGAAGAGGAAGGTTGAAAAGAATGAGAAATACCCGGCTATTCAGATCTTGTCACTAAACACGGCTAAAGCCATTTCAAGCAACGTTTCAATTCTGAATTGTGGTCTTTCACCAGGGAGATACTTATTATCTTCCACTCTGGAATGTGCCGCAAATACACTTTATATTATTTTGAAAGACTTTTTCCTCTTAACCTTTGCCAACTATAGGAATGCTGTGTGCGGACTATTTTTGGTCCATGTTGTACGAGGGAGGAAACACAGAAGTCAGCAAATTAATTCACCCCTGTTTATAAGAAGAAGGGAGAGGTTAAGATTAACCTATCAATGACAGGTAGTTGACTGATTAATACAGAAGTTAGAGTTAAGTGGGCGGTAACTAATAGGCTATTCTTTAACATATCTCTGTCTCTATCTATCGAGTCAGTAAAAAGTCAACAATCCTGACTACACTGTTTCGAAAAGGTACCTCTCCATGTCTTCCAAGATTGTAACAATGTTAAATGTGAAGAGAGTTTGAAACACATCAACCTTAGTTTCATTAAAACCAGAAAAAATAATGAGTATTAAAATTCGTTCAAATATGTATAAAATATGCGCATCCCATTTTAGGTATGCAAATTCTTAATATTGACTATAAAGCAGAAAGTCTGTTTGTATACGGAAAAAATAAATAATCAAAAGGTGAATTCTGGCGTCATGAAATTTGCCTAGCTTTTTACTGTCGGGTTTCTGTTATTGCAACTTAATAATGTAATTTCCATAATGAGCGCTGGAGGAATATCCAAATAATTGTCAAAAAATAAACAGATATTGCACGATTTTTAAATGTTCACTAAGAAAAAAGAATTTGGATGCTTGCTGAATTCTCGAAACATGTCTACATTAATATCTCGTCCTAATTATTGTGCAGAAATTTTACCCAGAATAGTTTACCAGAGTGTCTAAGTTTTTCACAATCTATTCGCCAAAACCGTTAATATTTAATCTCATCATGATAATTTTATTTGTAAGTTATTTGCTAACGATTTTTCTCGTGAACGTAGTTAGGCAACGCTTTTCTCCTTAAAAATATACATACTAAAACACTCCTTCTACATAACCACCTACAATAGTACATGCTTATACATCACACTAGTTTCCATATACGAAGGAGTAGACACAGTGTAGAGGTGAGTCCTGTTATTTGAAATACATTATTTATGGCTTAGCTATACTCGTATATTTGAAGTAATCGTATGAATCATCAGATTCTCATTTTTTACAAATAACAAAACGAAATATCATACACTGTGTTTTACCAAAAAATTTCTGGGGGAGATTTATTCATGAAAACAATTCAATTTATAAAAAAAATAGATTTAACTTTGTTTATAACTTCTTTTATTTATTAATAATAAATTTGGTTATAAAAAAGTTTATCTGTTTTACTTATAAATATGGCAAGCCACAAAGTAAATGCTTTTTACGAACATGTAATTTAATTTATTTAAAAAAACAAAAAAATTGTGGGATGAGCATGAAAGACAGTGTGTAGATAACACAGATACTCGGAAAATATTTTTCAAATTACGAATCTAACGATTTACTTAGTTAGACGGTAAATGCATTCGCGTTACTTCGGTAGAATGCGGGTTCGCTTCCCGCAAGAGTTTGTTTTTATTTATTATTTTTTAGATGAATACGGCACAATAGTCTCAACTGCTCCCTCCGTCTTGAGCCAGTGAGACTATGGCATCCCCAAATAGGGGTATGTTGTGAGGCTGAAGGTAGTGGGGAGGAGAAAGAGATTGGGAAGAGGAAGGTTGGGAAGTACCTGGCTATTTAGATCTGGTCACCAAACGCCGCTAAATCCATTTCAAGCAACGTTTCCATTCTGAATGATGGTCTTTCACCGGGGCGATACTTAGAGTATTTACCACTCTGGAACGTACCGCAAATATACTTTTTATTATTTTTATAATAATTAAATGTATTATGACACATATTAACATAATAAAAGTTATTGGCGCAAGCCGGGTTTTAACCCTCGACCTTTAGATTCGTAGTCGGAGCGTCTTACCACTCGACCATGGAGGCCGTCTAATATATTACAATAATTAATATAAATATTGCAAATTGTAACTTTCTTTCAAAAATTAATAAACAACACTGGAAACAATAGCATGAATAGCTTATAATACCGGTAAAAGTACAGTAATTTTTCTATTTTATTTTATACACAATTGAAACCAGTACTGGGCGTTGACGATAATTCGAAACAACACCACCGCCGTTATCATTGGAAATTGTCAACCGTTGAAAATAACGTCGACGTTGACGCGACGATATTGATTTTAAAACAGTTGGGTCGTTGGTGCCGTTGGGGGTGATATTTTTTTAACAGCTATATATTACTAGCCATCGGTAGATTCATTTGACGCTAGGCGCTACGTATCTATGTTCTGTGTAGCATTGGGTCAATTTTGAAGCTCGAACTGTGAATATCTCTGCAATAGTGGCGAAAAACATTTTGGTTACAGTTCCTGAAGGGGTTGTTTTATATCGTTCTTTCAATTCTCGATGTTTTTTGCTTAATACATCACCTGGCATAACTTAAATGAAAACCAGTCATAACACTAACAGAGGCCGATCTTGCTAATTCGTATAATGATTATTGTTCTATGATATCATAGCAATTATAGTGCTAAGTACATTGCTAAATATGAAAACAATATTTCACCAAGGTCATTCAAGCCGTTCGTAATTGTGTACCTAATTTGCATTGAGAGGAGGTTGATATGTTTCCTAAAGATCATTTCGATTGCCGTGAATCACAAATCAGAATAAATTATCACACAAAGTGAACTAAGAATTAGCAGTGTGACCGTGTTGTGAAATGATTATTTGTCTTGGAGCTCACATCCAGCTGATTTCTTATTTAAGTCTCGAGAAGACGTAGCTGGAAAATACGTTACTTAGTTTTTGTTAAAGAGAGTCCAATTTGTAGGTTGACCATAATTTCTTGGCACGAAAATAGAACGGGTAGTTGGAACACTTCTTTTAGGTCAGAATCTCACGCTCAAAGACGTATTATTCAGCGAATCGCACAAATTTGTGTTTCAATATTTTTTGTTATTATAATTTAAATCCTCTTTGATAGCAATCCCGAAGAATTATGACTCATTTTATATACATCGTATGGTAGAAATTTTTGAACAGTGCCAGGGAATATTTGTCCCTCTTCCTGTGTCAATTGTGATTAGAGGTGCATTCATGAGGGAGATAATCTTTTCTACCGGGTGAGCAGGCTGTCTATTGGTACTGTAGGGGTTTTGTGTATAAGTTATAAAAACGGGACTAAAATGTATCTAAATATAATGCACCAGTCTGAAGATGCCCAATATAAGGTGAAACCGGTCCGGTCGGTTAAAAATGTGTTATTATTAAATCACTAACCATGTTTCTGTTAAAATAGCAGATCTACGTTTTCGATTAATTACTATTATATCTTAGATCTTCAATGGAATCTCAGATTTTGTAATACTTGTACAAAAAAATGGTCACTAGTATGGAGGGCCGTTAAAGGTACGGTCCCATTCAAAACGAAACGTATGGTCAGCCCGTCCATTGAGCACGCTTTCGTAGACTATAGCCAGCCGCTATAAACACCGCATTATCATTGTCTAATGCGAAGCACCTACTTCTTTTGCCGTCGATGGGAGACTAGGTGGTGGACTACCTCTGAGGTTCTTTAGAATTATAGTCGATTACTAATTCAGAAGAACAGTCGATTACTAATTTAGAAGTATAGTCGATTAATAATTTAGAAGTATAGTGGGTTACTAATTTAGAATTATGGTCGATTACTAATTTAGAAGTATAGTGAGTTACTAATTTAAAAGTATGGTCGATTACTAAGTTAGAAGTATAGTGGGTTACTAATTTAGAAGTATGGTCGATTACTAATTTAGCCGCTTTGCAATTGATTTTGAGCTCATAACAGACATGTTGGAAGATCACCATCCAAAACCGAAACGTCGCTTGAAATGGCTTTAACCGTGTTTTATGACCAAATCTGAGTGGTTAGGTACTTCCCAACCTTTCTCTTCCCATCTCCTTCCCCTCACTACTACCATCTGCCTCACAACATACCCCAACTGGGGATGCTATAATCCCGCTGGCTCCAGACGGTTGGGAGCAGTTGAGACTCTTGTGGTGTATTGAGTATAAAAAAATACGTGTGGTCAACTCAATTTGCACGACCTTTAAGCAGTGGCGACTCTCGACCTTTTAGTGTTTTGAGTGCTGAGGTTGAAAAAAACGTCATTATTGACGTTGTAGTAGCCGAAAACGTATTTTATTTCGTTTCAATTTTGAATTTTTTTGTATGAAGATTTTTCTGCTAACCGTGCAGTGCACCCACCAACACTGAAAAATTCTGAAAATCTTGATACAAAAAAATGAACAAAAACACACATCAATAACGTTGTATTTTTCAATGTTAAGACTCTAGCGCACTGAAAAATCACGAGCCGCCAATGCCTATATGTAACCATTTTAGAATGAAACGCATCTTGATGATTTTTTAAAATTGGGTCAAATTATGCGTCAAGTCAAATATAAATAAGTCGTATCAGTTATTAATATTATTTTTTAAAAATATATATTAATATGTGAAAGGTAAATATATAAGACTAGCTGTTATAGGTGAAAAATCAAGGGATGTAAGTTGACTTGCCAAGAAAAAATATCAGTTGCTTTAATCCACCCATTTCAAATATAGAATAATGTCTGCTAAAATACATTATATGTAGGTACTTTATTAGGTAGGTAGGGATTAGAAGAGATTTTTAGATTTGATAATTTCAATTAACATCAGTTCTGAATTTGAAAAGGTCACACTCGTACGGTCGTACGTACTCACAAAGGAAATTATTTATGGTTAATTGCGTACTCACGTAGTCGGGAATTTTAAATAACACAGAATGTGTTGTTTTTTCTGCGTATTCATAAAAAGCGAAACGTTTTATTATTCCGAAACTTTTAAAAGTGCCCGTTCAAGGCTGCGACGGCCCGCGGTCTAGATTCGGCGACATAACCCCAATTGGACCTAGTTGTGCAGAAAGCATCCAACCCCACAAAGATGAAACTGAGAAAAGGGCGATTGAAAACATGACGATAAAAAAAGCATTGATATGCGTAATCGGCATTTGTAAAGTGAATATCAGTGTTTTTTTTCTTGATAAGCATTGTTGTAAGTAGGTTTTTTTTATATGCATACCGCATTAGAGTCTCAACTGCTCCCAACCGTTTAGAGCCAGTGAGACTATGGCATCCCCAAATAGAGCATGTTGTGAGGCTGAAGGTAGAGGGTAGGGGAAGGTTGGGAAGTACCTGGCTATTCAGATCTGGTCACCAAAATCGGTTAAAGCCATTTCAAGCAACGTTTCGATATTGAATTGTGGTCTTTCACCAGGGCGATACTTATAGTGTCTACCACTCTGGAACGTGCCGTAAAAATATAGTTTTTATTATTTTTATATGAATTAAATGTGTTATGACATAAATTAATTAAATAAAAGTTGTTGGCCCACGCCGGGTTTGAACCAGCGACCTCTGGATTCGTAGTCGAGTGTCTTACCACTCGACCATGAAGGCCGTCAAAAGGTCAAGGTCATTTATAATCCATCAATGGGTTTATTTAAAAAAAAAAAATCTTATGTTATCCTACATTTCATGTTGTTTTTAAACTTCGATTTAAGTCAAACATCTGCAATGTGCATAATTACCAAAAATCCATTGCATATAGAGAGTGTGTGTTTTCAGCAGATAGAAATCTCGTATTTATCTATATGAAAACGTGTAAAACTCGATTTTGGCAAATTCTGGGTTCGACGCTTTCTGCATAACTACGTCCAATTGGCATTTAACCGAAATATTTTTATTTATTTATTTAAAAAGATCTCATAAAAACAGTTTTTCACCAAATACATTGAGAGATGAATGATATAAAAATATTGTAAATACATGCATAGTGTAATACAAGAAATCAAACATTTATGTACATCTCACATATAGACAAGGTATTATTTATCCAAAGAAGTTATATAAGTACAAACTGAAGTAGTGTGACGCACTTTATATGATTTAACAACGCAACTAAGGTTAGCAATGAAAAACAAAAAAGATAAGAGATAAGAGATAAGAGAGGTTCATTCTTATACACATATTATGAGATAAATTTCATTGCATAGTAGTTAAATAGGCATTGCTATGAACAAATAATGTACTACAAAAAATATTTCTTAAAAACGAAAATAATTTAAGCTCGTAAGACTTATTGTACAGAGCTTTTCTTTTTTTTTTTTTTTAATAGTGAATACCGCACAAGAGTCGCAAATGCTTCCAACCGTCTAGAGCCAGTGAGACTATGGCATCTTTAAATGGGGTTCAATTCAAATCTGGTCACTAAACACGGCTAAAGTTATTTCTAGCAACGTTTCGATTCTTAATGGTGGTCTTTCACCAGGGCGATACTGAGAATATTTACCACTCTGATAATAATGAATTGCAGAGGATTGTTAAACGGTTTTGACAAATTGATTTGATTCTTGCTCAAACCGCAAATAAATTTTATTTATATAAGTATTTTTCATAACACATTGAATTCATATAAAAATAATATATAGTATATTTGTACCCATTTACCTTATAAGGTAGTACGGAGGGGAAGGAGATGGGGAACAGGGAGGTTGTAAAGTACCTGAATATTCGAATTTGGTCACCAAACCCGGCTAAAGCCATTTCAAGCAACGTTTCGATTCTGAACGTTGGCCTTTCACTAGGGCGACACAAAGAGTATCATTTACTCTGACGGCCTAGTGGTTTATTGATGTCGACTTTGGACCCGAAGGCTGTGGCATTAGTTGCATTGTGCATTATCAGTATGGATATTGCAGTTTTGATTGTCATGTTTGATGAACCTTGTAGATAAATAATATCTCACAGCTGCCGGCTGCGATCGCTGATTAAAAATAAATTGTCTATCAATGCATGGTCCAATCGTATCAGGAGAGCAGATATTTGAGGGTTGACCACTTCACCATTCTGAAGCGCAGGTCTAAATTCGCAATGTTAGGAAACCGCGAGTATTGTACTATCGGCCATTGTATCGCATTGTTTGCAGTGTGAGATGATTTCTACATCAGCCATTGTTGTGTCGTGTGCTCTATTGTCTACCGAGCGTAAACTCCTTTTTGCACAACCATAGATGTGGGTTGGCAGGAGCGGACAGGCGGACGAAATAATCCGGATGTTGAATCCGAGCTTGATGAAATTAGCAATTCTTACCGAGATTTGAAATCTCTGGACACTATTGGATTTGAAGCTGCGATAAATAAACCGAATATGTTTTCAGCTTCAGATGAATTTGGAAAATAGTGGACTGTAAAACGATTAACTATACTACTTGATGGAAGTGTCTAAATATGGTTGTGGAACGAAATTATAAAATTAAGAAAAAATGGGAAACCATTCATTCACCGATGAAGTTGAAGTTATAAGTTCTTAAAGTCTTATTACAAAATTGAATTATTAACGAACATGAACATACTAGATTGATTTAAGTCTTCTGATTAAAAAAATACCACTTTTATTTTATATTATTTGGAGATCAAAACCACAAACCGGAGAACAAGCAAAAAACCAATCGGCAACACATTTTTTTCGCACAAAACTCATCTGTTTGAATATCAATTGGTTCGAACACAATGTTATTGAATACGAAAATACAAAAAAATATTGACATTTTGCAGATTTAAAAAAAAAACGTTTCTTTCAAAACTCAACAGTGTTCACACAATAACTGAATTGATTGAAAAAATAACCAATAAAACGATATAAATCAGAGTTGACCCGGACATAGTAGGAACTCACACATATGCATTGCTTGCATGCAGCACGTTTCATACTCGTTATTCGACTTCATAATATAAAAATCCAATGAAAGTCAATTTAAAAAATCATAAAAATAACACATGAGGAAGACATGACATGATAAAGTGAATCAAATAAGTGAAGTCGGGCCATGTTGATAGTCAGAATAACAGAAGAGTATGTATGAAACGATGCATTAATGTGAATGCAGCAAGGAGTGCGTACCGAGGCAGAGTTGTATGACGATCCACCCTCTCTGCTTACGTCTGCGCAGATAACACAAATAACGTTCCTAATTTCGGATACTTGAAATCGGGAACCGTTACTATTTGTTTCAATTAGAATAACTTCAAAAAAACTGTATTCAACTACGAAATTATTTTCCAGAAAAATGAAGAAAGTGGAAAACTCTGATTTAAAAAAAAATACAAGAAAATTATTCAATTTCTTCAGATGAAGGGCACTTTTTACCTGATGAATCAGAAGGTGATTTCGAAGGGATATCCGAACAATGCTGAGTGTTTGGTGTGTCTAGGACTATTTTCAGAAGATTTTTGGATTGGTTGGTTTTATTTTGCAATAATTTTAAATATCGTTGCATTGAACTGCTTATGTATATGAAATTCGGCACCCAACGTATCCGAAATTTAGACGTTAATTCGTTCACCGGAAAATAACAAGATTTTGTGAAAATATTTATCAAATGTGTTTTTCATTGCGATGGGTATTCAACTTTTTGGGATCTAATAAATACTAAATGAAGGAATATATAAAAGCCAAATCCTAAGCAATACTTCGTATTTTCATTTCTACATCATGAAAACAATGATATCCGAAATATGATTATGAAATATGACCTCAACAAATTGGACAAATATATTTTTTGTTTACTCTTATCTTATTTTGTATTTTGTTCTCCATCTGTATGTAACTTTTTATTTTTATTATTTTTTGTTTAATTTAATGTTGTACCCTGATGATGCTTAGGCTAAGTGAAACCGGTCGGTCCTTAAAATTAAAATAATATCCGTTGTCTTACGTAAGTTATTTTTTAATTTCTTAGTTAATATGTAAAACCACAAAGTGATTGATTCTACGAAAAAAAAATGTTGATAAAAATGCCGATTTATAAACAGTTTTCGGTGGCTCGATTGGTAGATAACTTCCGAATAGAGTAGAGGTTCCAAGTTTGAGTCCCGGTCGCGACCTATTTTATTTTTATATCTGTATAATTTTCTGTTAAAAAATATTAATGTTATTTAAATAATTATTGATAATATAATGTCAACAACGTCTGTTCTGTTTGCTACCACTGATTTATGAATAAAGTCACATAGTTTCGCGGTGTTGTCACATCTCTGTGAAGTGTGGTGTGGAGAAAAGTGGTCACATTGGCAAACAGTGGTCCGCTCTCTTTTTTCTGGAAAGTGACGTCACTGCGGCGAAGAAAGTAGTCATAAGTCACAAGAGAAGAGACTTGCACGTGTCCACTGAACAAATTATTCCTAGAAGTCGGATCTAAACCGATTTGATACAAAAATGTTGTTTCTAATTTACATAAGACCTTTCGACTTCTAGACTCCAGGCAAGACAGTTAAATTTATTATAACTAACTAACTAACCATCACGCCGTTTCCCCGCAGGGGTATGCAGAGAGGACGAACTGCCTTACAACTCAGTCTTAGCAAACACTCCATGCTTAATTCACATTCATACCTACTCTTCTGTTATTCTGGCACTTGACATAATCTTCTTTATCTTGGCATGTGTTCCTCGGGCGTCCCCGACTTCTTCCATTCACTTTTGCGTCATATATTCTTTTCATACTTCGTTCATTCGCCCTGCATGCCCAAACCATCTAAAGGTCCCTTTCTTGAAATTCCTTTGTCTGTTCAAGGAATGAAGAAACGATGACGAACTCTGCGGCAGAGCGGTTAAGATCGTCGGCTACCTCAGTCACGCGTTCGAGGCCCGGCGTGTGCAATTACCAAAAAAAGTGTGGAATATTTTCAGCACGTTCCGCAGTGGTAGATACATTTGACGGCCTCCGTGGTTGAGTGGTAAGACGATCGACTGCGAATCCAGAGGTCGCGGGTTCAAACCCGGTGTGTGCAAATACATTTTATTTAATTGCCATGTGTCATAGCACTTTTAATTTATTTAAAATAATATTTATTATACTTGCGGCACGTTTCAGAGATGAATATACTCCTAGTATCGCCCTGGTAAAAGACCGCCATTCAGAAGCGTTTTAAAAAACCATTTAAAACCGCGGCCGTTTTTGGTGACCAGATCTTAATAGCCAGGTACTTTTCAACCTTTATCTTCCTCATTTCCTTCCCCTCCCCACTATCTCCAATCTCACAATATACCCCGATCGGGGAGGCCATAGTTTCACTGGCTCTAGAAGGTTAGGCAGTAAGGACTCTTGTGCGGTATTTACATAAAAATCAAAAAAAGATACTCGTAATGCCTTGGTGAAAGACCACCATTCAGAATCTAAACGTTGCTTTAAATAACATTCGTCATATTTGGTTACCAGATCTGAATAACCAGGTGCTTCTAAGCCTTCTTCTTCCCCATCTCATTCCCCTCCCCATTCCTTTTAGCCTCAAAAATACTCAAAAATATATTGGGAATGCCATAGTCTCACTCACGCGGTATTCACTATGAAAAACCACCGTTCACAATCTAAACATTCCTTCAAATGACATTCGTCGTGCTTAGTAACCAGATCTGAATAGCCAGGTGCTTCCTGACCTTCCTCTTCTCCATCTTCTACTTCCCCACTACCTTCATTCTCAGAACACTCACTTCTTACGCGGTATTATATGGAGATTAGGGCGAGAAAGAAGCGATTATTCATATGATGAAATTGAACAATTATTGAGAATGTCTTCATTAGAAAAGCGCAGGAAAGACTTAGATTTAATTTTCATTTTCAAAATTATTAATTGTTTTATTGACTCACTTTCTCTGTTTTAACTTATCCAGTTCAACATTCTTTGCTGTAGACTCAGAAACAATGAATTGCTGTTCCTCGATCATTACAACACTAATTATGGGTATAATTTTCCAATGTCAAGACTTGTTAACTCAAGCCATGGTCTTGAAATTTTTGGCAGCAGTCTATATAATTTTTGTCATTCTTTACGACTCTACCAAAACTTTGTTCAACCATGGCTTGAATGTTCTCTCTTATGTTTATTTTGTCCTATTTTTGTCATCGCTTCATTGATTATTGTGTATGTGCTATTCCTTCTCTGTTGCTCTTTTATCCAGTTCGTGTTTTAAATAAATAACACTCGCCAATTGGGGATACCATATTTCCACTGACTTCGACAGTTAGCAGCAGTTGAAAGTCTTGCGCAGTATCCCCACAAAAAAACGATATTAGATAAAGTTTTAACAATTTCACCAGAAGTAAAGGAAAAATGATCTTACTTCTGACACACGAAAACATCTACAACACACTTCTATCTGTTCATCTCTTCAGTGTTTATGTCAGTACGAATTCGTCGTAAACAGCGGTTTAACCCAACGCCGACGACTCCCACGTCGAATCCATGAGGTTTTGCGTAAAAAAAGCAAGCAGTTTGTGAAAGGTCCTGACCTGGTCTGACACGGTCCGACGTCATGTGATCATTGTTGTCGAGAGTAGAAGCAGCAAAGAAAGTGTCACACGCCTGTCGTATATTATGTACAAGTAAATAATGACATCAATCAGTATTAGCAAAGTCACTATCATGCCACTTTGACAGACTTGTCGCTAAATCTAATCCAGGTGTGGGCAAATAAATTGTTTTTATTGGGCTTTTAGACATCACATCATCAATGACGTTACATATATAGACAAGTTATAGCCTTAGAATATTAACAAAAAATATGGCAAGCAAAACACACACGTTACCAGTTAATTCATCATTCAAATATCGGTCATGTACGACAAAGATAGACATTCATAGAATATAGGCGTATGAATGAAACAGATCCGAAGTTCGGACCACGTTCCATACTTGCTTGAAACGACCTCAAGCTACGCGTGACCGTTTAGTACTAAATCGGCTTAAACACCGATCACACCAACTAGCGTGATTATTGCTTGCCACTTTGAGAGCGCTACAACGTGTCTATATTGGGTAAAGGTAATACAAATTCATTAACATTTGTGCTGTAACTACGTTCGGACCTCATTCCAGATTTATTTGTATTTTAAAATATGAATAACGCACAAGGGTGCCAACTGCTCCCAATAATTTGAAGCCAGCGGGACTACGACAACCCCACCTGGGGTATGTTGTGAGGCTGAAGGTGGTGGGGAGGGGACGAAGGGGAAAAGGAAGGTTGTGAAGTAACTGACTTTCATACATTTCTTTTTTATAGTGGATACCGCACAAGAGTCTCAACTGCTCCCAACTGTCAATAGCCAGTCAGACTAAGGCATCCCCAAATAGGGTATTTCGTGAGGCTGAAGGTAGTGAGGAGGAGACGATGAGGAAGAGCAAGGTTGGGAAGTAACTGGCTTTTATACATTTCTTTTTTATGGTGAATACCGCACAGGAGTCCTAATTGCTCCCAACCGTCTCGAGCCAGAGAGACTATGGCATCCCTAATGGGGTATGTTGTAAGACTGAAGGTAGTGGGGAGGAGATGATGGGAAAGAGGATGGTTGGGAAGTAACTGGCTTTTGATAATACTGCACAAGAGTCTCAACTGCTCCCAACCGTCAATAGCCAGTGAGACTTTGGCATCCCCAATTGGGGTATGTTGTGAGGTTGAAGGTAGTGGGGAGAAGAAGGAGATTGGGAAGAGGAAGGTTGGGAAGTACCTGGCTATTTAGATCTGGTCACCAAACGCCGCTAAATCCATTTCAAGCAACGTTTCCATTCTGAATGATGGTCTTTCACCAGGGCGATACTTAGAATATCTACCACTTTTGATCGTGAATTAAATGTGTTACGATACATATTAATTAAATAAAAGTTATTGGTGCGCGCCGGGTTTGAACCCGCGACCTTTGGATTCGTAGGCGAGCGTCTTACCACTCGACCGTCGAGGCCGTCCAGAGCCAGTGATACTATGGCATCCCTTATTGGGGTATGTTGTAAGACTGAAGGTAGTGGGGAGGAGACGATGGGAAAGAGGAATGGTGTGAAGTAAGTGGCTTTTATACATTTCTTTTTATAGTAAATACCGCACAAGAGTCCCAACTGCTCCCAACCTCCTCGAGCCAGTGAGACTTTGGCATCCCTAATTGGGGTATGTTGTGAGACTGAAGGTAGTGGGGCGGAGACGATGAGGAAGAGCAAAGTTGGGAAGTAACTGCCTTTTATACAATTCTTTTTTATAGTTATACCGTACAAGAGTCCCAACTGCTCCCAACCGTCTAGAGCCAGTGAGACTATGGCATCCCCAATTGGGGTATGTTGGGAGGTCGAAGGTAGTGGGTAGGGGAAGGAGATGGTGAAGAGGAAGGTCGAAAAGTACCTGGCTATTCAGATCTGGTCACCAAACCCGGCTAAATCCATTTCAAGAAACGTTTCGATTAATGATTTGTATATTCTACTCTCGGGCTCTGTAGATGTAGAGCGAATGAACGAAGAAAATAGTCTGAAAAGAACAAATCGTCGCTCGAAAATTAGTTAAACGTGTAGTTCTGATTCGTTTTTTTTTCTATATCGAATTTTATTCTGTAGACTTTTGTGGTCCTTTAGCCATCCAAAATGTATAAACCATTTGGGAGAAGGCTCGACTCAAGCGACACAAGTTGTGGACTTCTTTAGCTTTTGGTCACTTCAGATAACTCAGTGAGAGCATCGATGTTCACACATAAAATGAAGAACAACTTGTTACCAAAATATTTTTTTGACAAAATTACCTACATGTTGATATTTAAAAATATAATACAAGGGCATGCAAAGAAATCAGACTACCAGAAAAGAATATAGCCAACACACAAAATAGCTTACCATATAAAGGGATGAAATCTTATAATGCACTGCCGAAACCATCAAAATTATGCCTATCAATAAATTCAAAATAGCCTGTAATCAAAATAATAAGTCGTATAAAAGTTAAAATATTATAAAGTCAAAAAGAAAATGAAGTAATTATCTACTTGTAAAACTTGAATGTACAAAGTAAATAATATAAAATAAATAAAACTAAAACTAAAGATAACTTTTTTTTTTAAATCCAACCAGGTACTGAAGACCTTAAAGTGCTGTGATGAAAACTTTCCAAAATGGCGCTTCAGCTCTTTTGCCTTTCCGTGAGCATTTCGCAACGTCCGACCGCCACGATTATCGTAGCAGTACTGGCACAAACGTTCATCCTTCCTCTTTAAAACGAGACTAAGTTGGCGGCGCCATGTCTTTTTTTCCGAGTTATTGAAGTTAGAAATAAGTTCGACTAAAACTGTCGCTCATTTGGGCGCAATTGTTTCTCCACACTCGGATTCAAATTTAAACACGTTAGCCGTTAAAATTGCAAGTCAGCACCAACGCATATCCTCTGAACCATGTATATGGTTACTCACTCAGTTGCAAAACTTGGATAATTTAGCTGATTGTAAACAATGTTGCCATGATTTACGACTTGTGCTCGATTATATCATCACCCGTAAAGTAGGGTGAATGAAAGCATTATAAACAAAAAAATGCTTCAGTATGAAGAAATATTCAACGTTGTTGACGGGCATTAACCTTTCGTTAATTACCACTGAAGTTACCTTTATAATGATAACGCATAACCTAACAATATTGTAAAAATTCCTACTACCAACATAATGAGCGGAAATTTTTGCTTGTGCAATAATGGATGACTTAGCTAGCTGAGGCATTGAACTCACGATGCCCGGGGGGAAATCCAACCCGTAAAATAACATCGTAGGCTCTAAAGAAGCGTCTCCGTTCCTGCCGGTATAGTGCGCCCCACGGTTGAATTTGGCAGCCACCTCTGGTCTGGAGCCCAAAAATATCTGAAAAAACCCTCGAGTCTGTGCAGAAACGGGCGATCTGTTTGATAGTTCCTCCTATCTTAACAAAATATACTCAATTTAATTTCACTAAAATAGTCTAGAATTTATTATTTTCATTTAATATTTTTATCATACAAAAATAATTTCAAGAAATCCATGATTGTGCTCCCTCCCTAAGCACGAGAACTTTCTCAATTAGGGAGGTAATTATAATTAACTAGAAACTAGACATAGTATATAGACTCAATTAATATTATACCTACTGTTAGTATTAAGTAAAAAAATGTTGATTTTGTACGAAAAAAAAAAATTGCAATATTTGGAGCACAGATGTTAGGTGGGAATACTGTCCTTGTTCTACCGGTATTTTAATGGAAGATGCTTTGAGGAACTAGTGTCACTGATCCTTTCGGCACCGGTACATAGTCGGGAAGCTCACCAAACGCGCGCCCATCATTTTTACACGCTGGACATTCAATACATGAGAACGGGTGGCTTTTACGAGTCGTTCTTATATTCAACAGCTCGGCTGTAGAACGATTTGCCGGCCTCTGTGTTTTCTCTCTCATTCAACATGGGCCTATTCAAGACCTAGGTTCATTCCTTCTTTTCCTCAAAAAGACTCTCCACACAGCATCTCCAAAGATGACATAGGCCATGAGGGAAATTGTTTCCCTCAAGGCCTCCTGTGTGGAGTTAATGTAAAAAATAAAATAAATAAAAGTATTAAATGCTTCAATCCACCCATTTCAAACACAGAATAATGTCTGCTAAATCACATTATAAGTGGGTACTTTATCAGGAAGTGTTAGGGATTTGAAAAGATTATTTTTTTAATTTTTAATAATTTCAATTACCATCAGTTCAAAATCGGAAAAGTTCACACTCATACAGTCGTACGTACTCATAAAGGAAATTATTTATGGTAAATTATTGACACCACCACTACATTTTACGTTTTGCTGGCCTTGGAAAAATCTCCCTATTCGATTCAATTTTCAAGGATTTTTCAGCGCGGCCGGTGAAAATTTCCGTGTTTTATATAATTTAATCATTGTTTCCAGGAGGTGCTTGACGAGCGTGAATATACATAAGATGCGCGTGTTACATTTAACACGATAGAGATTGATAATACGTGCGATTGTACGCACATAGCTACACAAATAATTACATTTGAATCAAGGGAGAAACTTCACAATTGTCCGGAAGGTTGTTCGTAATTTGTTTACCAATATCGTAGGATGGGATTTTTGAAATGAAGTGACAAACATATTACTTGAAAATATAATAGTTACTTAAAAACTTGGAGTAAAAATAAGTATACAAACTTGCGATAAATCACTTTCTCCGGATTTTTACGTCGTACACCATGAGAGAGAAAGAGACAACAAATATAATACACCGCTTCTATGTACTGTCACGATGATCTTGGGCTCCTTGGGTCACCGCGGGACTCCGCCCACATTTTTTTATTATGCCACTAAACTTGACACAACTAAACGGTTTTTTAGGTTATATGCCATACTTTTGTTGATATCAATACTGTGAAAAAGTGGTTGTACGAATAAACAAAAACATTATGTCGATATGTGATGTGAGTGGATGTATAAATACCCTAGCCTTAGTCTTAGCCACGCCCAGGTCCGCCGAGTCAGGTAAAAATCATCAAAAACTGATTACCCTGCCTTGGATAGATACCACTCTATATACTCTTAGCTTAAAGATATCTACCCTCCGGTGAAACCGGTCAGGTTTAAAATAAAAAAAATAGTGAAATAAAGTAAAAAAAAATGGTATTATTAAAACATTAAAATGGAATTCCTAACTTACGTACTTCCAAACCTTCCTCTTTCCCCCACTACCTTCAGCCTCACAACATGTCCCAATTGGGAATGCCATAATCACACTGGCTCCAGACGGTTGGGAGCAGTTGGGACTCTTAAAAATATGTTTTTCTTTTATCAGGTTCATTTGAACTTAAACTTGATTTCATTTCATGTTCCCAGCAGGACTGTTACAAGGCAGTACCTACCGTACTATTGTCGCAATTCTGCTTCAACCTCACATTTCAACACGCCTATGCGACGAATACAACATTTGGGAAACATATACTCCGATGTCGCTGATATATTTGACACGTCAATATCAAACTATAAGTTTAGTTTAGTACAGTTGTTATCATCTGGTAGAGCTGAACTAATAGTTACACCTGTTACTTGGTATTATTTTTTTCTTTTATTTTAAAATATTTTGAATCTGTTATTTATTGAATATTATTAATTATTTTTGTACCTGCTATTCAACACTCTTTTTTTTATTTTATTTTACATAATTTTGTGCACTTATGAGGTTATTGTTAAAAAAAAAAATGTATGTAACATGTATGTAAAAGCCTGTAACGGGAGTAAATAAATAAACTTTCCGCTTCTTCATCTCCTTCCGGACCACACTCTCTTCAGCCTCACAACATCCCTCAACTGAAAATGCCATAGCTCCACTGGCTCCAGACAGTTGGGACTTTCCTTCAATATTATTACGCCCAGGAATGATCAGCAAACCTTTTGGGACAAACGTAAATAATATTTTTTAAACACTTTTTGTACGTTATATATGACATTAAGGTTTTAGTAATCAACAACCAAAGTTAATATTAAGGTTAATAATTCAACATAATATATTTAGGTTGAATTAAATTGATTTCTACTTAGCCACTAAACCAATCTCTTTGACACAACTTTGAACCTGTTCTCAGAAAAAATGGAGAGGTAATTAAACAAAACGATCATTGTTCACGGGTTCCCAGTAATAACAATAACTAATGCAAATGTTTCTAATCTCTCTGATCAAGCCACGAAGGTGTTCTACTTATTTCTGAATTCGAATCAATTATGCTAATCCCACTGGATCGGTCGTGCTAAGTCAGCAATCCACTTATTTACTATCATGTATTGGTGTTTCTTGGCAATAACAAGTTAATTTTTTCCAAGAAGTTTATGTTTCTTATTTTTGTTTATGAAGCGTGAAGCAAGTCGTATCAAAACCGCAGATAAATACGATGATGAATGTACCTAATCGTGAGTAATTTACTTTATGCGAGCTAACTAAATATAGGTTTTCTTAGAAGCACTTTACATATTCGTAAACAAAAAAATTTATTTAATCCATCCTCAGTACCCTTCCATCATTTCACCGTTTTTCTTTTAATAATAGTAAATAATTTTAATCAAATTAATTTAAAATTTTATTTTTCTAGAAGGTAATGCATTCTCCTTCCAATTCCTAAATATGTAAAATATCTCAGTATTTTGTGATTAATTAAAATTGTCCAATACCTTCCATAATTGGTTTAAATAAATAGTTACAATTTTTAATAATAAAATAAAATTTTATTCTAGAAGGTGAGTAGTGCAATGCAATACCTTCCATAATTGCTTTTTAATAAATAGTTAATAAAAAAAAATATATACAAAAAAAAAAAATATAAAAAAAAGACACAAATTCGTAAGAAAAAAATAAATAAAATAGTGAATATCGTTTTAATCGAGCGTGCTTCAGGGTGGTTTTCGCATCATCTGTCTCAGCATCCATCGCTCGTTGAAAGGAGAGCTGAGCCATTCAGATGCAGCCACGACAATGATGTTTAAATTTGAATTAATGTGATAGTAATATATGTTTTCTGTATACCTACACTGTTGTGGAGCGAGGTGATCTATTAGAATCTTGGAGTAAGAATATACATGGAGAGGTACCTTTGCGAAACAGTGTAGTCAGTATTGTTGACTTTATACTGACTCGGAAGAAAGAGACAACGATAAATCAAAGGATGTCGGATTGCCTATTAGTTACCGCCCACATGGAGTTCGGACATTTTTAATAAACATATTTTAAGACATTAAACAAAACAATGTCAATAGTACACCATTAAAATGATTTACAAAGTCAAAATATCACACAAACACTAATAACAGAAGATTTTCCTAAAATTTTGTGTCTTTATATCATTAAAAATGTGAGAATTCTAAAGTTCGGTCGAAAATATTTAAAACTGTTGAAATGCCTCTGTTGATGTTTTACAATGTTTGTTTGGTATTATTTGAACATTTACGCATTGCACATATCACAATTATGTTTGATTTATTTGTAAAACCACTACAAGTTTTTTAACCAACACAAATATAGGAAATAACCTCAAAATCCTTTGACGTAATTAATGCGACTCGGTGATGTGAAGTTCGCGCGGACGTAGAACATTCTTACATACTTAGATGAGCTGAAATATTGTGTGAATACTTGTCTTGTCTCTGTCTATCTCACGGTCGACTACGTAAAAACCCGGGGAAAGTGATTTATGGTAAATTTGTATAGGTTCGGCAATAATATTTAGCTATCTCTCCATATATTCTTGCTCTGAGATTAGAACAGAACGAGGTGAAAAAAAAGCCGTTGATCATAAATTTGTTTGGTTAGTAAATAATTTGTTTAATTTCTTGTAGAGACTTTTAGTCCTATTTTCATGTGTTTTCCATGTCAATTTATTTTACCATCATTTTAAATTTGTTGTAGAATACCGCACAAGAGTCCCAACTAGTGGCGGCTCGTGAGTTTTTAGTGTGCTAGAGTGCTAAGATTGAAAAATACGATATTGTTAGTGTTGTTGTAGCCGAAAATGATTTTTATTTTTTTTCAAGATTTTATTTTTTGTATGAAGATTTTCAGGATTTTTCAGTTTTGGTGGTGCACTGCACGGATTTCTGAAAAATCTTAATACAAAAAGATGAAATTTAGAAAAAAAAAAAATTTTTTTTCGACTACAACAACATCAATGATGACGTTTTTTTCAATCTTATTACTCTAGCACACTAAAAAGTCACGAGCCGCCACTGGTCCCAACTGCTCCCAACCGTATGGAGTCAGTGTGACAATGGCATCCTCAATTGGGGTATGCTGTAAGGCGGAAGGGAGTGACGAAGGAATAGAGATGGGGAAAAGGATGTTTGGAAAGTACCTGGCTATTCAGATCTAGTCACCAAACACGGCTAAAAGCCATTTCAAGCAATGTTTCGATTATGAATGATTGTATTTTACCAGGGCGATACTTGAAGTATCTACCACTCTGGAACGTGCCGCATATATACCATACATCATTTTCATATGAATTAAATGTGTTATGACACATTCTCATTGGATAAAATATGTTTGCGCATGCCGGGTTTGAACCTGCAACCTCTGGATTCGTAGCCGAGTGACTTGCCACTCGACCACGGAGGCCGTCAGATACTGTCGTAGTCCGAACGCCCGATTATGAATCCAAAGGCTGCGGGTTCAAACAACGGCGTGTTATTTCACATTTAATTAATATAAAATAGTATAAAGTTTATTTGCTCTACGTACCAGAGTGACAGATGGTCTAAGTATCGCCCTGGTAAAAGACCACCATTCAGAATCGAAACGTTGCTTGAAATGACTTTAGCCGTCCTTTATGACCAGATCTGATTAGCCAGGTACTTCCCAATCTTCTTCTTCCCCATCTCCTTCCCATCCCCACTACCTTCCGCCTCACAACATACCCCGATTGAAGATACCATTGTCACACTGGCTCCATACGGTTGGGAGTAAAAAAAAATTTAAAAAAATAAAAGTAACTTTGTTTTCACACCACTTTATTAGATACATATACCAAGTCGTAATTTTTTCGTAATTTGCAAAAAATTACGACTTATATCTACAAAAAAATCCTCTATAACAGTGTACCTAGTATTCAACACATTCAAAATAATCAAAACAATGGCTGGCGTAGAATTTTATATGTTAATAACTTTTCCTCTTTAGGTGTGGCTAAATTCCATCGGAAATTAAAGCCGCTTTTATACTAATAACAATTTGGGTAAACTTTTAACTAACTCGAAGGATACAGAAGATAACCTAAGCAATCCAGGTATTTATAAACTTCGATGTAACGATTGTCCAGCATTCTATGTAGGTAAAACTGCAAGAAATGTCAATACAAGGGTGACTGAACATTTGAAGTGCCTGGATGGAGTGGGTTACTCTGAATTCGCTTTGCATCTAATTGATACGGATCACTCTTTTCACAAATCTTCTGGAATAGATGTACTTCATAGAAATGGGATAGGTCTACGCCTAAATAATTTACAAGCCCTTCAAATAAAATAAAACCCTAAAAAAACTATAAAAGTAAATTACCTAATAAGCAACTTTTTAATAAAATTTTTAAATTTGACGGCCTCCATGGTCGAGTGGTAAGACGCTCGACTACGAATCCGAAGGTCGCGGGTTCAAACCCGGCGTGCGCCAATAACTTTTATTTAATTAAGATGTGTCATAACACATTTAATTCATGTAAAAATAATAAAAAAGTATATTAGCGGCACCTTCCAGAGTGGTAGATACTCTAAGTATCGCCCTGGTGAAAGACCACCATTCAGAATCGAAACGTTGCTTGAAATGGCTTAAGCCGTGTTTAGTGACCAGATCTGAATAGCCAGATACTTCCCGACCTTCCTCTTCCCAATCTCCTGCCCCTCCCCACTACCTTTAGCCTCACAACATACCCTATTTTGGGGATGCCATAGTCTCACTGGCTCTAGACGGTTGGGAGCAGTTGAGACTCTTGTGCGGTATTCACGTAAAAAAAAAAAAAAAAACTTGATTTTTCCACAGCCCAATTTTAAATTTGTTCTCTCCCCACCCCCCTACCTCTACTCCTACCGCCTCTACCGTACATAACCCCCACCTAAGTTGATGTGCCCTTTTTATGTTTTACCCAAGTATTATAATTCTGTTTTAATTTAATACACATTTCTTCAACCCTGAAGAAGGTTCAGTTAGAGCCGAAACCGGTTGGTATATGTATCTAAAAAAGTGGTGTCAAAACAAAGTTACTTTTAATTTAAAATTTAATTATGTCTTACCACAAAGTGAGTGCTTTATGTCAAAGTCTAAAAACAAAACCTTTTTTCATATTGAAAATTGGATTTTTTATATAAAAATATTTGGGAGTGTACAAATAAATGGATTAAAAAAATCTCTGGAAACGACTTTGTTAAGATTCCAAAGGAGCAGATTTATGGAGTAGATATCTGATGGCAATAGTCACCGAATGGTTTTACTTCCATATATCTATATCTATAGTAGAGCTATTATTTAGATTTATTCACCCACCGAATAAAATAAATATAGTTTGTCTTTATGGGAATACAAAATTTCTTTTTACTGTTTTGTCAATGGCTCAACGCGTGGGTCGCTACGAACACACGCTAATTTATTGAGTTTCGTTATTCAAATTTATTATTCGAGACGTTCATTTTTTGTCGTCTTCTTTTAATGAGTCAGGGCAACTTTTACATCCTAGATTGGCGACTGACTCTGAAACCTATATAGTGATTAACAAAATGAATAACACGGTGTTCCAAAACTAGCAGTAGGTGTCCATCGCCCTGGTAAAGACCACCATCCAGAATCGAACCGCTGATTGAAATGGCTTTAGCCATGCTTAGCGACCAGATTTGAGTATCCAGGTACTTCCCCACGTTCTTCTGCACCCCCTCCCACCTTCACAACATATCCCGACGAATGCAACAGCTGGGAAACACATACTACGATGTCGCTGATATATTTAACACGTCGATATCAAACTACAAGTCTAATTTAGTACAGTTGTTGTCATCTGGCAGAGCTAAACTAATAGTTGGACCTGTTATTTAATATAATTTTTTTCTTTTCTTTTACAATATTTTTGAACTTGTTATTTATTAAATATTATTAGTTATTTTCATCTACAATATTTTTGTATCTGCTATTAAATCCTCTTTTTTTATTTTATTTTACACAATTTTTTGCACTAATGAGGCTATTGTTTTTTTTATTATTTGTTAACATGTATGTAAAAACCTATAACGGGCGTAAATAAATAAATAAAAAAAACTGGAGATGCCATAGTCCCACTTGCTCTAGACGGTTGAAAGCAATTGTGTTAGAGGAAGGAAACACAAAACCTGGCTCTCATTTTATCGTAACCAATTCAAATAATCACACCCGTTAAGCATTAGTTCTCGGCCCGTTTCAGCATTTGATCAAATTATGATTAGGTGTCAAGCATAATAGCATGAGCGTTAGGTTATTACTGAGGCCTACATTTTCTTGCGAATATTATGGAATAACGCCTTTGACCAAAACACAGTCCATAATTTATATCGTCCTTAGAAAGGCGGGTAAAGTGGGCAGGGATGATGGGAAAGAGGAATGTTGGGAAGTACCTGGCTATTCAGATCTGGTCACCAAGCACGGCTAAAGCCATTTCAAGAAATGTTTCGATTAATTATAAGTATGTTCCACTCTCGGGCTCTGTAGAGCGAATGAACTAAGGTGTGAGAAAAACATATATCGTCGTTGCAAAGGCAAGAGGGCTTAAGCGACACTTAGGTCAAGAACGTGTTAAATATGCAGTTTTGATCCAAAAAAAATCTGCATCGAATGCTCTCAAAAGTGCTCAGGTATTAACTTCCCATAATGGCGCTTCAGCCCTATTGCCTTTACAGCGACGATGTGTTGAATAACATGTAACTATTTTATTTAGTTATTCTTTATAATTTTTTTAATAGATTTTTAATCGTAAATGTTAATTTTCCTCAAATATATAGGATGTGGAGAAGAGAAGGAGAATGGGAAGGGGGAAGATCATCTTACACAAAAATAGCTACAACCAATGACGTTACATATATATAGACACGTTGTAGCGCTCTCAAATGCAAGCCATAATGACGCTAGTTGGTGTGATGGGTGTTTAAGCCGATTTAGTACTAAACGGTCACGCGTCGCTTGAGATCGTTTCAAGCAAGTATGGAACGCGGTTCGAACTTTGGATCTGTTTCGTTCATACAAATATATTCTATGAATGTCTATCTTTGTCATACGTGACCGATATTTGAATGAAGAATTTACTGGTAACATGTGTGTTTTGCTTGCCAGATTTTGTGTCAATATTCTAAGGCTTAACGTGTCTATACTCGTATATGTAACGTCATTGGCTAAAACCATTTTCAGCAACGTTAAGATGTTGACTAGCTGGTCTCCCACGATGACGATAAGTACAGATCTATCTTCTATTCTAAAATCTTTTAATTATGATAGTAAGCCGCATTGTATTTCCTATTTTTTTAGCTTCCATAATAACAATCATTATAATACGTTTAGCGCTGAGAATATTAAAAACAATCAAGAGATATTAGATTTAACTTAAATCAAATACGGGATAGAGTAGAGATTCCGAGTTCTAGTCTCGGTTGTGACCGTTATTCTTTTTCAGTTTCTGGCTTTTTTTGTTTCATATTTACTGTTTCAATTTGCTCTTGCCAGGTGTTGACCAACGAATTAGCAGCCTACCAGTGGTCAGCGCCTTGGTAAGTTACCACTCTGCCACGGAGGTCATCGTTGAAAGTTAAGAGCATTCTGAGGCGGAAGGAAAATATTTTTATTGAATTTATTCTTTATTAATTCATTAATATGCCATGGATTAACTGTAGTTAGAAAGATAGAGCCTATGAATTATCATTTTTATAACGCCCTTGAGGTGATTTTTCAGAAAAAAACAGGGCTATAAAAGTTATTAAAATATTTATGATGGACCCTACAAAGTTGCCCGAAACGTTCGATCAATGACTAAGGTAACACAACACGTCCCAACAACAATATTACGTTGGCCATGAAAATCTAAAATCATATCCAAAATTGACTTCGATTAGAATCAAAAGTAAAGTAATTGAACCACGAGTTTGTTATATTTTCCGTAATACGTGCTTAGTAGATGAACACCGTATACGTGTAGGTACAACCCACCTTTAGCTAAGGTTGCCTTATTTCGTGACCTTTAAAGGAAATCGTTGGCATTTATACAAGTTGTACGAAAATGTTTAACCAATTTTTTTGCTGTATTTTTTGCGTTGCGAAAAGAGCACAATTCTCGTTAATATGCGAACCCAAACAACAATACAACGTGTTTAATATTGTATAGTGAGAAACTAATTCCAAACGTTCTTAGGGTTGGGTAATTGATTGCAGGAAACAATGTTCATTGTTCAATTGGTTCAGGTGTTAATAAATAAACGAAAAACCCGTAGAAATGGTGAACATAATTAAAAGCATCAAGACCGCTTGAAAGAGTTTAACATCATCATCAGTAGTTAACTACTGGATCATTTTTTGTAAGTATTAACTTAGTACAGGAGGTCCTGACGGAAACAATTTCCCTCAAAGATTGTGCCATCTTTGAGGATACTGTGTGGAGGGTCTTTTTGGGGAAAGGAAGGAATGAAATTGGGTCTTGGAAAAGAACCATGTTTTCGGAGAGAGGAAATACAGAGGTTGGCTAATCATTCGTGTTGAACACAAGAACGAGTCGAAGAGACGACCCGTTCTCATGTATCGAATGTCAACCGTGTGAAAATGTTGAATGCTTGTTTGAATACCACCCAAGAATCCTGACTGCTCCTAACCGTCGAGAGCCAGTGAGACTATGGCATCCACAAACGGGGTATGTGATGAAGTTGAAGGTAGTGGAGAGGGGAGGGAGATGGGGAAGATGAAAGTCCAGAAGTACCTGACTTTTCAGATCGCACCAGAGTCTCAACTCCTCCCAACCGTCTAGAGCCAGTGAGACTATGGCATCCCCAAATAGGGTATGTTGTGAGGCTGAAGGTAGTGGAGAGGGAAAGGAGATTGGAAAGAGGAAGGTTGAGTCAGGTACTTGGCTGTTCAGATCTGGTCACCAAACACGGCTAAAGCCATTTCAAGCAACGTTTCAATTTTGAATGGTGGTCTTTCACCAGGGCGATACTAATTGTATCTACCACTCTGGAACGTGCCGCAAATATACTACATATTATTTAATATGAATTTAATGTGTAATGACATATAATGATTAAATAAAATTTATTTGCCCACGCCGGGTTCGAAGCCGCAACCTATGGATTCGTAGTCGAGCGTCTTACCACTCGACCACGCAGGGCGAATATGCACCGGTGCCGAGGGCATCAATGACGCATGTTTCTCGGGGAGTCTTCCATCGAAATACCTGTAGAACAAGGACTAGACCAGAGATGTCTTCCAGATTCAACAGCGGGGCGTACTTGCGATCTGTACAAGGTCAGCAGTTGTATATTATTGAAGTATCTGCGGGACCTGAACAGCACGCCCAGCTTCTGAGAGGCTAACTTTAATTTGGCTTCGATTGAGCCTCCGTGTCTCAATTGGTCACTTAAAGTTACACCAAGCATTCCAATGGAAAGCTTGTTGGGAAGATTGCTTCCGTTGAAGGATACTAAATTGTCTACCACAAAGCCTATTATATCATATTATAATTTAGGATTGTAGATAATGCACTTTCGAAACCGATTAACCTATAAGATTTACCTTTTGGTGAGATGTGAGATGTGAGGCCACTAGCATAAGAGTGGTCTAACCTTAAATTTGCACAACGGATGTAAAATGCAACTGAAAAATGAGTCTCATTTTGGGATCAAACTTGTTTATTTTGTGGTTTTCTTTAGAAAAAATATTGTGAAAGATTTAACAATATCAGGTGTGAGTGTATTTTTAATGGATAAACCACTATTTTTAAAAAACAATGTTTATAGAACTATATTTTCCCTTGCGGGAAAGAGGGTCGATATTTTTTTATATTTATTTTTATACCTACTGACGGATTACTGTCCAATTGAAAAAAAACACAACACGAAATGGGAAAAAAAGAGAAACACAAAGAGAAGAGCACATACATAATATTTTTATGAAGCAATGACAAAAATATACATTAAAAAGAACATTTAAGTCAAATCCAAGGTCAAGTCAAGGTTTAAAAAAATATTTAGATAATAATCGAAATGGGAAAAAAGAGCAACAGAGAAAGAATAGTACTAATAATATTAAATGAAGAAATGACAAAAATAGAACAAAATATACACAAGGAAGAACATTCAAAACAAAGCCAAAGTCGAGTCAAAGTTTTGGTAGAGTCGTAAAGAATGACAAAAATCGTTTAGACTGGTACCAAAAATGTTAAGACCATGGCTTGAGTTAACAAGTATCGACATTCTGGACAGTGGAGAATGATACCTATAATTAGTAGAGTGATGATTGAGGAACAGCAACTCATTGTTTCTAAGTAAGTGTGTTAGCAAGTCTACGGCAAGGAAAGTTGAACTGGATGAGTTGCAACAAAGAAGGTGAGTCAACTATACAACTGATAATTTTGAAAATGCAAATTAATTCGAAGTCTTTCATACGCTTTTCTAATGAAGAAAATTTTAATGTTTGTTAATTTCATCACATGAATAATCGCCTCTTTTTCGCCCTGATCCCCATGCAATTCTGCGTAAGAAGCGATGTTGTACGGATTTCTAAACGTCGGAGTCGGGGCGTTTTCCACTACCTATTCTGGGAGACATAAGAGGCAGCAATTATAAATTTTTTTTTTTAAAGGAAATAACTTGGTACTCGTTGTGGAATTCCATTTGTATTCTAAGAACTATTGTAAACAACCTCTAACACACCCATCAATAAATTTACAAACTCTGTGTTTTATATTATACTTCTGAAATAGGTTCTGTTCATGCATTTGCGTTGAATTTACAACAAATAAGGTTTCATTAATTTATTAAATACGACACCACATTTTCAGAAGCTGATATTTTACATTTATCCACAGGTCAGTTTAATAAATGCGTACGGAACATAATCAAATAACGAGGTTAATTATTAACTCCCTACCACTGCTGTGCGGTACAGATCTAAGATAATTATGTTATTTATTTGTCTCTATTTTCATTTATACACAGTATGTTGTGTTTCTATATATTATTTTTTTTTCTTGTTAATATTAATTATGTTGGGTTACATTCTATGATGTATTATTTATTATACAGTTTTATTCAACTTCATATTTAGATATAATTCTTATTTGTTTGTAATTCTGAAACTACTGTTATTATTTAGAATATTTAGCGGAAACTTCACTTGTTAATGCAACATAGTAATCACTTTATTTATAAAATTTTGTAAGCAATTGTATGTTTTCCTAAATAAAAATGTTATTTTGTAATTTATGTCAATAACTAGTTGATGTAACTTGACTTGCCAATAAAAAAACTAAGTTGCTTTAATTCACCAATTTCAAATATAGAACGTCTGCTAAAATACATCAAAGGTGGGTAACATTATATTAGGTAAGTAGATATTTAATAATTTCAATTAATATCATTTCCAATTTTGAAAAGTTCACACTCGTACGGTCGTACTTACTCACAAAGAAAATGTATTATATTATATTATAGGTAAACGGTACGCATTATCAAAATACCTTCTTTTGACGGTCTGCTTGGTCGAGTGGTAAGACGCTTGACTGTGAGTCCAGAGGTCGCGAGATCAAACCCGGCGTGCGCAAATAAATGTTATTTCATTAATATGTGGCATAACACATTTAATTCATATAAAATAATATAAAGCATATTTGCAGCACGTTCCAGCGTGGTAAATACTCCAAGTATCACCCTGGTGAAAGATTCCCATTTAGATTTGAAACGTTGCTTTAACTGGCTTTAGCCGTGTTTGGTGACCAAATCTGAATAGCCAGGTACCTCCCGACCTTCCCCTTTTCCATTTCCTTCCCCTATCCATTACCTTCAACCACACAACACACTCCAATTGGGGATGCCATAGTCTCACTGGCTCTAAACGGTTGGGAGCAGTTGGGACTCTTGTGCAGTATTCATTATAAAAAGTTAAAATAAATATACATATACACCTACATACATGGTACCTACCTACACATGAAGTGTCCCGGGGAAGCTCGAGTCTTTTTAGCGTGCTAGAGTGCTGAGATTGAAAAATACGGCGTTATTGATATTGTTGTAGCCGAAAATTATTTTTGTAAAAAATAAAATTGTACGAAGATTTTTCAGTTTTGGTTGGTCGATGACCCAGCGAAACTGAAAAACTTCATACAAAAAACAAAATGAAAAAAATAATCATTTTGGGCTACGGCAACTTCAATCATGACGTTTTATTTCAATCTTAGCACTCTGGCCTTAGATGAATTAAATAATGTAGATACGTTACTGAGACAACGCGCGTGAATGTACTAAACAGAGCCCGAGAGACATACCTGAGATTTACTGAGTTTAGTATCACACAAACATTCGTTCGACAGACAAGCTTTCACGGGAAAACGGGAGCTCTTCAACCGAAATAATGTGAGACAGCGAATGCAGATATACTCGTACATAGGTGTGTGGAAGACAACCGTTTCCGTACGTCGCACTCTACTTGGCTAGTCGCTCAGTAAGTTCTTTGGGGAAGAGAGATTATAACAGTAAAGCGGGACGTTAATATAGCTATCGCATATGTACACGCACATTCTGCTAAATATTGATATCCTTTTCATAAGCGTTATGAGCTTTGAAACTTAAATTAAGACCGTGCCACATTTATCGTTCGATTTGTATGAATATGACGTGTCTTGTATTTTACGTCTATGACTCTAGCACACTAAATATTGTATATTATATGCAGTGTACTCTGTTTTTTGTTTACTCCATATATATTTTTCTACATATCTTTAATAACGCCTTAAAATTTTATTTTGTAATGTTATTAAAATGAATAAAGAAATTGAATTGAATTAAAAAGTCACGAGCCGCCACTGGTAGTGTCCAATATAAAATTGAATTAGATAAATTAAACAAGTTTTTTAAACGAGAGTAAAAATTATACTTTAATACTTAAGTTGAGTTTGTTTTCTGCATGCAAAATATTTTTGCGCAAATGTTTAATTTATGGTATATGTTTGCACCAACGGATTGTGTTGCAATTTGAAAAACGAATTTGAGGTATCATAATTAATTGATTGTTTCATGATCTTCACAATAAAATGAAAGCACACTGTTTCACTCGTGCCGTCCATCTTTCCGAATAAGCACCGTGTTCTCGTTTTCGCAATATGGCTGTGGACGGTGGGATGATTTCACCGAACTTTCTCCTCTTAATAAAGTCGAAATTATGACAACAACGGAATCACATCTGATCTGAATGACGTCGGGTCATCAGACTTCACCCACTGCGAATATATCTCGAGCGTGGTCGCTGAAGGATGAAATTAAATCAAATCAAGGCGAATGAGATAATCGCGAGAGTGAATTCACTCACTCACGTGAAATTGCAGCATTAGATTGGTACGCGATTTTTCTTAGCATTGTTTTAATATTTAATTCAATTAAATTATTCATTCCTTTTAAAAACATAACAAAGCTAAAATTTAAAAAAATATATTATGACGGCCTCCATGGTCGAGTGGTACGACGCTCGACTACATCCAAAGGTCGCGTGTTCAAACCCGGCGTGCGCCAATAACTTTTATTTAATTAATATGTGTCATAACACATTTAATTCATATAAACATAATAGAAAATATATTTGCGGCACGTTTCAGAGTGGTAGATACTCTAAGTATCGCCCTGGTGAAAGACCACCATTCAGAATCGAAACGTTGCTTGAAATGGCTTCAGCCGTGTTTGGTGACCAGATCTGAATAGCAAGGTATCTCCCAACCTTCCTCTTCCCAATCTCCTTCCCCTCCCCACTACCTTTAGCCTCACAACATACCTCAATTGGGGATGCTATAGTATCTGAATAGCCAGGTATCTCCCAACCTTCCTCTTCCCAATCTCCTTCCCCTCCCCACTACCTTTAGCCTCAGAACATACCCCAATTAGGGATGCTATAGTATCACTGGCTCTAGACGGTTGGGAGCAGTTGAGACTCTTGTGCGGTATTCATATAAAAACAAAAAAATTTAGGCGTATTATAATGTGTATTTACATGGCCAGCAACGGGGCGCACCTAACAGCCTAGAAGAGGAAGGTATTTCCCGCGGGAAAGATGTTTCAGCGGGAAAGGATGAATTTGCCCGCCACTTCAGTTTACCCTTCGTGATGGAAAACACGTCTTGTTTTGTGATTACTTACGCCAGCGTGTTTAAATTCGTAAATAAACGTGATCTACCTAACCTTAAAGACTATCATTTGAAAATTAACTAGTGCATGTATTTATTATAGTTCCTTAGTTCTAGAATATACGAGGCCTGTTCAAAAGAAAAGGTGAATTTTGTATTTTCGCGGGCTGTGTACATTCGATTATCGTTTTTTTTTGTTATGTTGGTACACATATGTTTATCATATGTTAGCATTATCAGCCATTTTGGATCAGTGGTTTGTTTTTGACAACTGGAAAGGTTAGTCTCGTTTTTGTGTGTTCTTCGATTTTTTACTTTTGAAAAAAATGGATCAAAGAATATGTATTAAATTTTGCGTTAAAAATGGAATAAAGTGCTCCAACGCACTTAAAATGTTGACTGTGGCATTCGGCGAGTCTACTTTGTCTCGAAAAAGTGTTTATAAGTGGTACAAGCGCTTTACAGAAGGCCGAGAAGATGTTATTGACGATGAGCGTCCTGGAGTTGTGGAAAAACAAATCATGGATTTTATAAACATATGTGTACCAACATAACAAAACAAAAAAATCGATAATCAAATGTACACAACCCGCGAAAATTCAAAATTCACTTTGTCTTTTGAACAGGTTATGCATTTATTTTTTAAATAAAGATCGTTCTTTCAATAAAAGCATCGGTGCTCATATTCTTCACAAAAATGGTCATAGCAACAGATTAAATAATTTAAAACCACTAGAAATAGGAAAAGCCATTAAAATTAATAGTCATATTCTTAATTATCAGGCAAATTTGTCCAGTGTCTAATATTAGGTATATTTCCGGTAAACTCTTTTTTTTTACGTGAATACTGTACAAGTGTGTTGCAAGGTTAAAGGTAGTGGGGAGGGGAAGGAGATGAGTAAGAAAAAGGTTGGAAAGTACCTGGCTATTCAGATCTGGTCACCAAACACGGCTTAAGCCATTTCAAGTACGGTTAGCATGCCATGTTGCTGGTATAAAATTATTGCATGTTTTTGTGAATATAATATCGAAATGACCTTGAGATTCGGCACGTTCTCTTCGCGCTTGTCGCGATGAGGTTGAACTTGTTGAAATTGCCTCGTCGAGTCGACCGCCTGCCTCGAACAACGAGCCAAAAAGCATATTTTCTCTTTTTTTTGCCTAATTATTCAGTCTGACTAAGTGTAAAAACTATTCGTCAGTGAGAAATCTGTTAATTTAATGAGCCAGAACATTTAGTTCATGAGTTTGGTATATATATGAAAACTAACTTACTTACTAACCATCAGGCCGCGCAGGGGTAGGCAGAGAGGACAGACCACCATAAAACTCTGTCTTAGCACACATTCCTTGCTTCTTTCACATTCATACATCGTCTCATTTATTTTGTTTTATGTGAATACCGCACAAGAGTCTCAACTGCTCCCAACCGTCTAGAGCCAGTGAAACTATGGCATCCCCAATTGGGGTATGTTGTGAGGCTGAAGCTAGTGGGGAATGGAAGGAGATGAGTAAGGGGAAGGTTAGGAAGTATCTGGATATTCAGATCTGGTCACTAAACACAGCTAAAGCTATTTCAAGCAACGTTTCAATTCTAAATATCTACCACTCTAGAACGTGCCGCAAATATAGTATATATATATATATATATATATATTTATATTATTTTTTATTAACGCCTTAAAGGCTTTTACATAAAATAAATAAAGGAGTACAATAAATGTATAGGTAGAATATAACATTAAAGCAAGAGTTTAAAAAAAAGTTAGTTTTTAAAATGCAAGTATATAAATATAACGTAGGTTTTACAATGAGTTATATTAACATAGAATATATTAATTGTGTTTTTTATGACACATATTAATTAAATAAAAAATATTTGCGCACGCCGGGCTCGAATCCGCGACCTCTGGATTCGTAGTCGATCGTTTTACCACTCGACCATGCAGGCCGTCATAATTCCCAACTTCTTCTTCCAATGAAATGAAAACATTTAAAAATAATTAAACCGAATATGTCCACCTCCGATTAAAACTACTATATATCGTCGCCGTATAGGCAAAAGGGCTGAAGCGCCATTTTGTGAAGTTTACACCAGAGCACATTAAAATCAAACCCGTGTCGCTTGAGTCAAGCCTTCTCCCAAATGTTAAATATATTCTAGATGGCTGAAGGGCCACAAAAGTCATCAGAATCAAACGAGAGTCAGAGTATTTGCAGAAAAATGAACTGATCAAAACTGCATATTTAACTCATTTTCGATCAAAGTGTCGCTTAAGTCTTTTTGCCTTTCCAGCGACGATGTATTTTATTATATTTTCCTGAAGAAGGTTAGCGTTTTAACCGAAACTAGAACAGGTGGCAATATGCAGCCTTAGTTCGAGGAGGAATATAGCATTACTGCTTTTGCTCATAAAATCCTGAACGTTGTATTATTAATACTTGACATCCTGGCGGAAATTGGATTTTGTGTCCCTGAAAATTTCACGCGAGGCCGCCAACACAGGCTTCTGTTTCTTACCAGGTGCAGAACTCGCAGGTAATTTGGATATTTTTCACACGAGCCACAACAAGTTTAAGCAAGAACTAGCTATTGTTCTAACCATATTATGTACTTCTTGAAAACTATTTTTTGTTTGTTTTTAAACTTATTTTTACTTTAATCTTTTTATTATTATGAATAACATTTTTTGTGGTTTTTGAAATGTTTTGGTGTAAAACTGTTTTTGCAAATATAAAATAAAAAAATATAAAAATATACCAGTATTTAAATTACTTTTTTAAGAGTGAATACCGCACACTAATACCAACTGATCCCAACCGTGAGAATCCAGTAGGACTATGGCATCCAGAATAGGGGTATGTTGTGAGGCGGAAGGTAGTGACGAGAAGAAGAAGATGGGAAAGAGGAAGATTGGTTAGTTTCTGGACATTCAGATCTGGTCACCGAACACGGCTAGCGCCATTTTAAGCAACGTTTCGATTCTAAATAGTGGTCTTTCACCAAGGCGATACTTAGAATATCGACTACTTTGATTGATGATTCTCAGCTTCTCCGCTTTGGTTTGGAGAAAACCAAACTAGATTTATGTACTTTCAATAGCATGCTATTGAAAGTACACGAATGTATGACGAATATTGTGTTGATTTTTTTCGTCAAATGAAAATAGATTGCTGTTAAAAGTTACTCAACCAAAAAAGATTGTGCTAATTGGAATGCAATACATTGTTAACTACATTTTCATCTGTTATTTTTTTCTCCAGCTATGTCTCACCGATTTCCTTGGTCAAAAACTACATGACTCATGGATATTTGATATTGCGAAGTTAAAATTGCCTGCTTTTGTTTAAACAGCGAATTTGTTTTTACTATCGATGCGAATGACTAGCTCATTGTGGCTTGTTTTGTTCGAATGGAATCCTCGTACGCAGGAATAATTGATTCCTTACAAACTGGGTTTTTTTCATGTCCCAAACTAATTGCTAAAGGAGCGTGTGATCAGAGTGGTCAAAGGCTTTTATTTTTAATTGAAATTGTAGATAAAAATGTTGGGTACAGATTTACCCACCCATCATATCCACCACCTTGAAGTAACAATATATGGAGAGAGAGCTAATTCTTTTTACCCAACCCATACAAATTTGGGATAAATCACTTTCTCCGGGCTTTTACGTCGTACACCATGAGAAAGAAAGAGACAGCAATTTTTCCCGAATTATCACACCGCTTTAAAGTATTGTTAAAATGTTCTTCGTGTCCCGCGTCTCCGTTGACTCCGCCCACACGTTATGATCCGCGAAATAAATTGAGATACCTCAACGGTTTATCAGGTTACATGTTATTTTTATTTTTTAAATACTGTGAAAAAGTGGTTATACGAATAAACAAAAACATTACTGTGAACTAGTGCCCTAATCCTAGCCACGCCCAGATCTAGCCGAGTCCGGCAAACCTCGTATAAACTGACTACAGCTCTCTCTACAGCGCTCTCTCCTGTATATTATTGCTCTGAGCATCATACCCACAATAACGTCAATTTGCTTCACTGGAGTTTTGATCAGTCAGTCCAAGTGCTATACTTAGTTTACTAATGCTTATTCCTTTTTTTCTACCCTAGGTTCGACAGCACGGCCAACAACCATTACATATGTTTGTAAATGTGAATGTGTTAGTTGTAAGCTTAGAGCAATAACATACAAGAGGGAGCGCTTCTGTAGTCAGTATTGATGATTTTTGCCTGACTCGGCTATACCTGGGCGTGGCTAGAACTAAGGCTAGGTTATTTATACATCCATTCATAGCACATGTCGACATAATGTTTTTATTTTATTTGTACAACCACTTTTTTAATAGTATTGTTTGAACAAAAATATAGGATATCACCTAAAAATGATTTCTTGAAAATCAGAAAAGAAAGTCACAGCATGCTCCGAACCTTTTTGATTGTGGCACGCATGTCAAGGTACAGTACCTACACAGCGATGATTCACCAGTGTTGCCAGCCCAGATAAGCCGTGAGGCGAATACTTATTATCACGTTCGGTAACCCCCGATGATTCAGTCGAGGCAGAACAGGTCAGGGGACCGGAGACTGGTGGCGGGTGGCGGGGGACGGTGGGTGATATACAAAACTTATTATCAAGTCCTGTCACAGGTGAAGAATGAACACTCGAGCACAAGACAGAACTTGAAGATTTATTGCAACGAAATCTGACACTTGGAAGAGTGTAACAAGCCGACCGGGCAAACAGGTAAAAGTGTTTATGTATTTTTGTAGAAGTGAGGCATATTTATGGCTCGTGGAAGTTTGTGACCGAACTGGAATAATTAATAGTAGGTGTCGGAATATCACGAGACTGTACGGTGAAAAATTACCTATTTATTGTGTTATATCAGAGTGGACAATAGAACTGTATCAAAATATAACTAGCCGACTAAATAACAGCTAGATACCGTCAACGTCCAACGTAATTGACGGAATTCCTTCCATCTTTGCCTTTCAAGCAACTGTTCACAAGCAAACAAACGCCGTTCAACTTGTCTCGGTTTCAACTCCTACGGCACCCAATTTCCTTATTTCGAATCATTTCCATGGCTTTGGGGGGTTTTAAAATTGCTTGCTAAGTCACTCCCAGTGATCATGCCAATTCTTCTACTTACCGCTAAAGCCGTCTATAGGAAAACGGCGGAAGCAAAGTTGTACAACTAATATTATGTTACTTGCTATTGTTTGAAGGGTATTTTTGCAATCAATCATCAATCAAACAAGCAACGTATCAAACATTAAGAGCCAAATAATTAATTTCCCAAATGTACATTAGTACTGTATCAAAATATAACCATCCGTTGGAAATAACAGCTAGATGCCGTCAACGTACAACGCTATTGACGAAATTTTGCGCCAACAGTTGGATATCAATAGCAACATACGAATATTATTCAACGCAACGCAGTCTCAACACTCACTGAGTATGTACCT
This sequence comes from Drusus annulatus, assembly GCA_022651775.1. Lineage (NCBI taxonomy): Eukaryota > Metazoa > Arthropoda > Insecta > Trichoptera > Limnephilidae > Drusus > Drusus annulatus. Next base: position 97,238 of record JAGWCC010000749.1, read on the forward strand.
ATTGTTTTAGTTTTAACGACAAAAAACAAAAGTTGTAAGAGTGTATACTTCATGAATGATATTATGCGTAATTCGGAATGATCTTTTGGTTGCATACCTCTCTACTAGACGTCTTTGTGGATTTTCTTATCCGAAACGGCCGATACGTAGTGCCTAGCGTCAAGTGAATCTAAAGATGGTGAGTTATATACAGCTGTTATAAAATAACACCCCCAACGGCACCAACGATCCAACTGTTTTAAAATCAATCACGGTTGCGTCAACGTCGGCGTTATTTCCAACGGTTATATTCAACAGTTGACAATTGCCAACGATAGCGCTGGTGGCGTTGTTTTGAATTAGCGTCAACGCCCAGTACTAGTGGACAATACTTTCAGCATCGCCCGGCAGACGACCAGCATTCCGAATCAAATACTTGGTTGGTATGGCAACGAGCTATGATGTTTTTGACTTAAGTCAAAAATCTTCCTTTTTATTGGGGTATTTTTTGGTTGTTTTATAGATGGTGGAAATCAAGTATCGGAATTAAATTTAAATAAGTTTGATTTTGGTGTTTTCGAGTTCGCTTTTTATGACAAGGCAGTTATTTAACAGATTTGACAGAGGATTACCAATATTTTTTAATGCTCAAGTCGAAATTGACATGAACTGACTTAAGCCTTTAATACCAAGCACCAGAGATATTATTTTCGCATGAAGGTATTCGCTCGGATATTCCATGAAAAGGTATATGAACGTTTTTTGTAATAAACACTGTGCTACTTTTTAAATTTTCTTAACCCGTTGACTAAAGCATAAGTGAATACCACACAGGAGTCCTAACTGCCCTCAACCATCTGGAGCTAGTTGGACTATGGACGTGAAGCTTAAGGTAGTAAGGAGGGAAATGAGATGAGGAAGAGGAAGGTTGGGAATTACCTGGATATTCAGATTTGGTAACCCACACGGTCAAAGCCATTTTTTGAAATATTTTTTTCATAGTGAATACCGCACAACTGCTACCAACCGTCAGAAGCCAGTGAGACTATGGCATCCTCAATTGGGGTATGTTGTGAGGCTGAAGGTAGTGGGGAGCGGAAGGTTGGGAATTATCTGACTATTCAGGTCTGGTAACCCACACGGTTAAAGCCATTTTTTGAAACGTTTCAATTCTGAATAGACGTCTTTCACCAGGCCGATACTTAAGGTATCTACTCCGCTGGAACGTGCCGCAAATATACAATATATTTTTTTATTTGAATTAAACAAAAAAAAATGTGTTATGACACATATAACATGGAACAATACTAAAGCGTAATAAATACACACATATTAAAGATATGTTAAAAGAGCTTAATTTTATGACGGTGAAGCAAACAATATATTTCAATGTTTATATTTTCACGCATAAAATTATTAAAGGGATGATTTCTAAGGAATTTAAAGGTAGGATACATTATAATTATGAGATACCCGGACATGGGACGAGAAATGCAAAATTAATTACATTGCCAACAAGGAAAAAATCTCTTATTTACCGGGCCGTCCAACTATATAAAAAAATTCCATCAGAAATCACTACAATAGACAATATTCGTCAATTTAAAAAAGAATTCAGAAAAATTGTTTTCCATAACCATTGATGTTGGTATATTGTATGTTCATTTTGTTGTAACCCGATATTTATAAAAATATATTTTTTTTAATTTAAAGTTTTTAAAATATGTTTGAAAAAAATCATGTCTGTATATAAATTAAATCTTTTATATTAGAACACACAATGATGTGATCTGACTTAATTTATTTATTTCCTTTCTTTTACAATATTTTTGAACATGTTATTAGTTATTTTTGTATATGCTATTCAATACTCTTTTTTTATTTTTTCTATTTTACACAATTCTCGCACTAATGAGGTGACTGTTTTGAAAAAAAAAATATATTAAAATGTATGTAATAGCCTAAAACGGGCGTAAATAAATAAATAATTAAATAATATACTATAAATATATGATATAAAATATTTATATAATAATAATAAAAAAACATAATAAAATTTATTTGCGCACGCCAGGCTTGAACCCGCGACCTCTGAAGAACCTAGGAAGATTGTGATTTTGATTTCAACACAGCGCCAAAAATTTTTTTTTTTAAACTAGGATATTTTGTAATAAGCGCTGAGGCAGGAGATCCTGCACCAATTGCGTCTGTAAACGTAATTTCTGATAGTGGTTCGCTTTTCACAGAAACCCGTGCAGTTTAAAAATCCATCTGCCAAAGAGATTCTCGGACGTGATAAGCCCATTGCTAGCCAATTTCCAAACACAACAATTACAATCAGCACAATTTCTCAGAAACACGAGTTGCTCCCACAGAAAACGTGAGGTGTTTTATTTTGAGTGACTAGCCTTGGATAGCCAGCCAGCGGAACGCCGGATCGGACAATTAACGGACACGCTCGAGCAATCGGAACCAAAACAGTTTGTTTTTTGTTCGCTTTTTTCGGTTTTATTCAAAGTTTCGGGCAAAAGTCCCAAAACCCCGCGGCACACCTACTCGTAAGTCGTACACTTGGAGTAAGAATATACGTGGAGAGAGAGTTAAATATTTTTACCTAACTATACAAATTTGCGATAAATCACTTTCTCCGGGTTTTTACGTCGTATACCATGAGAAAGAAAGAGACAAGAAAAGTCTTCACATAATATCGCAGCACTTCTTAGTATGGAAGTATGTTCTCCGCCTTCGCTAACTTCACATCATCGAGTCGTATAACTTACGTCAACGGATTTTTCCTAGATTTGGGTTGGTTAAAATACTTGCAGTGGTTACACAAATAAATCAAAGATGATGGTCATATATGCTATTCGTAAATGTTCAAATAAGACCAAACAAAGATTATAAAACATCACTTTTCAGAGGTATTTCAACAGTTTTAAATAATTTTGACCGAATTTTAGAATTTTCACATTTTTAATGATATAAAGACATAAAATCAACATAAATCTTCCATAATTATTTAGGAAAACCTTCTGTTATTAGTTTTTGTGTGATATTTTGTCTCTATAAATCATTTTAATTGTGTAATGATATTGTTTTGTTGAATGTGTTCAAATATGTTTATGAAAAATGTCCGAAATCCATGTGGGCGGTAACTAATAGGCTATCCAACATCCTTCAATATATCTTGGTCTCTTTTTATCGAGTCAGTATAAAATCAACAATACTGACTACACTGTTTCGCAAAAGTAACTCTCCATGTATATTCCTACTCCAAGGTCGTACATGAGTTGGTATTCAATGTCAAAAGTTACGAGTTGGTAACCTTATCCAGTATTTTATACCGTGTGTAGATCAAAAGTAAACACTCACCAGGAGCCCTAGCACGAAACATCGATATAGATTTTATCGACAATGTCGGTAATTTGGACTGCCGACTGCAGATCACCAACGAATAGCAACAACTCACGTCGAGTAAACATGCTTAATGTCACGTCATGTTGGCGATCTGCAGTCAGGCTCGGGAACGATTCCAAATTACCGACATTATCGATAAAATCTTTATCGATGTTTCTTACAAGGGCCCCAGGTGGCCTAAATATACCCAATCCTAATCCGTGAAAAACTATAAAGCTAAAAATCTATTTGTATGTCACTAAAAACTCGTTAAGCGTAAGTTCTGACGCCATGTAATTCGCCTGGAATTTCAATGTCAACACAAGTATTTTCAACTGGCAAGTCATTTCGATGAGATATGCAGCTATTTTATATGCCGTTTTCGTAAAAAACATTAAGTTCGTCATATAATTATAATATATATTTCCATTTTCTTTTAGTATATTGATTTTTAATAAGGTTACAAGGGTTGAAAATCTTCACCGTAGTAATAAAGGCGAAAAATTAGATTATTTAGAAAACACTAGCAATTAGAAAATCTCTAAATGACAATTCGAGTATATTGATTAACCAATCAAATTTATCTTATAGTCCTGACTCCTGTTCTAGACATGTTAACAGTTAACTCCAACACCTAAATAATAATATTTTTCTGTCAATAATTTTTATCTTATGTTAGTTTTAATATCGTCCTGATGATGGTAGGGTAGTTCCGAATTTGGTCGATCAATGTACATTAAAATACCCAACAGGCTGGCGGACCAACCCAAACCGACAGATATAAAATTTTATCTGTTAAAATGACACAGTTCACTTTTGAGTGCATGTAGACACGCTACGATGTTTAATTGAGCGTAAAAAGATCGTATGTTATTGTTTTGAATAAACATTCCCTTCGTGACTAACGAAAATCCGTAGAAAGCTTTACCGCACGACAGGTTACCGCCGGGACACGCAGAGGCGATTCTACATAACAATGATTGTGTCATACGCATTTACGAATATCATTATGCTGGGCGTATTTTTAAAGGACCCGCAGATACTTTAATAGTAAACAACTTCTGACCTTGTACAAATCACAAGTGCGCCCGCTGTTGAATTTGGCAGCCACCTCTGGTCTGGAGCCCTTAAATACCTACCTAAATATCCGGGCGTACTTGCGATTCGTGCAAGGTCAGCAGTTGTGTACCATTGAAGTATCTGCGAACCCTGTACAATACGCCCAACTTCTGAGAGGCTAACTTGACTCCAGCTTCGATGGAGCCCTCGTACCTTAACTGGTCACTTAAGGTTACACCAAGCATATCAATGGAAGGTTTGTTGGGAAGATTACTTCCGTTGAAGGAGACTAAATTGATATTTGGATCCAATTGTTAAAATAAACAAAAACATTATATCGATATGTGCTATGAATGGTTGTATAAATACCCTAGGCCTAGTCCTAGCCACGCCCGGGTCAAGCAAAATCATCAATACTGACTAAAAAATCGCTCCCTCCTGTATTACTGCTCGGAGTTGTTTTATTTTTCCATTCACTTCAAATCTAGTGTAAGGATGTTGCAAAATTTAAAAAAAACTAAATTATACTAAATGTTTTGTAACTCTTTCTGGTGAACTCTAGATAATTATGATAATTATTTGACACGAATGATATTGATAGCGTGTGTCACAATCAATTTGAATACAAAGTTCAATATTCGTAAGAAAAACAACACCAAATCAAATACAACTTTGTTCGGACGTCATTTGCCTAAGTCGTGATTCATTTTTTTATTATGACTTTCATTAGCACGTGATTTCTCATCATAAGGTAAAACTATCAATTTCAAAACACAACTTTAAAAAATACACTAAAATAACATCAGAGTACCTTTTTTTCTAAAACGAAAGACAAAAATTCCCGGGTTACAAATAACCTGACAATAAGGAAAAACTCCTACTGCCATCATAATAAGCGGAAAATGTTGCTGTTGTAATTCGGACATTTAAAAAAAACATATTTTTAATACAAATTTGAACAAATCAAGCAAAACAATATCAATACATCATTAAAATGATTTACAAAGTCAAAATATCATACAAACACTAATAACAGGAGGTTTGCCTAAATAATGATGGAAGTTTTTTGTTGATTTTATGTCTTCATATCATAAAAAATGTGAAAATTCTAAAGTTCGGTTAAAAATATTTAAAACTGTTGAAATACCCCTGAAAAGTGATGTTTTATAATCTTGTTTGGTCTTATTTGAACATTCACGCATATCACATATCACCATCATGTTTGATTTATTTGTATAACTACTGCAAACATTTCAATCAACACAAATATGGGAAATAACCTCAAAATCCATTGCGAGTCGATGATGTGAAGTAAGCGCGGACGGAGAACATTCTTACATACTTAGAAGTGCTGCGATATTATGTGAAGACGTTTCTTGTATTTTTCCCTCACATGGTATACGACGTAAAAACCCTGAGAAAGTGATTTATCGTAAATTTGTATGTTTTCGCTCTGAGAAACTAAACTCTGTCATCATATGAGTCATCTGAAGTTTTGCAACAACTGTCTCACAGGTGTAGATAAAAGGCACGAGAACAATAAAATCCACGAAAAATACAAACGTTAAGTCATCATTGTATTTCACCGTGTACGCGCCTGGCTAACATTATTTCTAATAACATTAATAATACACCAAATATGAGTTTACCTTAAATTCCTTCTTAACTTTTCACCGCATGATAGCAATATATTTAGTAATCTGCAGATAAAGACCATTAATGAAAAATTAAATTTTTAATTAGTCGTGTGAACGTTTTGCAATAAGGGAAATCTATTCTGCGTGGGAAAGCAAGTGTTTTCGAGAGAATATGTGAACAGGTGTGAGAAACAAGACAAACAAACGGCGAGGTAAGAAGGATGTTGAATGGTGATTGATTGACCTTGAGAAATCACGATTTTATAATCATCAATGAACATACAAATGATTAATGATAGGGGTAGTTGAAGTCACTCTATGCCAGTGATTCTTAACCGGGGCGCCAGCGCCCCTTTGAGGGCGTTTTGGAGGTCTGGCGGGGCGTTTTCAATTTTTTAGCGTTTAGAGGGCATTGTGTCAATATAGAGAAATAAGGTATGCTCAATTTAAAAGAGCAGTTTATTGGGGCTACAAAGTGAGTGTGAATCCAATGTAATATTCAATCAATGTGATTATAATGCTTTTTGGTTTGATTTTCGCCGTCAATACCCTCTTCTGTGGAAACAAGTCAAATTACGCAGCATTCTTTAACCATCTTCCTATTTACTTCCTGATTTACTTAGCTTAATTACCCTCCATGTACCTACAAAACCACTCGATCCAAAATTCTTTTTAAATGTAACAATAATATCAGGACTGAGTCATTTAAATACTCGCTTGTAGATTACACTAGATTGCATACAGTGGGTTAATTTTTTCGCTGAAATAGTAGATATATTCAACTGCACTGAATCTAGTTACAAGAAGGCTATAATAGCATACCTCTTTCAAAAATATTACTGTTAATTTATTGCATTATAATATTTCTTTTAACTTACTTATATTTTTGGGTGCTAATCATTTACTCTATGTTATTTTTATGTCACTATTATTTTTTGTTACATATTACACTGTTATTAAAAAGCCCATAAGGGCGTATATATATTTATGGTTTTAAAGTTTATTTTGTAGAACTCCATTTTAATTTTTAGGTTTCTTAATTTTATTTAAACAATAATTATTGTTATTTTAATATATTTTTTTAAAACAATTTTTTAGTTAAAAGCTCTGCGATGTAATTATTTTTACGCGTGACAGCTGTTTCGCCTTCTGAGGGCATTTTGATAATGATCACAGTTTGATAATGCCCTCAGAAGGCGAAACAGCTGTCACGCGTAAAAATAATTACATCGCAGAGCTTTTAACTAAAAATTGTTTAAAAAAAAACAAAAATTAAATAATAATAATTATTGTTTAAATAAAATTAAAAAACCTAAAAAAAGGGCGTATTTAATTAAATAAATTTAGTAGAAAAGGGTTTTAGCGCAGTAATGTATATATTGAAAAAATCACGAAATCGATTACAAATAAGCCAAAGAGGATATTTGAGATTATATTTGACTAAACTTGAACCGGATATTACGAAATTGTCGCAATCACATGAAGCTCAAGGATCTCATAATTTTTTTTAATAAAGAAAAAATTTAAAGAATTATTTACTTATTTTATTTAAATATTATAAAAATGTTGTATGTGATATTAAAATGGCATAAAAGGCAATACATTCATAATGCTTAAGAAACACTGCTCTATGCGGTACTACAGTGAACATATCATTTTGGGACGTTTACAGCAGAGCACTTAAAAGTATTTTTTGTTTTACAATAAAATGCATAAGTCTTCAGTACCTGGTTGGATTTTGAAAAAAAAGTTAACGCAGGTAACTAAATGTTCTCACTAAGTTGCCCGAGACGACTAAAAGCTAAAAAAAGTCACTTGTGTCGCTTAAGTCAAGCCTTCTCCCAAATGGTAAATATATTGTAAATGGGTGAAGGGCCACAAAGTCTTCAGAATTAAACGAGAGTCAGGGTATCTGATACAGAAAAAAGAACTGATCAAAACTACATATTTTACTCATTTTTGACCTGAGTGTCGCTTAAGCCCTTTGCCTTTCCAGCGAAGAAATTATGATTTATTCACACATTCAGATGGAATAACAAATTTGGATTCTGAATTGTAAATATGGTGGTAAATATATTGTGAAAAAATATTTTGACGATAGAAAGATGGCAGCCTATATCGGTATAAATTGAAAAAAAATCAATTTTCAAGGAAGTATGAGATCGATTAAAAAGCCGGTTTCTTATAAGGTCTTGGTAGCTCATTTGGCAGATATGTTACTCCCGTAGACGTTCCGAGTTCGAGTCTCAGTTGCGACCGTTATTATATTTAGTTTTTTTATTATTTCAATAATTAATTTACCTTTCTGTTTGGCAACGTGTATATATAATATTCAATTTAAATGGCTCAAGTGAGTCGTTGTTAATTAAAACGTGTAACGATGTAACAGGTAATAAACGTAGATTTAAGGTGTTGTAGGTAGTTGTGGGTCTGCTCACGGAGGCTCTATTTGAACAGCAAGTGTGGTAGGAACCTACCAATGGTTAACAATGTCCGAACTTTGAATTGTGGACAGCTTGTGTAACAATTTGACGTATGATTTTAGCGAGTTAGATAATGCAGATACCCATTAGAAATTAGCGTTTTTTATCTTTCTCTTTATCTAGCAGTCTCGTACTTTTGATCTTTAACATTTCCTGAAACATATATGTAAATATTCATGCATTTCGTTAAGGTCAGTGACGTAGCGACCGTCGGAGCGGGTTGGGCTGCCGCCATGCACCAAAAAAGATTGTTTTCTTTCAATGAATCCAGCCAAAATTCTAGGCGAACAATTAAAATATAATTATTGAAATAATATTGATAATCTAAAACACAAATATGAAACAGAAAAAGGCAGAAAATAAAAAGACAATGGTCACAACCGAGACTCGAACTCGGATCCTCTGCTCTATCCGGGAGTAACGCCTTAACTAAATCAGCCATTGTAACATTTATCCAAGACACACCGGTGAATCATATATAAATATTGTTACATAAATAATTTTAGACATTATTACTATACTGTGAAATATTTTCATATCGATACAAAATTTTAAGAAAGAAACAAGTCAAAATAAGTGTTTTTTTTTCATGTTTTGAAATCGGTTTCTTATTTATACATTTTAATTAAATCCCTGTACTGTACCTCACATTCAGAAAGCCCATTATTAAATTTGCTCTCATGCCCTAAAATCGAAGAATAAAAAACATAAATAATTTAAGTAAATATCAACTATAATATTTCCAATATCATGTCTTCTGAATGCAAAACTGTATGTTTCTCCAAACTAGAAAAAACTAATACAATACACCGGTGCTTATATTCTCGATAAAATGCTCATGGCAACAGATTAAATAATTTAGAACCACTAGAGATAAAGAAAACCATTTAATAATTAATAGTCGTATTCTTAATGATCAGTTTAATTTGTTCAGTAGTTCAATATTAGGTATATTTCCCGTAAACTCAAATAAATTCTCATTATTCTTTAATCACCTTTTCAGTTGACGTTTTTCCTCTTTCATTTCATGTAATCTGTCTCTTTCTCTCTTATCCTTTGTTATAATTTAAATGTTATTCTTTTATTTTCTCGCTGTTATTTTATTTTATTTAATATTGTTTTCTCCCTCTGTATGTATACTATACAACCGCACAATTTATGTATTTTTGAGTTTAATTTTGTACCCTGATGATGCGTAGGCTACGCGAAACCGGTCGGTAATAAAAAATTAAAATTAAATCTGTGGTCTTATACAAAGTTATTATTTTATTTTCATTTTATAGAAAAAAAAAATACCAACTATAAGTTTGCCAATATTATGTCCTCTGAGCGTAAAGCTGTATTTTTCTCCAAACTAGAAACTAGAAACAACCATTATAATTGCAACATTGTTTTGACACCACTTTATTAGATACATATTCCAACCGGTTTCGGCTCTACCTGAACCTTCTTCAGGGTTGAACAAATATGTATGTACATATGTGTAAACAATACATATTTGTTCAACCCTGAAGAAGGTTCAGGCAGAGCCGAAACCGGTTGGTTTATGTATCTAATAAAGTGGTGTCAAAACAAAGTTACTTTTATTTAAAATTTAATTATGTCTTACCACAAAGTGAGTGCTTCATGTCAAAGTTTATTATAATTGCGTTCACCTGAAGTGACCTGCCAGGTAAGTATGCTTCTGTATATTGTTTCTGTACAGAATATAAATAAATATTGATATGCCATAGATTGTAGGTAGTTAGTAATAAGATGAACCTGGGAATTAAGATTTGTACAGCGCCCTTCGGGATTGATTTTTGACAAAGACCGCGCAATAAAAATTATCCAAATATCGTTATTTGTTGTGACGGGACGAGCCCTTCCAGCAGGTTTGCCATGGACCCGGACGAAACGCGTTACTCCACTGACTATTGTATAATGTAATCTTTAGAAGAATCTCTACAGACACACCAGCAGACGTCTCGGGTCAGAGCGTATAGAAATATCCGCCGCGGGGCGCAGACGTTTCATACCAGCATCCGCCGCTGGGCCCCGTACCTCTCGGCGGCAGACAGGCCGGTTGTACCAGAACCATTATACAAGAGCAAACAAAAGAGCTTTTACGAGATTTTCCTGCAGCGCCAGACGGAGATACGTCATCTTACCTCTGTGAGGCGAGAGGCTAGAAGGAAGGTGGACCTGGCGTGTACTGAATGCTCGCTTGTTTAAAAATCAAATATTTCGAAACAATAATTTGGAATATTTTCGAAGGAAGCAAAAACTTGGGGGTGTGACATTGTATATTAAATGAAACAATAAACTTTGTCTGTATGTTATGTTATTTAGTTGATGTAAAAGGCCTGACGAAGCTCGACAAAAGCGAAACCTGGTTGGTGGTTAACTCAAATAAAGTGGTGTTTTACAAAGTTTATCGCTTTATTTAATAATAATTTGGAACCTCAGAACAAAAATATACAAGAGGGAGCGCTTTTATAGTCAGTATTGATGATTTTTGCCTGACTCGGCTAGACTTGGGCGTGGCTAGGACTAGGGCTAGGGTATTTATACATCAATTTATAGCACATGTCGACATAATGTGTTTGTTTATTTGCATAACCACTTTTTCACAGAATTGTTATGAACAAAAATATAGGATATAACCTAAAAACCGTCAAGAGCCAGTTAGACTATGGCGTCCCCGATCGGGGTATTTTATGAGGTTGAATGTAGTGGAGAGGAGAAGGAGATGGGGAGTGAGAAGGTTGAGACGTACCTGGCTATTCAGATCTGGTCACTAAACACGGTGGCTAATGCTATTTCAAGCTACGGTTCGATTCTGAATGGTGGTCTTTCACCAGGGCGATACTTAGAGTATCTACCACTCTGGAACGAGCTGCAATTATACTATATATTATTTCATGTGCATTTATTTATTTATAAACTAACGGACTTAAGTCCAATTACAAAAAAAAAACAAAACAAACAAAAAAAGCAACAGAGAAAGAATAACATACATAATAAAATGAAAAATGACAAAAATAGAACAAAATATACACAAGGAAGAACATTCAAAACAAAGCCAAAGTCGAGTCAAAGTTTTGGTAGAGTCGTAAAGAATGACAAAAATCGTTTAGACTGGTACTAAAAATTTCAAGACCATGGCTTGGATTATCGATTCTTTTGTTATGTTGGTGGTGATTGAAGAACAGCAATTCATTATTTCTGAGTCTACGGCAAGGTGTGTTATTGCAGAAATTGATTGAATAAATTTTATTTGCGCACTCCGGGTTTGAACCTGTGACCTCTGGATTCGAAGTCGATCATCTTACCACTCGACCACGGAGGCCGTCAATACCCACTTGCATTATCTGCAAAAATGTGTTTTGAGTGGGAGTTCTTTACCTTTCATATATTTTTGTATTTTTGGAAGGAATATTTTTCTGAACCATTCAAAGAACAGATTACGCTTTGTTGACAGTGTTACATCAAAATTGTGTAAAAATACAGCGAGTGAAACAGAATATACCAAAATTATTTTACCTTAACCATTATGCGACTGAAGAAAATTACACCTTTTTAAAATTGAAATGAAAGTTTCTTTTACAGTATATCATTTGCTGAAGTTTGCTGGACCACTTTTAAGATCTAATATATGGCGACTCAGTTCAATACTTGGGAAAGTGGATAGGAATTTTGCCCAGTACCATCTTTTCTTGAGGTTTTTAATTAAATGGGTGATTAAAAGTAGTATTAAGGATACAGGTGATATACTTTGAGTTCAACAGTACATCATATTTATCATTTTAAATAAGATAAAATGATTAATAAATACGGACAAGCTTTAAAAAAATCACATAAAACACATGAGGGTACCCGGGTACTCTTTCAGTCATCCGAAGTTTTAAATTATACTTATTCGTTTTCCGCTAACATACCACTCTCCACATATCCAACGGTTATGTTCAATTGTTCATTTTCACTATTGTGGAGAAGTCAGGAAGTTCCAGCCGGTTAGACTTACTGGAATATTAAAAAATCTATGTTGAAAACCGAAGAGGGTACCCGGGTACCCTTTCAGTCACCTGAAGGTTAAAGAAAATCGAAGGTGTGCTTAATTTGTTTTCACCGACAGGAACAAAACAGTTTTTGAATTATACGAGCGTTCTGGTATGATTGCTTTGAATTCGATCAATACGACATAACTTTTTTTGAGATAATCGACCTTGGGTTCTAATACAAACATTGGTCTTTTGAACCAATTTTACGTTGCCTACGTTCTATTATTTCTCCCGTTTTTAAATTATATAATTGTGTGAACGTTTCTTTGAAAGCTGCGATAAATTCGTCAAAAGAACACATTTCAAAGATGTGCTATTCAAAAGATATTCTATGGTGGGAGACCACCAATCAGAAATGACTTTAGCTGTTTTTGATAACAGATCTGAATAGGCAGGTACTTTTCAATATTCATCTTCCGACTCTCCTTTCCATCTCTCACTTCCTTCATTCAAACGAAATTCCTCAAAGAACTCAAGAAGTATACCAAAGTTCCGCTGGGTTCCAGACAGTTGGAACTCTCGTACCGAATCACATTTCTTTTAACTAGTCATTAAAGATCCTGGTAGCCAAATTCTACTGTTTATAAAGTATCTTATTAGCCTCCGTGGTCGAGTGGTCAAAACCCTCGATTATAAATCCAGAGGTCGCGAGTTTTAATCCCGGCGTGCACAAATAAATTGTATTTGATTAATGCCTGTCGATTCACATTTAATTCATATAAAATAATATATAGCATATTTGCGACACGTTCCGGAGTGGTAGATAAACCCGTAATCTGGATTTGTAGCCGAGTGACTAACCACTCGACCACGGAGGCCGTCAGATATTATCATAGTCCGGACGGCCGACTACGAATCCAAAGGCTGCGGGTTCAAATAACGGCGTGTTATTTCACATTTAAATAATATTAAGTTTATTTGCTCCACGTTCCAGAGTGGCAGATGCTCCAAGTATCGCCCTGGTGAAAGACTACCATTCAGAATCGAAACGTTGCTTGAAAAGGCTTAAGCCGTGTTTGGTGACCATGTTTGAATAATCAGGTACTTTCCAACTTCTCTCTTCCCCATCTCCTTCCCTTCCTCACTATCTTCAACCTCACAGCATATCCCAACAGGGGATCGTATATTCCTACTGGCTTCAAACGGTTGGGAGCAATTGGGACTCTAGTGCGGTATTCACCATATAAAAAAACTCGCAGCATGAATCCTTCATTTAGCAAAGCATGCAATAAAATACACATTTCAAATTGAGAGTATTATCTGCGAGACCTCGTGGTCTCCTCGTCGCCGCCCCCACCGCCCGCCGCCTCTCTCCGCCTATATAAGGCCGGCGAGACGACCACGGCCGTTAGTCGGATTCCCCTCCTCGCGTTGTCAACACAGCCTCCGCTCCGTTAAGCTCCTTAAGCTTTCGCGCCCACCCACCTTCTATACTTCTTGTAATTTTGTGCTCGAAACAACCCGCCCAGTAATAATGAAGTTCAGCGCAGTTTTCCTCGTGGCCCTCTTCGCCGTGGCCTGTTGCGAGGACAAGAAAGAGGGAGAGAAGACGGAGGTTAAGATCGATGGAATTAAGACATACAGGAGGCTGATCCCTGCTGATGTCCTCAGAGGTAAGCATCCTTTCAATAAACCATCTGAATAGCTTGAAGACGATGATGATTAGAGGTCAGAAGAGCAGCAAAAACAATGATAATATCCTCTTTCTGATACTTTGATGGTTTCCTGGTTTTGGGTAGATAGGAACAACGTCTTGTTTAACTCACTTAGCTGAGTTAGAAATAAGGCATACATAAGGTAGATCCCTACTGGTGACCCCAAAGAGGTAAAAATCCTTAAATTCACTCAAGAAGTCAAATAACATGATTCCAAAATTCCCTGTTCCGAGATTAATAAAAAATGTATTGGTTTTCATATATTCCTAGCGGCATTTCGGGTAACAAAGCCTGAACGAAGATCGAAAGGAGGTAAAAGGCTATATAAAGAGTGGTCAAAACTATTAAAATCATATTATCCACTTTGTAATGGGTAGGTACTGCTGTGATTCTTAAAGAAATGTGTAGACTTGCGAGATTCTAAAAAGCGTTTTGGGTAGCAACAATGTATTGACAAATTCTCCAATATTCACTAAAATCTCGTTTTGATCACATATTTTACAAAACGGTGATAATTTAAACCATATATTTTAACGAGGAATTGGAATATTTTATATTTAGGAAAACAACTTACATACTTGGAACTTTGTGACAAAACATTATAAGTGAATACGAATACGCCAACCGGTTTCAGCACAACCATGCCTTTGTTGACTGATCGCTATGCAAAGTTAGTGTCTCGATCACAAATTTTATTTTCACCCCTTCATAGTGAAATGAAAAAGATTCCACGAGTTCCTACGTTCAGTTATTTTTATACGTTTATATTTTGAATAGTAGCAAAATTCACATTATTAAAATTTATTTAAAAATATTGTACTAATAGTCATAATATGCATTGCTACTAAATCATTCGCTAAGTGAATAAACCTTAAATGATTTACAACTCAATCTCAATATTATGCTTTATGTTTGTAAAAAGCTGTTTCTTTGTTGAATGACGTAATATATTTCCTTCGTCAGAAAATTTTTTACTTTTGTCTTGACAAAGAAAAGCTTTTTTAGAAATAGGTTAACATTTTAAATAAATGCAGTAAGTAATTATTAAAAATAATAGAAATGTTTCAGTAACCTTTCGATTTTCGATTGTTACCTTTCGCTTGTCCGAAATAATAAATTCTCATAAAAAATTAGTCACTTATTTTATTTTGTATGCATTTTTTAAAGAGAGTTGCGCTTTATAAATTCATCGACGCGATGATCGGAAAAAACTATCATCAGATTTTTTTAATGCTGCAGAATATTTTGCGAATAAAACTTTTACAGTAATTTCAATCGATTTGCAATATTCAATCCTCTCTCTCTCTCTATGGATATTTTTTCTTTGGACAAAATTTTCAGTGCCTTTCCTTTCTTTGACATTGTATTCCTCCTGTGAAAGTTGTACCTGCCAATATAGATGCATTACCTATTGTCTATATACCACATAAAATCGTGACCAGTTTACTTTCATTGTGGCCACATTTACGACCATAAATGCACCATTTATGTATTGATCAAGAAGTATTCTCAAAATTCTAACAATATTTCTTTTAGTCCAATTTCACTACAGTTTTCCTCATACATAAAATGAAACGCGTGCATAATTTTATCGAAATGCATGCGAATCGATTTATTATATTTGATGATTGTGCAGATTATTCAAATCTTATGTTTTTTAAGTAATTAGCTTCGCTTTTCAAAAATAATAATGGCGACCGGCTTTATAATTTTTTTTTCTGCTTAACAATCTAGGAACTTGACACGAAAGTACCTAATTATTTTATGAATATAACCCATCAAATAAATATATGTGTAGGTACACGTTAACTCTAGCAGTGTTCCACGAATACATGTGTTGTTAAAATATGTAATTGTTGACATTGTTTCAAGTTCTGATGTCACAAGTCTCAACTGTCTAGAGACAGCGGGGCTATGACATCACTGATTGAAGTATTTTGTGAGACTGAAGGCAATGGGGAAAGGAATGAGATGGGAAAGATTAAGGTTAGGAAGTAACTGGATATTCAGATCTGATCACTTAACACAGAAAAAGTAATTTCAAGCAACGTTTCTATACTGAATGATGGTCTTTCATCAGGCTCATACTGACACTTCGGACTTTATTTATTCACATAAAGAAGGAAAATTGCCCAATTTTACTGTTTACTGCTATAGGTTGCGCAATTAGAGCCGACCAAAAAACACAACCTCAGTATTTTGTGTATTGGTGCTTACGTGTACTCTTCGGACAGTATAACCATTGCAAAAAATTCATGATGAATAGCATTTTTGAACATTTTAAACGTTTTGACAGTTATTCGAAAAAATTAACATTGTGTTAAAATGAGCATATTTCTTTTCCACTTGTTTTTTAGTCAAATAACAAGTTTGAAACATGATGTATGCAAACAATGCATCTGTGTGAGGACTGTATTCGTGGATGCCTCTACCTTTTCACCAACGTTTTTTGACCCCATTGCAGGAAAGGTCAGTCGAGGTACCCGCGAGGTATTTGACAAGCGACAAAGTCAAAAGGTAGGCGTACCTGACGGTAGAGTAATCCGGTCGTACGTTTCCATAAGCGCGCATGTTCGGTTTCTAAACACAATGGCTTTACAATTCAGTGGCCTCTACCGGAAACCGGGTTTAATGCACTTGTTACGTAGTTTTGTGCACAGATTTGTGTTATCTAGAATCTAGGTTATATTTGCGAGTAAAAATTGTTTAAAAAAAAATATATTTGGCATTTATCTCTTTTTCATTTTACATTGAATACCGCTCAAGAGTTCCAACGTCTAGAGCCAGTAAGACTATGGCGTCCCTAATTAAGGTATGTTGTGAGGCTGAAGCTAGTGGGGAGTGGAAGGAGATGAAGAAAAATAAGGTTGGGAAGAACCTGCCCATTCAAATATAATCACCAAACTATGTTGAAAGGCTGAATGTATTGGGGAGGTGAAGGAGATTGGGAAGAGGATGGTTGGGAAATACCTGGCTATTCAGATCTGATCACCAAACACGGCTTAAGCCATTTCAAGCAAAGTTTCGATTCTGAATGGTGGTCTTTTACCAGGGCGATACTTAGAGTATCTACCACTCGATCATATCTACGGAACGTGCCGCAAATATATATTTTTTTACATGAATTAAAATGTGTCAAGACACATATAAGTTAAATAAAAGTTATTGGCGCACGCCGGGTTTGAACCCGCGACCTTTGGGCTCGTAGTCGAGCGTCTTACCACTCGACCATGGAGGCCGTCAAAAATCCGGGAATGTTCTCTTTCTTTTTTTTTTAATTAAATTTTTTTTAAATGCTGAGACTGAATATGGCATATTTTCTTGTTTTTTCGACAGTTAATAAATCGCCTGAAATTTTCGAGATACCAGAGCTTACCGTTCGAAGTCTTCAGAGAATAATAAACAGATTTTCCGCTTTACAATAAGATACGATTTAGAAGCTAGGCATATTTTTTGCAAACGATTTTTTTCTTAATGAAATACTTCAACGCACGAGTACACAAGAAACCCTTTCAAAGTAGATTTAAAAAGTAAATTTTCTGTGTGATCTTACCTTGGAGTAAAAATACATGGAGAGAGAGCTAATTCTTTACCCAACCTACACACATTTGGAGTGAATCACTTTCTACGGGTTTTTACGTCGTACACCATGAGAAAGAAAGAGACACCAAAATTTACCAAATAATCACACCGCTTTAAAGTACTGTAAGGATATTCTTCGTGCCCCGCGTATTCGTTAACTTCGCCCACACGTTTTCATACACGACATAAATGGACATAAGTCAACTGTTTTTTAGGTTATAATGCTTTATTTTTGTTTTTAACAATGCTGCGAAAAAGTGGTTATACGAATAAACATAAACATTATGTCGACATGTGCTACGAATGAATTTATAAATACCCTAGTCCTAGTCCTAGCCACGCACAGGTCTAGCCGAGACCGGCAAAATTCATCGAAATTGACTACGGCAGCGCTCTCTCTTGTAAATTATTGCTCTGAGGATCTAACACTGTAGGTATTTTGTAAATATTTTTACAATACTTGCGCACTTGTTACACAGACCCATCGTTATGATGACTGCTTGATGATGTTTTTGTACGGTGTGGTAAAATAAGTAAATATCATTAGCAAAAGATGGCTCCGTAGATAATGGTCGCGCCTGTTTACTATGTAGACTAGTACTGTATCAAAATATAACTAGCCGTTGGAAATAACAGTTAGATGCCGTCAACGTCCAACGCTATTGATGAAAATTTTCGCCATCAGTTGGATATCAATAAATATTATACATACGAATATTATTGAACGCAACGGAGTCTCAACACTCACTGAGTATGTCCTATTGTTTTAACTTTAGTGCCAAATAAACGAAAGGTTATAAGAGGTTATACTTCGTGAACGATATAATGCGTAATTTTGAATGATATTTTAGTTGGATACCTCCGTAATAGACATCTGCGGATTTTCTAATCCAAAATGGCCGATACTTAGCGCCAAGCGTCAAGTGAATCTACCAATGGCAAGAGTGGTAGATACTCTAAGTATCGCCCTGGTGAAAGACCACCATTCAGAATCGAAACGTTGCTTGAAATGGCTTTAGCCGTGTTTGGTGACCAGATCTGAATAGCCAGGTACTTCCCAACCTTCCCCTTCCCAATCTCCTTCCCCTCTCCACTACCTTCAGCCTCACAACATATCCTATTTGGGAATGCCATAGTCTCACTGGCTCTAGACGGTTGGGAGCAGTTGAGACTCTTGTGCGGTATTCACGTAAAAAAAAATAATAATAATATATAGCTGTTATAAAATTACATCCCCAACGGCACCAACGATCCAACTGTTTTAAAATCAATATCGTTGCGTCAACGTCGGCGTTATTTCCAACGGTTATATTCAACAGTTGACAATAGCCAACGGTAACCGCGGTGGCGTTGTTTCGAGTTCTCATCAACGGCCAGTACTAATGTAGACACTCGTAGGTTCGTTCCCAAGATAAAAGCAAATCGGCATACATTATTTATCGAATCCATTATCGTATGGAAACCAATCACAGTCTGTTAAACACTGCGCAGGTTTTCAAATATCGCGAATAAAACAAATGAATCATGATAACAATTCGACGAATTGCATAATTTATGTTTATAACTTTTACTAGTGATGGTTTGTGAGAGAGATTTTTCTTTTCGTAGTTAATTTGTGAAAATCTTCATGGCAAAACATGCTCGAACCCGTTCATTCATATCATTGAGTCACGGCTAAATGGACGCATGTGTATTCTCTGTCTTTATTGCTTTGGCTGAGGTAGCGCCCTACACAGGATTATTTTGTGGATTCAGTACAAATAGAACATTCCATTGTCATGAGCGATATCTATCTTTGACAAGTTCGACTTAATAATACATTCTGCAAAAGCAACCGTAAAGTTAAAAATCTATTAACAACAGCGAAATTACAAGCGTGCTGTGAGAAATGAGCTGTGTCAGAGCAACTATTTTCAGCAACGTAGTTTCCATCATGAGCTATGGAACTTTGAAATAATATTATTTATAGAGCTGTCAAAATATAAAACAAGACACATCGATAAATAAACCACGTCGACGATAAGATGACGGCTTTCGTGGTCGAGTGGTAAGACAGTCGACTACGAATCCAGTGGTCGCGGGTTAGAACCCGGCGTACGCAAATAAATTTTATTTGATTAATATGTTTCATAACACTTTTGATTCATTCGATATTCTTAGTATTGCCCTGGTGAAAGACCACCATTCAGAATCGAAACGTTGCTTGAAATGGCTTTAGCCGTGTTTGACAACCAGATCTTAATAGCCAGGTACTTTTTAACCTTCCTCTTCCCCATCTCCTTATTTTCTCCACTACCTTCAGCCTCACAACATACCCCTATCGGGGATACTATAGACTCACTGGCTCTAGACGGTTAGGAGAAGTTAAGACTTGTGCGGTATAGACTATTAAAAAAAGTGATACTGTGTTTAAACTCGGGCAAAGCCGGGTTTTAACAACAAACTGCGAGAGTTTTGCATAAGTGACAATATATTAGCATTGTGTTACTGTTTGCAATCGCTTTCAAAAGTTTTCTCCACTATTTGCAGGTAGATTTGAAAAAAAAACTTTCAAATTGCTGCGCCAAGTAGCACAGTTTATTGGAATTGGTTGCATTTCGTTAATATCTTGGGAACTATGGGTTTTAACGTGATCAAACGTAGCTATCTGCTTTAGAAAGTATGTCACGACTTTTACCCAGTACAAAGTGAAATACAGAGCACATAAATACATCTGCTAAAAAAGTTATTGGCGATGTTAGTCGATAAACCAGAAAATTAGGCAACTAGTAAAAAAAGTCGAAAAAACCCGCAGAGAAAATGTCAAACAAGTTCTTAAACGAGATTATCTTTGGGAGAAAACAAGTTATTAATCTTCAGTTTGATGATTATTTTTTAATGTACTAGTTTCAAAAAACCTATTTACACAAATAACACTTGAACTTTTGGTAACAAAAAAAATGCAAGTTTTGTTTACGCGTTTAATTGTCACATATCTCATGATGGAAGTAACTTCGGAAGTTGAAAATAGCTTAATTTACTTTGATATTTCAAACAACATTTTTTTACAAATTTCACAACGCGAGAGCTCACCGTCGACACATGGATTATTTGCTTTGTAAGCAAGATATTTGGTCCGACACAACTCCATTAAATATTGTTTAACGTATCAGTCTCTTTGGCAGGGAATTATTGCAATATGCCATGTAAGTGAGTGATGAATTACACACAAACACTCGCCCCGCATCCTTATACGGATGACGTCAGTAATTAACAGTTGGAAATTATGCCAATTGCACAAGAAATATTCGTTCCTCGCGCTTTTTATTCAGAATTACTGAAGACGGAAAAAAGTATTATAATTGGTTGATGTAATTGATCTTTGAGACGCGGAATAAATCCAGCTACCGTTACGATACCTTCCATATGGAATTAAGGTTGATTAGTTGAGTTTAGTATCGATGTTTGGTGGTCCAAACAGATTATTAGTGAATACAGTGCAGCTTCATGACAACAATATTATGAAACCTAGTGTGCACGTTGAATTATTGCAATCGATGTCTTGATGTGTGTGATTTTTCTTAACTAACTTACAAAAAATCACGCCGTTTTCCTAGATAGGGAAAAAAGGATAAATACACACACTCTGTTCTGTTTAATTGATGATAATTATTATTATATGTTTAGTAAACCTTACGAAAATAGATTTAAAAATCAAAATATAAATCAAAAATAAAATGCGTCAGAAAATTATTGCACGAGTACGTTTTCCTTTCTCTTAATATAATAGAAAAGAAATTAACTTAAGAAAAATATCAAACTATTTAAATAACGGTAAAATAAATATCAACGTGGTATATTTGAACGAATATGGGAACTAACTGGGTGTGTCTCAACAAATATGGGAACGAACTAGCTGTCGGTGTCGTGTTGTTGGTTCTTAAGTTTTATGGACCATACAAAAATGGCTTTACAGCTTTCATAAAGTACTTTTTATAATACTTGTACACACTGAACAGATAATTTCTAGAAGTAGGACAAATACCGATTTGAAAGAAAACTAAAAAAGAGACTTTACTTAAGGCATTCTACCCATTTATCTCAGGCAAGCTAATGGAAGTCTACCGCAAACATTAAGCTTCTCAAAATAATTAATTATAGGCTATACAAGGTCAAAAACTACCACTATCAAAATTAGCGCTTTATTTTGGATCAAATTTTCACTTACAAACCTAATGATGCGTCTTACTGAAAACAAATTGAAATAATTTTCAAAAAATACTAAATTGATAAAAATGGCAAATGAAAGGGGATTTGATAGCACAGTCTTCCGGCAGACAGAAGGTTAGATTTTTGCATTATCGGTTGCAGCCAAATCCTTCTCTTTTCTATGTGTTTTTCTAATTCTTATTCTTTACAATATTGATAATATTGATACAACAATCGAAGCGTTAACATTATAACAGTTTTATTTTATTTTTTATTTAATGTTACTTTTAGACGATATTTATATAAAAGGTCAGTTTCCCAAAAGAGAACCGGTTTCCAGTAGGCTCTACTGAAACCAGACCAGAACCGAACGGCTGACTGCGGCTGGTTGTGACTTATTTCTGGACCGGTTCTCTCTGACTTACATATCGATCGTTTGCATCGACGTTGTACGCATCTACACGGTTTGCACCTTTCCGAATCAGACATAACCTGATATTATTCAACTATTATTAAAAATATCTCAAAAGCTGTTATAAATATAGTTAAACATTAAAACTCAATGCTATGGATGTTGAAAATCAATTGTCTACAGCCTTAATAATCTCTTAATCCGATCTAACTTGTGGAAATAACTGGTTGATGAATGATTTCGGGGTAAGGGCCATGCTGGGCTTCTTCCTCCTTTAGTCAGCGTTTCAGGCAACTTTACAGCGACCATCATCAGAGCAGATGTTGCTTTGACTATGGTCAAATGGATCCAGCTTTTAGGAGCAAGTTGTAGTACGCATTTATGCAATATTTGAGAACTCTATGAGAAGAAAGGAATGATAAAGGGAAAGGGGAAAATATGAAGCAGATCTCTTCGCTTAGCAAGAATAATTTTGCCACATGCAATGCTCGTATCTACCCTGATGATGGACACTGCAATGCTGTCCGAAATGTTGGATAAAGGGGAGAGAGGGCAACACAACCTACTGTCACAAAAATCGATGATCATAATGGTTTGATCGTGAGAATCTTAAATAATACTAGTATGAAAATCGTCTGCGTGTCGGCGGGTGCCAGTTAGATTATACCGCAGTTGAGTTTCTGGCGTATATAACAACGCCATTGCTAGACATTGGACATAGAGAATGGAAGGCAAATAAAGTATTTTATCAACAAGAGAACGTCTTCTTATCAGGAAATGCATTAGTTATTTGTCTTGAGTTGTATACATTTAAAGTGACTATCATAAAATGAATTTAAGATCTTTGTTTTTTACATTATCGATATCCAAAGGTGATTACGAAGTTGACTTTTGCTTTTGGCAATGGAGTATTAAGATTAAAGTATATTGCAGTTGTTTACTGACAATATGATAAAACTTTGTCTGAACGTTGGAATCAGAGTGGTAGCCAGAAGTATAATTGTTTGACCGGTTAGTAGTTGAGTGAACAAACGCGTCGAATCCCCACCCGGACGTCGTGGGTTCGATTCCTCTGCTAGCTAAGTCCTCTATCATTGCACAAGCAACATCTTTCGCTTATTATGATGGTATTAGGAGTTTTTCAAATATTGTCATATGGTGATGATTTTAGGGGTCAAGAGCCAGCGTTGTGGACAGCTTTGCAGTGTCCATCATCAGGGTAAATACGAGCATTGCGTGTGGCAAAATTATTCTTGCTAAGCGAAGAGATCTGCTTCATCTTCTCTCCTTTTCCCCTTTCCCTTTTATCATTATTTTCTTCTTATATCATTCCCCAATATTGCATAAACGCATAGTGCAACTTGCTCCTAAAACTAACATAAAAAAATAAAAAAAACCCTCAACAAAAGTTTGAGCATCACATGCCTCTGCAAATATTCGTTCGTTTTCTCTGCCCATTCGTAGAAAGTTGATTCCCGGCAGTCGCTATATAGCATAGTGTGCGCGCGATATTTTTTGCAGAGCGTATTGTGCAAACATGGCATGCACCTGAAATTAACATTACAATTAGTTGGCGCATGGGCCCAACGATCCCACGGAGTTGTACTTTGCACTTTCGACGACAGATAAAGCATTGCCATAACAGGACGGAAATGCACGTAGCCCAGTTTTTTCGTAATTGTTGGACAACCCGATGACCTTTATGATTAATTGATTGATATTTTCAACTGAGAGATACTTTTAAGCATTTCACAATTTTCGTTTTATTATTTATTGCTTTGTGATTTCTCAAAACATTTGTTTCACTCCACGATAGTGGGACAAAAACCACGATTTTATTTTATATATTGAATAAAATATAAGAAAACTGAACAGTTGTAATTAAATAAAGTAAAAGTTGGTTGCGATAAAATAAAAACCACCAAGTAATAATGGAGAGAAAAGAAGAAATATTAACCGTTATGCAGATAAACGGCGAAAACTGATTAAAAAAAACATAACCTTTCTCTCTGGATTTCCTAGTTCAACGGAAATGTTGCTATTTAGCTTGCAACATCGTTTCCATCATGAGTTATCGAACTTTGAAATATCTATTTCGCTGTCAAAAAATAAAATAAAATGACGATTTGCAAAATATTTTTTTGTTTTTATCGAAAATAACTTTCATTAAAATGATAATATAGTAGAAAAATACATTTTTAATACATTATGTAGAACATAGTTTAAATATTTAGCTTCAGATGAGCAAACATGATTAAATTCATTTGAACATCAATTAAAATGTAAAAGTCTTTCATCTTACCCGAATGCCAAACTATACAGCAAACAATTTGTATTTGAAGGTCATAGAAGAATAACAATATTTCGTTACCTAGTTCAATCTACCGATAAAAATACAGTTAAACTGGTTTCCCAGCATTTGGCATTATTTATATTAAGTTCCGTCAAATGATCCATGATCTAAGTTCATTTGGAATCGTGTTGGATTCACTAACCACCATTTTGTTTCTATTCTGCTTACAAACTAGATTTTACTGTTATTGTTGAGAGAAAGGAGAACTTAATTGGTGAAATTTTATACAGAAAAATACAATAAATATTTTTAAATTTCGAGATAGAAATGGTGCAAATTATTTTTACTATGCTGTTTTTCTTTCTTTTATTTTGTTTGTACTTTTCACTTTGCTTACATTATTTTAATACAGTTTTATTTAACTTTATCTATGTACTTACTTTTGATTTGTTTTACTTAGTCTTTCATAGAATCTAAATGAACCAGAGAATATCGTATAAAGAAGTATGTATTTAAAAAGGAGGGTTGTTCAAGGAAGATTCCTTAAAAATTATTTAGATAGAGAGCAGAGAATATGAAAACCTGTTATAAATAGAATAACCGAAAAATAGAAAACCGCTTTTGTAATGTTGGCAATTCAATTACATTCTCCATTAAGCGATACAAATGGTTTCAGTGGTCTCTGACGCCTTAATTTTTTAGATAAACTCAAACAAATTGATTTATAGAAAACGAAACTTTTTGTAATTTACTCCATTTTGTGAAATATTTGAAACGTATTCAATAAAATAATACTATGGCATTAAAATATCATTGACATTTTCACAGCCGAAAAAATCTTTACTGCTGCCTTGGAAACCAAAAACGCTACGAAATTATGCATTAACAAAAAAATTACAGATCGATATACTTATAAATGTAGTCGGGGGCGTTTCTTCTTTAGATTTTGTAGATACGATAAAATTTATGAATTTATTTAATACTTATTTTGTTCGTTGGTTCCTCTTTCGATTGCATTTAGGTATAAGCATGTCAAACTGCATAATGTTCTCTTTAACGAATCACTATTTAACAATTTCATATTTGAACATCTATCATGTAGTCACCACTGGACAGATAATGCCTAGAAGTGTAATCGATACCGATGTTAAGGCAACAAGCAATTATCACTGGAATTCCCATATTAAAGTGTCGTGGGTACCGCCGCCCGCCTGCTCAGCCGCCCCTGTAAAAAAAACAGGCTGCATCGTAAAAATGGCGTAGGCAGTGGTTGTCATTGAAGTTAAAAAAATCAGTGAATGGATCAAACTATTAAATAATCAGTATACCCAAGGAAGTACGGCCGCATTAGCATTAGTTTTGTCACAATTCATTGCTTCCTTTACGTACACAATAAGACAATAATACTTTGTGCTAAGTACCAAAGCAGAAAATTTAACAAGAGGTACTTAAATAATATAATGTATTCATTTTCAAAATGAATGCCGCAAAGGAAGTTAGTAACAATAGAGTTAGTAAATCGATTTATTTTAATGTAATGACTACCTAGAGTTCTAACATTCCTGAACCAGTATAATTCATAAAAAAGTGCAGTGCACAGTGGTAGATACTCTCAGTATCACCCTGGTGAAAGACTACCATTCAGAAACGAAACGTTGCTAGAAATAGCTTTAGTCGTATTTTGTGACCAGATCTGAATAGCCAGGTAATTTTAAACCTTCCTCTTCCCCATTTCTATCCCCTCCCACTACTTTCAGCTTCACAACATACCCCAATTTGGGATGCCATAGTCCCACTGATTCCCTACAATTGGGAGCAGTTGGGACTCTTGTGCGATATTAAAAAAAAACGTTTATCGGCCTTCCGGAAACCTTTGTTGAAAACAAAGATTTCCGGAAACCTATCTTTGAATTTTTTAATGAACAAAGTGTCATTTTGTTAGTCCAAAACATCGGTTTTTGAGTTACTTTTTATAAATTTAATTGCATTTTTTTATGAGGTCAAATAACAAGTTTGAAACATGCTGTATGCAAGCAATCCATTCGTTAGAGTAGGTACTGTGTTCGAAACCACTCGTGTTACGATATCTATATAAAAAAAGTTGCAATATTTAGCTACAGGATTGATTTCGTAGGTAGTAAATACTTCTTAGCTGAATTCTTAAAGTAATTCATCTTTAAATGCTGGTGGGTAGGTACCTACTAACTTAGTTAATTTTTAAACACCTTTGGTTGGTTGATCCAATCTCCTTGTGATATCTATAAAGCTGAAATCACCCATTATAACATTAATGGAATTGCTTAATGAATATTTATATTGTGATTACGAATTAAAATGCAAATTATATTTATTAGGACACCCTTCACTATAAAAATATATATTATCTATGGTAATAATTGTTGCCATAACCGGAAAAAACAACTTCATAATTTGGTAGGTGCCTACTTACTACTTGGCATTACAAATTATTTACATCACTATAATAAGTTTAGGTTCTTTATCAATATTATTCTTCTACTCAACACTTTAAGATGTGTTTTTATTTCCAATTTATGCTCACATCTACGATGTTTTAAAATGTCTAAAGAGTCCGACGAAGACACGGCACAATCAAGTGAATCAAAAACTTGAATGTGGTCATGTTAAGAGTTAGATTAACAGAAGAGTATGTTTTAGACGATGCATGAATGTGAACGAAGCAAGTAGCGTGTGTTAAGACAGACAAATGGCGTTATATTTAGTTAGAAAATAATCATAACCATTTTTTTTTATAATTTAATTTATTTAGTTCTGCTAGTTTTAGTTTTTATTTTTAGTGACTGCTGTTTCGGCGTTTAAGGCTATTAACAAACTGTGAAATCATTTTTAATTATTAAACAATTACAAATTGAACAAAAAATAAATAAATAATTAACATGGTTTAAAAAAAGAATTTAAGAAAAGCCACATGGAAATTTTTTGACGTTTGTAGTGATGGGACCTTCCGAAAAAACGTTTCGATAGTTCGCTACAACGGCATATAATCGATACTAATTACATCACATACATATTATATATATATATTATAACGATTTGTTCATCATCGATTCGCCATTATAATCAATGTCGAAAGTGACACTCTTAGTCCATTAATGGCTTTGCACAGCTGTCAGCTGCAGCGATGGCGGTTATGTATTCGGTTCTGTTACCAAATGTGTTACGCAAATAGTAGTTGGAAAGCCAGTTCTATTGTGCACATTATTGTATAATCGATAATCATGTGATTAACGATGCAAATGACACAGCACTAGTGAAATATAACGAGCCAGGTTACGCAGATTCTAGAATGATTACGTTTTGACTTTAAAAGTAATCGGGACCAATTTTCAATAACTTAATTCCGTTAATTTAATGTTATAATAAATGTTTCTATCCTATTTTTTCGATATAACAGATTAACACATTGTTACTTTCTCAGATTAACAATTAAAATATCTTCTTTTGGTTAAAATGTTACCACTATCATTTTACTTTTCTCTATTACTAATTTGAATGTCGTTAATTTTTACTTGTACGTGTTGTTTATTCGTTTTTAATTTAACCAATAATTATCAACAGTTAAAAAAAACTTTTTGCACAAACATTGTAAGATATGTTAATAAACTAAATAATTTAGTATCCTAGAAATTAAATCGTAACAACACTGTTTATTTTTAAAATTTATTTCGACTATTAAAACATTTATATATTTTGAGTTAAGAAAGAATACAACTTCTTAAATTACCCGCCTTTATCCCTAACTTATGTTACACTATAAACAAACAAACAAAAAAGATAATCTGCCGAAAAAAGTTGTTTATAAAATAAATTGGCTACATTATATTACTTCTGGAGTTGTTTGTATTAGAATATGTTTCGAAAACTTATCGATATTGTGTAGAAAATAAAATTAAAATATTCGGATAAAAACTGGATCACTGCATAAAATGAAGTGCCCATTTGCCGTAGCATATAAATTGGACACTAGTTTAGAATATATAATTATTATATCACCTTAGCTTCGCCTATTTCGGAGTAATAACGGCACCCATTCAATCTGCAATGCGTTGCATATTGATTGCATCGGCATATAATATTAGTTTCGAAGTGAAAGGCGAATAGTATCGAGTTGTAAATTATTGCGAAGGCGATCCGGATGTCCTTCAAACAATAATGACAGTCACCGTTGCCATCTATAACACCATCGACTGACGAGTCCTTTATTGTCGATTTGAATAAACAAGAAATACAATCGGCGATATATTTCTGTCCGGTTGAATACGAATACTAGTTTATCTACTCTTTTTTGTAGACATTTCAAATGACGTTTTTTGCTGGTATACATTAAAAAATGCCTTTGTCAAGTTCGATACTGAAAAAACGATAATTCATCGAGAATGCAGTTAATTGTGCGACGTTTCTTTGGGATACAACACATTATTTTCGAACGTTTTCAATAATGTGACAAAGTAATGCTTAATTTTGTATATATTTATGGCTGACACAGAACGTGAATTTGCTGTATGTATTGGTTGCTAATATCAAAACAATATTTATAGACTACCAAAAACACGTATATAATTACACTGTCAAATCCTAAATCTACATATTTGCCCAAAAAATGAAGGGCACTTCCTTAATTAAGGCCGAAAAATACCAGGATAACATACTGGTCTAGTAGATATTTTTGCATCTTTTCAATGTTACAGCTAACAAAAAAACCAGCCTACAGCATTGAAACCGCCATTATTATTGAGCCTATGGTGTTATACTTTACTTGCTACCTGTTTTATTTTTACGTTTAATTAAAATTAAACAATTAGCTCAGTTTGCTTCCTGATTACGTACTCGATCAATGTTTTAAGAGCTGGACTTAGAAATTAAATCGGTCAATAACTGCATGCTTTTTAAATATTTCGAATCAATGTCGTTTTTATACAGGTTTTTTTTTATAACTTGGAAAAGGCTTTGAACTATGTTGATTTTCTTATTAGGTACCTATTAATATAAAAAATATTCTTGATGCATTTATAGCTTCACGAACAAGAAAATTAAATAGATAATGGTGTAATCTTGGAGTAAGAGTATAATATATTTTTACCCAACCACAGAAAAATTTACGATAAATCACTTTTTCCGGGTTTTCACGTCGTAAACCGTGAAAGAGAAAGAGACAAGACAAGTCTTCACAAAATATTGCACCACTTTTAGGTACGTAAGCATATTTTCCGTCTCTCGCTTCTGCGGCGACTCCGCCCACTACGTTTTGTAATGCGACATAACTCAACGGTTTTTTAGATTATATCCTATATTTTTTTTAAAACAATACTTTGAAAAAATGGTTATACAAATAAACAAAACATTATGTCGAAATATGCTATGAATGGATGTAAAAAGGTGTGTCCATGAAAACCTTAGCCACGCCCGAGTCAGGAAAAAATCAACAATCCTGACTACATTGTTTCGTTTTCGCTATCCCACCTGGTATATTATTGCTCTGAGGGTGTAATCCTAAAAAAAACAAGCAAGTGATGGGCACATTCGAAACATTATAATAATCGATTCTTCGAAGCAATTCGAAAATTTGATCGATTTTGTATGTCTTCCTCTAATTTTTGAAATGTGAACTTTAAAAAAACGTTAGATACTATTTTTCTCCGATTGATAATTGGTTAACACAATTTAGGTGATGTTCAAATAAAATGGAATCTTTTATTTAGAAATTAACAAGGATCGATTTTATGCCTTTTGCTAGTTTACTTCACCCTCTACTGTGATCAAGAAATATTTTATTTTATGAAGGACGCAAAATCCTTCAAAGGCCTGTTATTAAAAAAAACGGGCACACTTTTAGTGCTAATCCGCCACTGCCAAACAGTTTTTTTTTAATAATAATAATATTTTTAATCGCGCAAAATGATTATCTGGTCATAAGACAGTTTGATTAATTAATAACACCCGGCTTAACCCGTGGCGGTTAGTTAACATTAACAAATGGTATTTAATTTATGTAATTGTTGTTATTATATATGTGCACCGACCGTGATAAATTGAACCAGGTAAAGCGATATTTTGTAATGGGAAGTGAAACTCAAAACCCCAACTGTTGCCGTGGACTTACGTAACGCGAATAAAACATACATTCGTGTTATTTAAGTTGATAAAGTTGCCAACTAATAAGCTTGGCTTACCTAAGCTTACGTTAAAAGTAATGAAATAATCACGGATTAGTCAAGGATTACGCTATAAGTTGAGAAATTAGACTGCAATACATTTTTCTACCATTAGAATTATTAAAATATAGTAACTTAAATTAACTGAAATCAATTTTCATTTTATTAATCCGCGAGTATATATATATTTTTTTAAGTAATGACATGTGATTAAAGCTCACCTCAGAACAAAAAGTGTTATGTTTTTTTCCTACGTACCATATACCTGCCTTACGTACGACCGTTAGAGTGTAGGATTTTCAAATTTGAAACTGATTTTAATTGAAATAATCAAATTTTAAAATACATATTTTCAAATTACCACCAACCTAACAAAGCATTATTTTATATTTGAAATGCAACTAATATTTTTTCATGGCAAGTCAAGTTACATCACGTGATTTTTCATGGGTAACAACGGTTATTATATAATTTTAAGTATTTGGTAGCATCCAATGACGTTACATATATAGACACGTTATAGCCTTAGAATATTAACACAAAATGTGGCAAACAAAACACACACGTTACCAGTAAATTCATCATTCAAATATCGGTCATGTATGACAAAGATAGACATTCATAGAATATATATGTATGAACGAAACAGATCCGAAGTTCGGACCGCGTTCCATACTTGCTTGAAACGACCTGAAGCGACGCGTGACCGTTTAGTACTAAATCGGCTTAAACACCGATCACACCAACTAGCGTGATTATTGCTTGTCACTTTGAGAGCGCTACAACGTGTCTATATATATATATATGTAACGTCATTGGTAGCATCCCAACCTAAGCGTAAATTATACTAACTATTAATAAATCTCGTCAATATGTAAAATTTTACCAAATCATTTATTTATTTCCAGACTTCCCCGGAATGTGCTTCGCTTCCACCCGCTGCGCCACCATGGAGCCCGGCACCTCTTGGGGCCTGGCCCCCTTCTGCGGCCGCTCCACCTGCGTGGTGTCCGAAGACCAGCCCCCCCGCCTGCTCGAGCTGGTCGAGGACTGCGGACCCCTGCCTCTGGCCAACCCCAAGTGCAAGCTAGACACAGGTACACACAACTCCATCGCTTCTTAAAACAGAGCGAATGTAACTCTGTCACGAGACAACTTCCGTGCTACGGGCTAGGTTTACCAACACTACTCTATAAATTAAGATCACACCTTAAATAGGACTTGGGACCAATGGCGGCTCGTGACTTTTTAGTGTGCTAGAGTGGTAAAATTGTATAAAACGCCGAAAACATTTTTAATTAAATTTATTTTTCGGGTATGAATATTTTCAGAAATTCGTGCAGTGCACCACCAAAACTGAAAAATCCTGAAAATCTTCAAATAAAAAATAAAAATCATTTTCGTCTATAACAACACTAAAAATGTCGTATTTTTCAATGTCAGCACACTAGTACACTAAAAACCACGAGCTGCCACTGCTTAGGACACTGGATACTGCCATTTCGAAGACGCAGGCAGCTGTGAAAAAATTTCCCCCCCTATTTTATTTTAATTTTTTTAAAGAAAGACAAACATTTACGGGTTGCGAAAAACCTGAAAATATGTTTAAAAAAACTCCTATTACCACTATAATAAGTGGAAAATGTTGCTTGTGCAATGATGGAAGACTTAGCTAACTGAGGAGTTGAACCCACGACGCCCAGATGGGAATCCGACGCGTTTGTCCACTCAGCTACCGACCGGTCAAAAGAACTTCGACATCACCACAAAAGCTAATTAAATGGTCGCTTCTCTGTAAAAATGTTTTTCTGGGTGTTGACTACAAGAACTCTTAATTATTCGTTCCAGATAAGACCAACAAGACCGCTGCCTTCCCCACCTGCTGCCCGATCTTCGCCTGCGAGGATGGAGTCAAGTTGGAATACCCTGAGGTGCCAACTCCCGCCCCGGCAGAGGCCGCCCCAGCTGAAGCCGAGAAGCCCAAAGCCTAAGCACTCATAAAAAAAATCACCTAATTTAAAAAAACCTTCCATTCAAACCATCTAGCAAAATCCCAGTTGATAACTTTTCCTGAATGAGGACTGCGCTGTATAAAATCAGAGACTTGCGCGTCTTTTCCTGCGTTTTTCTATGATTTTTTAAATCAGTTCCCTTTCTGTTAGATTTTTCTATGACATATTACATTGTATGCGTTGTGAAATTTTGTAACAAATAAAAAAAACATATTTTTGCTACTGAAACAATTGAACAACTGTGTTTAGATTAAATGATAAAATCGATGAGTCATGTCTCCAAGTATTTGAAATCAGATATTGTTTTTATTTTTTATTAATTATTATTGTATCTTTTTTTAATAATTAAACGCTTTCTTACGATTTCTTTTTTTATTTGCTTATAAATTAAATGTTGAACGCACTTCCATTCATGTATTATTTTCGTAACATAATAGAGGTTCATTAATACCCGGCTTAAACAAGTCAAAATACTCTTGTTTTCTTATTTTAAGAATTGAAAAAATGTCCAACAAACAATATGGCGTCTTGCCTTATTTTCTTACAATTTAAACGCCTCATAACTCACGATCTAAATAACTTTGCGAGTTGAAAATAGTTGCGTTGACCTAGAAATTTCAGTTAGAATATGGGGTCAAAATTTAAAAACGCCAAAACTTGCTGTTCGAGGGTTTTAGCTGTTTTTTCCTTGAAGTTATTATAACTGATTGCAAACAAACCGGCAAGTTGTTAAAGTTAATTTAATGGGAGAAATGCGTTCAACTGCAGTTTACGTTCACCATCTCACTTTCCCAAGGCGTTACAACATATCAGCTGCGAAATCGGGTCTTACTTTATATGAGGAACCGCCGCCAATAACATATACATATTATGTAACTACATTATATTCTCACACTTCCGAGAAATCATTCTGAATTTAAATCGGCTTACGTTGCGAAACGAGAAGTGTTGCCGCAACAAAAAATTGAAATCTTTTTTAATTTATTCTTAGATAGACGTCAACTCGTATGGAAAAAAATCTGCGGACGTTTTAATTAATTCTCATTATTTTGGTAGAAGCTTTTTTAGATTTAGCTTAGTAAAAATATTTTGTGATATTTTCGTTAGTTGATTGATATTTTTTCATATTATTTTTTGTGTTTTGCGAGAATAAAGTTTAATTTATGACATTATTTATATTTCATAAAATCTGTGTTTTAATTAAGTAGTTTGGATTTCTGTTACCTTTTTGTGTAATGCACCATTTAATTAAATTAATATAGGCACACGAATAAACTATAGATACTTTTGGGGAGAGCCGGAAAATATTATAGTTAAAGAAATCATATCTTACAACAGGCAATTAAAGTCATATTAGTCAATATTATATTGTAACTCAAAAAATACATTTTTCCTTTCAAAATGACACACCAACCTGGAATGGACGTTCCTCAAAAAAATTGGCAGGAGACTTGGAAATTGATCAAAATTAACTTATATTTGTTCATATTCTATCGTAATCGTTCTATTAAATTATGGAAAAAACAAGGACCCCTTATTTACAAGTAGGTTAAGTCACAATATTAAAAAATATAAGATGTCACTAAGAATTTCTTCAAAAAATATACAAATTCATCGTGACGTTGGACACAGCTAGTGCGTCTGAACCGGCCGGCTTCCGAGCGGCGAATGATTTAAAAGAGTTCATTACATATTACTGAAGTCTATAACGTAAAGTAATCAATTCATGGCGTAGAAAAATAAAATCTGGTACTTAACGCTTCTCTGAAAAACGATTTGGAAATTTTGGAAATCGTTTTACGGTAAGAATGTGAATGGTAAAGGCTGATTCACACCAACGTCCGGTTCTGCTTAGTGCCGATATTGTTCCGCGAGAAAACTTATTGATATGGTATGAATATCAATCAAGGAGTATGTGCCAAGACAAATTTGTGTGGCAGTATATCCTTCTGCCCACCCATGTGATATTTAACTACTTATTTAGTTAAATAATTATTTTGAAGTGTAAAAATACTTACAACGCAGATTTTTTTTTTTTAACCATTTTTTTATCACTAAATAATATTTTTAATAATAAATAATCAATAAAAAATAATTAATAATTAATAAAAATATTATTTAGTGATAAAAAAATGGTTTAAAAAAAAAAATCTGCGTTGTGAGTATTTTTACACTTAAAAATAATTATTTAACTAAATAAGTAGTTTAATATCACAAGGGTGGGCAGAAGGATATACTGCCACACAAATTTGTCTTGGCACATACTCCTTGATTGATATTCATACCATATCAATAAGTTTTCTTGCGGAACAATATCGGCACTGAGCGGAACCGGACGTTGGTATGAATCAGCCTTAAAGGTCAGTTTATATTAATCTAAAGTATAAATTACTTGCAAGCCAAATGTATCCTCGAAAAACGTTAGATATTTTTTGTAACTGGTTTATCAGAATTAATTCAAATATGAATCTCTGGTTCGCCCCCCGTTTTTAGAGTGCTACAACGAACAAGAATTCAAACTGCCTAAAGACAGTGGCATACCTTTTTTCAGTTTTTACTAGTTATTACTCCTACGTTCCAAAATAAATAGGCACTACTGCTGTTTTCAATTAATGTACAAAAACATGTTTTTTAATATTTTTTTCATAGTGAATACCGCACAAGAGTCCCAACTACTCTCAATTGTCTGGAGCCAGTGGAAGCATCCCCAATCGGGATATTTTGTGAGGTTGAAGGTAGTGGAGAGGGGAAGTAGATGGGGAAAGAGAAGGTTGGGACGTACCTGGCTATTCAAATCTGGTCACCAAACAAGGCTAAAGCCATTGCAAGCAACGTTTATATTCTGAATGGTGGTCTTTCACCAGGGTTTACTTAAAGTTTCTACCACCCTGGAACGTGCCGAGTATTTTTATAGTCATTAAATGTGTTAGGACACATATTAATTAAAAATATTTGCGAACGCCGGGTTCGAGCCCGCCACCTTTGGATTCGTAGTCGAGGGCCCTACCACTCGACTACAGAAACCATTGAATTGTGATTAGTCCTGCTACACAAAATAATTCAATTTTAAAAAAATATATGAAGCCGATAACGGAAGAGAAAGAGGTTGCTTTCGAAAACTAACCTATTACTAAAATCCTCAGTATAATCGTTCAATTAAAGCTGTTGCGAACAACACATACTTACGATTGTTTGTATTGGTGCATATATATATTTTAAACCATTTTTTTATCACTAAATAATATTTTTAATAATTAATAAAAATATTATTTAGTGATAAAAAAACGGTTTTTAATAAAAAAAAATCTGCGAAGTAAGTATTTTTACACTTCTAAATAATTATTAAACTAACTAAGTAGTTAAATATCACAAGGGTGGGCAGAAGGATATACTGCCACACAACTTTGTCTTGGCACATACTCCTTGATTGATATTTATACCATATCAATAAGCTCTCATGCGGAACAATATCGTCACTGAGCGGATCCGGACGTTGGTGTGAATCCAGCTTTGAGGAACGCAATTGAAAATATTTTGATGACTGAATGAAAAAAATGGCCGCTTCTTTTGAAGGCATTTATTCCTCTGTATAGAGGGAATTGTAGAATTGTAGGTACAGAGGATTGTAGGTGGTTTAATAAAAGTGGTATAGAATATAACAAATACCTTGGAGAAACAATGTATGGAGAGAGAGCTAATTATTTTTACCCAACCGATTCAAACTTGCGATAAATCACTTTCTCCGGGTTTTTACGTCGTCCATGAGAGAGAAAGAAACAACAAATATAATACTCCGCTTCTATGTACTGTAACAATGATCTTGGGCTCCTGGGTCACCGCGGGACTACACCCACAAATTATAAAAAAAATATTTATTTATTTATAAATTAACGCATTAAAGTCCAATTACAAAAAATACATATAAAACACGAAATGGAAAAAATAGCAACAGAGAAGGAATAGCATATACATAAAAATAAATGAAGCGATGACAAAAATAAGGCAAAATAAACATAAGAGAGAACATTCAAGCCATGGTCTAGTCAAAGTTTTGGTAGAGTCGTAAAGAATGATTAAAATCATTTAGACTGCTACCAAAAATTTCAAGACCATGGCTTGAGTTAACAAGTCTTGACATTCTGGATATTGGATAATTATACCCATAATTAGTATTGTGATGCCACTAAACTTGACACAACTAAACAGTATTTTTAGGTTAGATGCTATATTTTTGTTGATATCAATACTGTGAAAAAGTGGTTATACGAATAAACAAGAACATTATATCGATATGTGATGTGAGTGGATGTATAAATACCCTAGCCTTAGTCTTAGCCACGCCCAGGTCCGTCGAGTCAGGTAAAAATCATCAAAAACTGACTACACTGCCTTGGGTAGATACCACTCTATATACTCTAAGACAAATACTCGTACATTCAAAAGACATAAGTAGATATTAGGACAAGCGTGATATTTATGTTTACCCACTTAATATTTTCAAAATAAAATATGCATAAACCCAGGTCTACATAAATTAAGCCGGGACTTTCAAACTGAGTATCCGGGATCTCAACTTATCAACATTGTGTATTTTACTGCCCCGAATATTTATTGAACTCGATTTGAATGTCGGAGTCACGCGATTCGAGTTCTCCTTGAACTTTTGTGCTAAAACATCAACATATTGTGATGCAAATCAAAGCTAAAGTTATCACATTGTGAACGAGCTGGTCATCAAACATTACCGCTTCAAACTGAACAAATGATGGGAAACCGCAGACGAGATAAACCGATAGAAATGTTTTAAAAAATCAATCATTTTAATTTAATCAAATTTAATAAAGCTGTTATAAAGTTTTTCAAGTTTTCATGTATCTTTGGTGTGACAGCTGTTTCGGTGCAAGGCTTTTTTTTAATGAACTGTCACGATGTGTGTTATAGGCGAGTCCGTGTGCCTTAAGAAAACTCAAATTTTCATTGAAAAAAAAGATTGATCAAATATGAATGGTTAGCAGCTGAGTGGACCAATAATAATAATAATAACAGTGAACTTATTATAGCGCAGTTTTGTGATATTTCACCTCAAGTGCGCTTCATGCTAAATTAATTATGCTAATAAGATTAACTAACAAGGAGAAAATAATACATAATATGTATACAAATTAAAACTATCTGAAAAAATGATCGTTATCATAAATCACGAGAGAAAAGGTTCAGAAATGAGTATAACAGTGTATGTGTACATCAACAGATTAAAAAAACAATTTACTAGGAGCTGAGGGTATAAAATTTCAGATGAAACAAATTAATTCATATAAACACATTTGTCAAATCAAAGAAAAGAAAATATGATTGAGGACAGTTAATATGTTGGCACTTAAAACATTTATATTCAAGTATTGTAAGTAAACGATTCTAAAAATGCAAACTGTGTAAATATAGCAAGTAACAAAAGAAAATAAATATTTTATGACAATGAGTATATGGTTTTCAGTAGATAGTTAGAACATAGAGTTGATTATCCAATCCAACACAAACGCGTTGGATTCCCACCCGGGCGTCATGGGTTCAGTTTCTCTGCTAGCTAAGTCTTCCATCATTGCACAAGCAGCATCTTTCGCTTATTATGATGGCAGTAGGAGTTTTTCGAATATTGTCAGGTAATTCGTAACACGTGAATATTTGTCTTACTTTAAAAAAAAAACAAAAATATATATATTTCTATAAATAGTTGAATAGTGGCAGTGACGTTATCAACACCATGCGTGGTAAAATTTAAAATTATAGGTACGTACAGTTCTGCTAATAATAATAAACAAAATTACAAAAAACCCAACCACAGCAACAAAAAAAATAATCCTAGTTCGATCATGCTACATTTATTTAAGACTAGCGAGTACCCGGCATGATTTCCAATGCCACAATTGACAAACTTGGCTTGTCTATCATTCTTCCCCGAAAAATAAATCCAAAAAGACTTTGAAACGGAACCAGGCTTTTAGTGAAAAAGATAATTTAAACATATCA
The DNA here is from genome assembly GCA_022651775.1 of Drusus annulatus. NCBI lineage: Eukaryota > Metazoa > Arthropoda > Insecta > Trichoptera > Limnephilidae > Drusus > Drusus annulatus. The sequence goes on from JAGWCC010000749.1 coordinate 136,195, forward strand.
TTGATAGTACAATTTTAAATATAAATTTTGAAAAGAAGATATACTCTTGCCACGCATCCCAATGATGACGAAGTATGCCATTCAAATTCTAACGGCTTCATTTTCCACTGCAAATCAGATTTGAAATGAAAATAAATAATAAAAAAAACACATAAGCAATCGCTATAATTCTTTCCTCCCTTTACTCGTCTTTTTCAGAAGAACGGGCTTGAGGTGTTCTAACTCTATCGGTTTCGAGTCTTTTTTCCTTCGCTCCACTGTTTCTGAAACTCGTGATGCCCATATCTTTCTTGCTTGACTAATACTCGTAGATCAATAGCTTTTCTTTTTAGTATCATAATTACTTTGACATCTATTACTATCTATAAACAAAGAAACATCAATTTGTTTTTTTTAATTTTATTTCATTTAAAAAAAAAAATCCTAAGTAGGTACCTAATCGTGTTTTCCATTTTGCAAATGTTTCTACTCATTTATATGAGAATGAATTATTGATTTATCTCGAAACAAACAAACTTTAATTTTATTTTTTTATTTCTTTCAGAAAAGTACTTAGGTAGCGATTTGTGTTTTCTTTTTTCAAATATTCAACCCAAGCAAACCTTCTTCTGTGGAATATGTAATATATCAGAACACGGTATATGTATGCCTAACCTCAATACAACATGGCGGGATCAATGTTTTTCATACCAATTTTAAAGCAAAAGTTTTACTGATAATATTTTTTATTGATAAAATACGAATGATTCTTTACTAAAAAATGAAGGAATTTGAAAATGAAGAAATTACATCAAATGAGTGGTAAAAATACAGAGATTTTTTTTCTGACGTGGGCGCATTTTTTCCGTCCCTACTTGTCAGGTTCATACAAAAAATAGAATTCGTAAAAATATTGATAGGTAACAGATGATTCTCAAATAAAAACAGAAGAAATTGGAATATTAAGAAATTTCATCATTTGAGTGTTCAAAATGCAAGGATTATTTTTCTGACATGAGCGCATTTTTCTTCGTTCCTACGTGTCAGATTTGAACGTAATTGTGAATTCGTAATGAAATTGATAAGTCACAGGTGATTCTTAAGTAAAAACACTTGAAATTGGAATTTTAAGAAAATTCTTCATATAAATGGCCATAAAGCAAGGATTTTGCTTCTGATAAGAGCGAATTTTAGTCCATCCATACGTGTTGATTCGTAATAATATTAATAGGTTACAGATGATTCTTAAGTAAAAACAGAATACATTTAAATATTAAAAAAATTATCAAATGAATGGTCAAAAAGCAAGGATTTTGTTTCTGACATGAGCGCATTTTTCTCCGTCCCTAAGTGTCGGATTCGTAAGAAATTCTAAATTCATAATAAAATTTTAAGGTTACAGACGATTCTTAAGTAAAAACAAAATAAATTGAAATATTGAGAAATTTCATCAAATGAGTGGTCAAAATGCAAGGATTTTTCTTTTGACATGGGTGCATTTTTCTCCGTCGCTAAGTGTCGGATTTGTACGAAATTCTGAATTCATTATTAGATTTATATGTGAGAGATGATTATAAGTAAAAACAGAATAAATTGGAATATTAAGAAAAAATTTCAAATTATTGGTAAAAATGTAAGGATTTTTTTTCAAACACGGGCGCATTTTTCTCCGCCCACATGTGTCGGATTCGTACGAAATCTTGTTTCGTAATAAAAATAATAGCTTACAGATGATTCTTAGGTCAAACAGAAGAAATTTGAAGAAGAAACATTATCAAATGAATGGTCAAAAAGCAAGGATTTTGTTTCTGACATGATCGCATTTTTCTCCGTCCCTAAGTGTCGGATTCGTAAGAAATTCTAAATTCGTAATAAAATTTTAAGGTTACAGACGATTCTTAAGTAAAAACAAAATAAATTGAAAAATTGAGAAATTTCATCAAATGAGTGGTCAAAATGCAAGGATTTTTCTTTTGACATGGGTGCATTTTTCTCCGTCCCTAAGTGTCGGATTCGTAAGAAATCTTGAATTCGTAATGATAACTATAGGTGAGAGATGATTCTTAAGTAAGGTTTCAACTCTGGAAAGTTCACACTCGTACGTATTCACAAAAGAAATTATGTTGTTTAATTCACGCCCCGTTTGGGCTTTTACATAATATTAACATTTTTGTAGTTAAGTACAATCGGACGAAAATGTATTTTGAAAAATTACTATCCCATACTAATTAAAATAAATATTTAAAAAGACCGATTATCTGTAATGCTTGTCAGCTGATCACAATTGGATTTAAAGCTGAAACGGGCCGAATATCGGCGTTCAACGGGGACCGATCAAATGTCATAAATTTAAAAATTACGCCAAACGTTGATTTGATGAATTAAGAAATTGAATTTGAAACACTCAAACTTTAGTACATCATTTCATAAAATGATCACAGAACAAACAAAAAATCCGAGTGATTCTCAATATGAAAATGACATTACAGGCTTGAGGGAGAATTTTTTAAAGTATACTTTGCTCATTCTGTGTCCATCTGTTAAATAAATCCAGAAGCTTTTATAAATGTTCCATAAAATTATAAAATATCTTATTAAAGATTAAAGTTTTTAAGTTTGTTAAACCTTAATTTTTTACAAATACTAAAAAGTTTTGTTTTGAAAGTTCAACTTTTGGCCAAAAAAATTAATTGGATTAAAACGAAGCGGGAAAAAAAATTGAAAGGCTTTTAAGAAATTTCGTGTTTTTAATGTTTTATCCTTTTAAAAAAGATTTAAAGTTTAAATTTTTCAAAAAACAAACGGGTTTTTGTGCTGGTTCAAAGCCAGGGAAAAAAAACCTTAAAAATTTGTAAAATTTTTGCTTTTCTTTTTAAGAAGGTCCTAATTTTGGGGAAACGGGTTTTATCCCCCGGGGTATCCAAAAGGAATAGAAGACTTCCGAAATACCCCAACTGGAATTGGGAGAAACGAGCCCTGTTGATTCTTGGAGATTTAAATGAAAAGAGAATTTTTATTATTAAGATATCCAAAGCCCTTTTGGGGGAAGGGGGTTTTTCCCCCCCAAACCCACCAAAGTAAACCGATGTGCCCGCGGTAAGGTCAATTTTATCTTACTTCAAACTTCAAAATTAAAATCAATTTTATTTGCCTGTTTGGGACCTAGGAGTTGAAGCGTCCAATGTATATTGGCAACATTCTTTCAATTTGGCATAGATAATATTGGTATGTCTCTTAAACTTAAACAAGAATTGAAACCAACATTTCTGAAGCCAAAGTAAAATATATTAACCCCTACAGAATAATATTGTGAGCTTATAAAGAGCTAAATAAGTTTCCATGATTGTGTAAACAAGGCAATATTAGCGTTAAAAAATATTTTTGCTGCAACCACAATTTGAATGCACACCTTCCTCTAACCAGACGACTGCTCTAAACCCCTGAGCTGTCTCAGATTTAGAGCCGCTGTAATCTGCCAATTCTTTTTTTTTTTAATTCCTTCTCACAGATAGTTTAATTTGTTTCAATATTCAATAATGGTGCACTAAGGATTATACAATCTTGTCCTACGAAGATTTATGATTTTTTGTTTGTTAATTCATTACAATGTTTGATGTTCCAGAATATTGTTACACGCATCCAGACTACGGCCAGCAAGTTTCACAATCTTAACACAGAGCTCTGTCGAACATCTGTATCTTTGAAAAATGTCAACAATAGGTATATAACTTCTTCTTTTCATTATTCTAACAATCTTTTGATGAAATGGGGGGTAAGGCAAGATTCCGTCCCAAGTTTTTCAATTTTCTTTTCGGGAGCAGTAGACAGAGTGGTATCTACTCAACGCTTTAGAGACTCCCGAAACAAATTTTTCTTGAAAGTTTTTCCGAATGCCCGGGTCCCCCGTTTTATGCCCCGGGGGGCAGTGGAACGCTGCCCCTGTGACGCCGGGGAACCCCCCGCATTGGGGCTGCCAAAGTACGCTTTTTTAAAGATTTCCCCCCCCAAATCCCCCAACCCCGGGAAAGAATGGCCCAACCCCTCTTTCCCGGAGGGGGCCTTTTTAAACCCGGGGATTCCAGGGCCCTTCCCCCAAGCCCCCTAAAAAATTTTTTTTTTGAATTCACAAATAAGGAAAGTAAAACCAAAATAAAAAAAATACGAGAAGAATGTCCCCTCACCAAAATTTTTGGGGGCAATTTTGCTTAACGAGGCCCCTGATGCCGCCCACCGCTGAATAACTCAGCATCCCAATCTCCATAAATCCCTCCAAGTTAGAAGAAGAGAATGTAAAAATTTGACCAATATTTTTGATTATTTTAGGTTTATGGGACTCAGCAATATACAGTTTGTGGAGAGTTGTGTACAAGAAGACGATGTAGAAATAATCAAAGATGTCCAACCAAATAATGATGAGCTAATCATTAGTGTGAGTCATATTTTAAAAAACAACTAAATAATTTTATGACCATTTCCTATAATCTACTTAGTTTTTATTACAACTTTTTCATAGTTAATAAATGTTTTTATTTATTTATTATTGTGTACGATTTATAATTGCTGTATATTATTCACATGCAATAACCAAAACATAAATATAGCAACCCTATTTGTTTAATAACAATAATAATATTTGTATACAAAGCCAAGCGAAAAATCACCTCAAGGGCGCCGTACAAATCTGCACTTCTACTTAATATTACACTCTTAGTTTATATAAATATACAGCATCATACTTGGCCTGGCAGGTCACTTCTGGCAGGACACACCATATCATGGGTCAACTTAAAAAATTTAGAATAATCCCTAAATTTTTACTTTTTGTTTTTTTTTTAATATTTTTTATTATTATTTTTCATTTTAGGGCATGAAAATTTAAAACCTTTTAATTTTCGAGGAAATAAAAGATAATGGTGACTTCAATGAATTTAAGGAATGAGAGTTGAATTGGGGTTTTGTCTTGATTTTGGATAATTTTCTGAAAAATGAATTTTTAGTTTGGCCTGAACTCTGTTGAGTTTTTTTTCAGATCAAGTCCATTCCGGCTTTAGGACCCCCCGGGCGCCTTCCTCCGAATTAGTTGGGTTTGGGGGTTTTTTTTTAACCTTTCCGGGGCCCGGCTTTTCCCCTCTAAGAGTTGACTGTTTTAATTGAACCTTTAAAAACAAAAATTTGTCGGAATTCCGAGAGGAAAACCATCCGAAAGCAAAATGGATTTTTGGGAAAAACCCTGAAGATTTTTGAGGTGCCTAATATAAATTTTTATACGCCGGGAAAATCTTCCGCGGGAAAAGGAGTTTGTTAATTTGATATTTAGGGAACACAGGATACAGTCCTGTTAATTTGGGATTTAAGGGAGAAATCAGCATCCAGATTAACACCCAGAAGTTTTGATGGATGTCTTTGGAATAATGTCACTTCCTGAGACAGCTATTGGGGGAGTTATCGATGTTATGCTGACGTCTGCTTGTGGCGGTCCAGAGAAACTCTGTCTTTGAAGGGTTCAATTTCAGTCTATTTGAGGTCATCCAGAGAGTGATCGCTTCTAGACACTCAGTCATGCGGATTTTCAGACTGTCTATTTCTGTCGGTGAGCAGTAAAAGTAAACTTGCTGGTCGTCGGCGTAGCAATGTGATATAAGACCAAATGATTTGATTATTTGAGCGACATCATTTATGAATAGGATGAAGAGCAGTGGGCCCAAAACGGACCCCTGGGGTACTCCAGATGAAAGCGTTGTAAAATTTGATTGGTTTATTCCCACCTTCACGGCTTTGTGAACGGTTACTTAAGTACGATATCAGCCAATTCTTAACGCCACAGTTTAAACCAAAAGTTTCTTCTAGTCGTGTAATAAGAAAAACCGTGGTCGATCGTGTCGAAAGCTGCGCTCATGTCTAAGACCGAGAGAAGTGCTAACTTTCCTGACTTCGATGGCAAGAGTGATGTCCGACAAAACACGTAGTAACCCAGTTTCCGTCGAGTGAAACCTTCTGTATGCAGATTGATATTTAGTTAACAATTTATTTGAATTTATATGATAGGTTATCTGTGAAGCAGTAATTTTTTTCTAGAATCTTGGATATAAATGGAAGATTTGAAACGGGTCGGTAATTTGATAAATCTTCAGCGTCCAATTGTGTTTTTATTAATGGAATTACGACAGCTGATTTTAGTGATTTGGGAAAATCACCTGTGCTAAGTGACTTATTAAAAAGATAAACTAGAAAAGGAGCTATTTCGTTGCAACACTTCTTCAGAAGCCACGTTGGAATAGGATCAAGAATAGACTGTTTGTTTGGTGAGTTGAGTATTAGCCTCTTCACTTCTTCGAGGGATGTAGATTTGAATTCGGAAAAGGTTTCGCTATTGCTGTTAGTAAAAGATGGTGGTGGGGCGGAGATTGTCAGGGGCTGTGTCGACTCAATTTTTTCGAGAAAGAACTTCGAAAAGGTTTCCGGAGCTATGTCAATTGTATTTTCGGCACGAACATCAGAAACGACCGTCTTGACCGAATTCCACAGACGACGTGGGTTTTTGCGCTCTAAGTCAACTTTTAATCCAATATTCAGACCTTTTTTGACTTAATGAGGATTGTATACTCTTTTTGAGCCTTTATCCAATCGTCCCGCGGAGGCAACGCCCCAAGTGTCTGTAAGACCTTTCTAGTTTACGCCGTCAATCTCTTCTGACTCCGACATTCTTCGTCAAACCAGTCGTCAGATTTTCGAATTCGCCGGGTTTTTGTTGAGGTTGGTGCATATTTATTTAATAGATTTGAAAGTACAGAATTATACTCTTCCGCCAGTTTGTTTGGTGATTCCTCCCAAACACTAGGCGTGCATAATGGAGAGGCTTTTAAATCTGTCAGGAAGTCGTTAAAGTTAAAACTACGCCAAGCTCTTGTTGTGACAGTTCTGAAAGGAATTTTCGGTGGGTTAAAATCGACCTCAGTGCGAATAAGCCGATGATCTGATAGCCCTATATCCACAACATCCGCTACCAGAGGCGGTCCGGTCGACTTTGAAACAAAAATATCCAAAGTTCCGCCTGCATCGTGAGTTGGGGCATCAACCCATTGGTGGCATCCGAAGCAGTCTAATAAGTCGAGAAATTGAACAGTGTTAGGTGACGCTAGGCGCTCTAGATGAATGTTAATATCGCCAGTTATAAAGATAGTGTCGGAAAGACCTACAATGCGTTCCAAAAAACATGAAAGCTCATTAAAAAAGTCCGCGGTAATTCTTTTTGAACCAGGCCGGTACAGGGCAACCAATGTGAAAGACGCTCCTGCAGAAGAAACTCGGCATCCCAGGTACTCAAAAGTAAGGTACGCACCAATAGACAATTTTGTCAAGCGTAAGCCTTGGCAAGCTATAATCGCGATACCTCCGTGATTTAAGTGATGGGTGTTTTCACCCCGAGAATTCGTCGCTTTGGGTCGGGCTTCTTCCAGCACCACGTACCCTAGAGCTCGGAGTTTTTTAATTGACAAAGTGTCACCATTTTCATACCAAGTCTCAGTTAAGGCCAGGATGTGCAGATTATGCTCGTTGAAAAACTCTCCTACCTCCTCTACCTTATTGTTGAGGGATCGAACATTCCAACTTCCTATACCTAATTGTCGACTTTTATAGTTGGCATGCCGATGTATGCGTGCTTTGACTACTTTATGTTCTCTCTGAGAATCAGAGAGGATTTGCGTTGCTTGTGTATTGTTTGGTTCCTTTCTGATGCACAAATGTTTTTTACTATTGCGTCCTGCTCGGCAGCCATGGAATCTAATTTTACGAGTATTACCGCATTCAAGATTGAACGACGATATTTTTGCAGCTATTAAAGGGTGTAGAGAAACACTTTCACTTCTGAAACTAAGTAATGTAGCCCGGTTGTATACAAAATGATCTAACACGACCATAGCCCAAAAAGTACCCGTTGTAAATCACACACTTGACACTTTTCGCTGACTTCCACCCTGCAGATGTGGCAAGCACCTTATGACCGCTGACCGATGCTTTGCCATATTACGAACAACGAAACAGATTTGAAATTAAAACATTTTAAACTTTTTAAACTTTTTCTTAAAACTTGAATTAAGCCCGACACAGTGACAGTAAAATTATAGTTTTTTTATACACTTAACATAAAATATATAACAGTTCTTTTGAGAAATATTTACAGCGAAAAAGTTGAGGATTTCTCAATACTTTTGAGATAAACTAGGAGCGGTTGTAAAAAGCCGCCGGCAGCTACGAGAGCGCCTACGTGAAAATTATCATTAATTTGTATACCTCATTTTTTTACAATCACAAAACTTTACTTTCTTTTTATGATTTCTATGCATATATTCTAAAATGATTATGTGAACCTCTTCAGTTTATTCATAAACAGAAATCTCTTTCTGTGGTAAATTTCCAAAATTTCCCTTGTTTTTATTATTGCTTTTGAATATACAATTTCAACGAAACCTTTATACGAATTTCAAAATGATTGTATGTATCTATAAAATCGTACGATTGATTGCTCACAGCACTCATGTTTTTATACTTCACACAGCCTATCACAGTTTGAACACAAGCCGAAACGGGCCGAGAATCGGCTTTTAACAAAAACGGTTCAAATGTCAAAAATTAAAAATGGTGCCGATTGTCGATTCGATGATCATTAAATGTGATGGAGTTTGAAACACCCCGACCGTAGTATTCCAATAATTCCGACATCTTCAATACATTCCTCATATTTTGCAATTACCATATAATTTAATAAAAAAATTAAACATACCCAACAGCCCCAATCGCTTCCCGCCAAGGGCAAGGATACGGAGGGGAAGGACGCAGAGAGGAAGGAGGCGCTCCTGCAGCGGGTCAGCCAGAGCTGCGGGGTGCTGGAGGGGCTGTGCGAGCGGCTGGACATCTCGCCCGACAGCGACAGCGAGTCAGATAGCTCGCCAGAGGACACTGCGCAGAGGTACGTGACAATAATATCTAGTTATTATAATACAGATGCCCAAAGAGGGCGTGTGATGATCAAGTGAATCAAATACTTGAGTTTGAATGGGACATGGGAGTATGTATGGGACAATATATGAATGTGAATGAAACAAGGAATGTTGTGGCAGTCCATCCTCTCTGTCTGCCCCTTTGGGGCGAAGTGTCGATTAGTTAGTTAATTAGTATTTTATTATGAAACTATTTTCATCCAATTGAACAATCTACATTACGAAACCTAGATGGAAATTTTACAAGTCATGAATTGAACGTAGTTATGCAGAAAGCGTCCAACCTCAAAAGGATGAAATCGAGAAAAAGGCGTTTAAAAATATGACGATATAAAAGCATTAATATGCGTAATCAGCATTTGTAAAGTGAATATCAGTGTTTTTTTCTTTATGAGCATTATTATAAATGTGTCATTAATCTATCAAAGTGTTTACTGAAAAACCATGTATTTCTCATGTTATCCTACATTTTATAGTATTTTAAAACTTAAATTTAAGTCAAATATCTACAATGTGCGTTAGTAAAAAAAATTATTACCAAAAATCTATTGCATTTGGAGCTTAGATGTTTTCAGCAGATATAAATCTCGTATTTATCTATAAGAAAACATGTAAAACTCGATTTTGCCAAATGGTGGGTTGGACGCTTTTTGCATAACTACGTCCAATTGACTGCTTTGTATTGAATTTTTGTATGGTTATTTGTTTTTTTATTGAATTTGGCAATGTGTTAATTAGAATAAGTAATTTTTTCTTTTTGTTTTAGCACTATTCTGAGGCCGAAGGATATATACTCTGAAACTCCTCTGCCGTATATTATTGGCTCCCACAAATGGCAAAAGAAATGGCACATAGGTAAGTTGGCTCATTACCTATTTTATTCAATTTGTGTCTACACAAATATATTCTAACCACCTGTGTAATATTGTATACTCATGCAAACCATTAGCGCGGACCGTTTGTATGCGAACCATTTATTAGATGTTAAATCAAAATAAAAAAACTTAGTGTAAGAGACATGCACTTTAAGCAATTAATAAAAAAATTGACTTATGCCGGTTTTCCTGTCAGATGTCAGGCTCATTGTAAGGACAGTGGATCAGTGAAGTTTCCGGGGTACGTGACAAACGCCCACAAAAACGGCGCTATAAAAGTAATCCATTTATTATTTACGTGATTGCCCAATGTTTGTTGTACTTTTCACGCAATCAAGTGCTGGCAACACGTTTGGTCTTTTGGCACACTGAACAGATAATCCCTAGAAGTATGATCCATACCGATTTGAAATAAAACTGACATCGACAATTTACATAAGACCTTTCAACCCCTACGCCCCAGACAGCTTGATGAAATTGATGATCGGTTCAAGAACAAATTTTTATATTTTAAAAAGTTTGATCGATTTCACTTAGAAGTAAAGAAAAATTGAACCTACTTCGGGCACGCAGACATGCCTAGAACATACTTCCATATATTTATCTCTTCACTGGAGATTTCAAATATTTATTGAACTGTCTAAATATAATGAGGCCATATTGTTTCTTCCATATTTTTTTATTTACATGTATTTATTTGTGTATGTATTTTCGCCTTTTCAGGGCTTCACGACTGTTCCTCCGAGAGTGACTCCGATGACGACGCTAAATCAAAGCCGGTCGACCAGGAAGCGCGCTACTCCAGTTCTGAAGAGTCGCAGCCAGAGAGTATGCACGTGGAGAAGTCCAGAGACGAGAGGGTGGCGGAACGCAAGAGTCAGATGTCTCTGCCACTTCCCAACCAGAAACTTACCAGCGATGGCAACAGGTCTTCGATGGTAGGAATTATTAAAATTTATTCTGAAGACTTCTTTGTCAAATGCTGTTAATATTTCTTATTACCCGATTGATCATTCCATACTATATATACATTTGTAATATTCCCCTGTGGCGCAGTTTCCACAGGCATTTTTTTCCCTGCTGTCAAGTTCACCACCAGTCCCAACTGACCAGAGCCAGTGGGACTATGGCATCCCCAATTGGGTATGTTGTGAAGCTAAAGGGAGCGTGGAGGGGAAGAAGATGAGGAAGGGGAAGGTTAAGAAGTACCTGGTTAATCAGATCTGGTCACTAAACACGGCTATTGCTGTTTCAAGTAACGCTTCCATTCTGGATGGTGGTCTTTCGCCAAGGCGGTACTGAGAGTATCTATCACTCGTGTTTAAAATATGTCTCTATTACAATAACTCGACAGGGTTCTGATTTTTGATTTTAGGATTGTCAATTGATTTTTTTCTTTTCGATCTTTTTCTCTAAATTTAACTAACTAACCATCACGCCGTTTCTCTGCAGGGGTAGGCAGAGATGACGGATAACATGGGCCATATAACTCTGTCTTAGCACACACTTCTTGCTTCATTCACATTCATACATCGTCTCATACATACTCTTGTGTTATTCTGACTGTTCACACGATTCACATGATTCACCCGATGATTCACATGATTCACTTAATTCACCTGATTCAAGTATTTGATTTACTTGATCGTGCCATGTCAGGGGTCATGTTCAGGGGTCCTTGACTTCTTCTTCCATTCACTTTCGCATCATATATTCTTTTCACACTTCTTTCTTACTCTTCTCTAAATTTTATGAATCAAAATTCACAACACGATCCTATTGAATAACCTGCATCACCTTTTACTTTAATTGTTAGTGGTTGAGTAGTTCGAAATATCGGGTTCCCACCTAAGGGTCGCGGGTTCAATCTAGCTAAGTCCTCTTAATATTTTCCAGGAGGAATTAAAATATTGTTAGGTTAACCGTAAATTAACGTAGCGTATGAGTTTTACTAAACAAATAAAAAAAAACCAAACCATTTTGTTATAATAAAATGACGTTAGTATTACTACAATTTTGTGGAATTCCTCATCAAGTGTGTGGTTTTAATATTGCCTGACACTAATTTAATAAACTGACCAACATTTTTTTGCCCTCCATTCTTTCAGACGTCAACATCTACTAATAACAGTTCCGATGCAATAGATCAAGAAGTTGCCAAGATCAATGCTAACCTCAAAACACCACTGGATGGTGAGGATTCGCAGGAGAACTTAGACAGGGTCGACAGCGGACAGAAAAAGGTATTGTTACAACAGCAACAACATAATGCACACATACTTATAATATCTACCTACATACAATTATGATATATAATAATTCATACATACTTATAATATCTACCTACATACAATTATGATATAACTTACCCACTAGTAGTCTGTCGATCAGCTAATAGATTAATGCTTGCTTAAAATCTTCCATGAAACCATGTCCATTATGATTAATTTATTTGCCAATATGTATTCAAATAAAACTCAACTTTTTTTTCAGGTTCCTAAAGTCATCCCCAATGCTTCGGATTTTGCCGCCGAACTAGCAAGAAAACTGGGTGGCAATGTTCATTCCACTTCCAATGTTGCCAGTACTAAAAATGACACCGGAAAATCATCTGGTAGGGCTGAAAAAAATGGCGGTAAAACGGCTACCACAAATAAACATAAAGAGGGAAAATCCTCTGGGTTTGATCCAATGCTAAGAACTGAGCCTGCTAAGAGAGTTACAGGTAAATAGATATATAAACAATGGTTAGGGTAGTTATGTATTTGGTTGGTTGTAGTAGGTACTGTGATTGGAGTAGGTACTGTTTTAATGAATATTGGGATAGAGATTTTATTCAATGTGTTCCATTTTTCAAAGTAGGTAGCCAAAACAATGGTGTTTTTTTGACAGATAAATTTAAGGAGGGAAAAAATGAATGTATTAATAGGAAGTAATTGACAGAATAAAGGGAAATGTGGAATTATAAATGTTATCAAAAGAATTAATACAGTCAAAAGATTAAGTCTTTAAAAGATGTCATGGTACTTTCTTACGTGTTATCCAGAATCATTTTGAAAAGTTGAGGTTAGGTTAAATTGAATTTGTTCATTATGATAAGGAGTGTTGAACAACAAACAGAATATCTTTGAAATAAAAGTGTTTAGAAATTATGCACTTAACCGGTTAGCTGCCACAAAATTTTTAGCATATAAACAAACCAAACTTGGAACGGTCTCGATTGCAACTGGTGGCAGCAAACTAGTTAAACAATTAAACCTCACCTAACCTTATAAAGATCGTTAATTGTAAGTTGATAATATGTAAATCAATAAGGGCATACAACTTTCATGATAAATCTTCATTTTGGAGGACCTTAAATTTTGAATTGTATTCTTAGAGAGTATTCAGTAATTCAAATACTGTTTTTTCAGGTAACATATTTTCTGACGAGCCACCACCATTAGACAACGATCCTTATGCGGATACCGATGATCTATTTGGCGTCAATGACGACGATGATGACAGCCAATTATTTTCAAGCAAAACGTCATCGAAACCTAATCCATCGAAAACATTCCAATCCGCCGGGCTGTTTGGAAACAAACAGTCATCAAACTACGGCGGCCTTTTCGACGATTTGCCAGACGAAAATGACAGCGATGATTTTGACAGCGGACCAAAGCAACCGCAATCAAAAACAAAGATTTCGGCAGCCGGTAAACAAACGCAACCTAAAAACAGACACTCTGGCATATTCGACGCATCTGATGAAGATGTCAAACCGAAAGCTAAAACGAAAGGTTTCTTTGACGATTCTGATGACGAATTTTTTGCAAGTAACGTGCCACAAAGTAAAAAAGCTGATACAAAACCTGATGTTAAAATTGCACAGTCTAAAAAAGGACTTTTTGACAACAATACAGAAAATGCATCAAAAAATAAAGGCTTGTTTGACGACAGTGCGGATGATTTTGACTCCAGTTTTGAGGTTACAAAAAAAGTTGTAGTCAAAAATGTAGCTGCAAAAGAAGTTAAGCAAAGTGCTAAGAAGGGTCTTTTTGATGATGACGACGATTCAGATTTGTTTGGCAGTAATATTGTTCGTAAGGAGAGTAAAGTGGAGGAAAAGGGAAAGAAAGTCGGGGCAGTTGTGGAAGAACAGCAGAAAGGAATTAAGAAGTTGTCCCTATTTGGAGATGACGACAGTGATGATGACGGTGACTTGTTTGCTTCGCTGAAGAAGAATTCAACAAATAAGGTTGGGACAAATTCAATGTTTTAAATAAGTTACTGGTGTTATCGTCGCTGGAAAAGTAAAAGGGCTTAAGCGACATTTGTGACAAAATTTAGTTAAATATGCAGTTTTGACCAGTTTTTTTTCTGCATCAAATGCTTTGACTCTCGTTTTTGATTCTGAAGACTTTTATGGCCCTTCAGCCATCTAAAATATATTTACCATTTGGGAGAAGACTTGACTCAAGCAACACAAGTTTGGAACTTTTTAGCTTTTTGTCGCTTCAGGTAACTCGGTGAAAGCATTGAGTTACCTTAGTTAAAAAAAAAATCAAAATCTAACTAGGTACTGAAGATTTAAAAAAGACAAAACAAAAAACTTCCCAAAATGATGCTTTAGTCTATTTGCCTTTCCGGCGTCGATATGTTAAATATTGAAGGTAATATACATCTTTAATGAATGTGAATAAATCATACCATATTAATGATTGATTGAAGAGACAATGTTCTAAAAAGACAGTACAAATTAGTATTTTCAGAAATAATTTTTTAACATACTCGTATATTGATGCGAATGGACAAATTAGTGTATAGCCCAGTTAGTGTATCTTTTTAATTAAATTTTCACTCAATCTCATAATATTTGAGAATCGATATTATAATAATTCTTATTAGACCATTTTTATAGCCCCGTTTAGTAAAAAACATCACCTCAGGGGCGCTTAACTTTTGTTTTGACACAGATCATTTTTCGATTTGCTAAAAAAAATGTTTTCTTGTACTTCGCCACACTGACTGATCTGAATGGTAACAATCAGCTAACTGAATTTGTGTTGATTTCACCGAAATAAATACTTTCCAAAACTTGTTCACTCACTGTTAACACAATTTAAAAAAGGTGACTTTTGTAAAAAAAACAATGCAGCAAATTTCGCATATCTTTAGAAAAACTATAAAACCACCAACAAGTATTTATTTACAATGACGATTGGCTCTGTTCAGTGTAACAATTTGAATTTTAAAAGAATGAAACTAAGAACATGACACATACCTTTTCACCAACCATAATTTGTTCTTAAAAGGGAGTATGTCAGTACCCGCAGTTTGAATCAAACTCAGTCCGTCTGACTGGACTATGAACCAACTATGTTAAAGAATACAATTTCACAAAACACTTAATTTATTGTAACAGCTTGCTTGAAACATTTTGTAGTATTTTCATAGCATAACCGCTTGTGATATTTTTCAGCCTACAGTTGCCCAGAGTGCACCTAAAAAGCAAGTAATAGAGCAAAAAGTTGATAAAGTAGAGGCAAAGCAGCAAGCTACCAATCTATTTGGAGAAACCATTGACACAGAGCCCGAAGACCTTTTTGCTCCTATGAAAATGCCACCCAAAAAGCTGCTAGAAATAAAAAAAGAGATCAATTCCAACCCACCTAAGGATAATGCTGTGAATGAATCTGCATTACCAAATGTAAGATATTGTCTTTAAAAAAACCCTTGGATAGTCCGGGTCCCTCTAGGACACGCCTCTATTTCTATAAGTCTCCTGTTGTCTTTTTTTTTATTTTTTTTATATTAGTTACTTTGTACATTTAAGTTTACAAGTATCTAATTATTTCATTTTCTTTTTGACTAATAATATTTTAACTTAAACACTACTTATTATTTTGGTTTACATGCATTTTAAATAATTTTTACAGGCTGTTTTAAATTTATTGATAGGCATAATTTTGATGGTTTCCGGCAGCGCATTATACGATTTCATTCCTTTATATAGTAAGCTGTTTTGGATGTTGGCTTTATTCTTTTCTGGTAGTATAATTTCTTTGCATGCCCTTGTATTATACTTGTGAATATCAACATTGTAGATAATTTTGTCAGAATAATACTCTGGTAACAAGTTGTTCTTCATTTTATGTATAAACATCAATGTGTTCAATGTCAGCATCTGTTTAACTGTCAGCCAATTTAGTTCCTCTGACATTTTAGCTACTTTTGAGTATCTATTTCGCCCAAGTATAATTCTCATTGCTCTATTTTGGAGAATTTGAAACCTGTTTTGTTCTTTATCGTTACACAAGAAAAGAATCGTTGAACAGTAATAAAAATGTGGAGCAATAATGGAGTTGTATATGGTAATTGCTGTTTTTCTGGAATTTTTTTGCCTCTAGTTCCGTAATTTAATAATGTAAATTATTTAATTTTAAGAATTTTATATGAAACTAGTGGTTACCACCTGGCTTAGCCAGAGTTTTAATAATAATCAGATACACATATTGAGAAATATGGCATTTTATTTTTTGACAGTTGAGTCGAAAATTAACAGAAGACAAACAAATCCTAAATAGTTAAGCAGTCAGAGCATTTGCCTGATTTGTCAAAATAATAAATCAATGGTTTTAAGAAGGTAGGCTAAGCTATAAAAAAAACATGTTTTTTCAGAAACCACCTGGTGCGGTGTCCATATTTGGTGATAATACAAACATCTTACAAGGTCCTAACAGCCTTGCCTCAAGCATCTTGGCCAAGAGGAGAAAGGACTCATCCAGCAGCGAATCTGATAAGGATCCCTTCAAAGAAACATTTGAAAAGGTTGGGAAAAGACCTGGCTCCATTCAGCAAACTAAAAATAGTCAAGACGCAACTGAAAAGAGAGTGAATGTTGTTGAAAAACCAAAAGCGCTGAATAAGACAGATGCAAAAGTTAAATCATCTGAAATAAATAAGAAAGAAGAGAGCTTTGATGCGGAAAAAGAAGAAGTTTTAGAGAAATTTAACAAAAAAGTAGAAGTAAAGCCAAAGCCAGAAGTTTCGAAAACTGAACAAAAAGTTGAAGACGTTACATCGACTTCAAATATTCATGATAAGCTAACAAAACCTGTTCAAAATCTCTTTGAAGATGTGGATGATAACTTATTTGGAACTAAAAAAGTGGTAGTCGAAAAGGTGGCACCAGAAAAAGTCCTAGAAAGATCAACTAGTTTGTTCGATGATGTACCGCCGCCTTTAGATGATGAAATCCCACCTCCCGCAGGTCTACGAAATGTCAATTCACTATTTGATTACGATGACGATGAAGACTTGTTCTCCACGATTAGGAACATCACTAAAACAAGTAAAACCACAGTTTCTAGTGGGTTATTTGATAATCTGCCTGCACCAGTAGAAGAGATTAGAGAAACCAAATCATCAAATGTTGGCCTGTTTTTTGATGAACCTCCAGATCTTGATGATAAAGATGAACCGGTCGGTGATTCGGACATGTTTTCGGATTACCCTTACTATAAATCAGTCAACATTATAAAAAATAATACCGTTGAAAAAGTTGTAGATCAGTATTTCGTGGGTAGAAGAGATAGTTCGATTGTAGAAGAAATTGAAAAAGCCGAGGCAGATCATGAAGAAAAAGTGTTGAAAGATAACCAATTGCACCAGAAATCACTTTCTACTGATTTAAGCAAAAGTAAAACTATACCGAAGAAATCATCAGCCTTTGATGAGCTTTCTGATGATGATGGTGATTTATTTTCTTCTCTCGCTAAACCCAGGTCTTCTAAAGAAAATGCATCTAATAAGATCTCGGGTTTGTTTGGTGAGGTTAATGAGGACTTGACTCCAAATATCAATCAAGAAACAGAAGATAAAACGCTATTTGAAGTTAGGTCAGATCCTTCTATAAAGGTGATTATGAATCTGTCAGATAAATCAAAAGATTTGAGAGATAATGTAAAAGAAGTATTATTACCAAGTGTCAACAAAGAAAAAGAAAATCAAATCCCGTTTGAAGTAAGAACAGATCCTTCTTTGAAAGTGACTATGAATCTATCGAGTAAATCGAAAGATAATGTTGATGAAGATTTGTTGCCAAGCGTCAACAAAGAAGGAGAAAATGAAATTCTATTTGAAGTAAGGGCAGATCCTTCATTAAAAGTGACTATGGATCTCTCAGATAAATCGAATGGTTTAAAAGGTAATGTTGAAAATTTTTCATCTAAGCATGAATCACAATCCACTCTGACTTCATCAAAAAAGCCAGATATATCGTCGAAACCTGATATTGCAAGGAGCAAACCAGAAATTAAACAAACCAAGCCAGAAATTTCACCCGTGAAACCAAACATTGTTCCAAAGTCAAAGGTGGAAGCTACGGGTGATAAAAGCAATGATGGCCAAAAACCTAATGAAGGTGATTCTAAAGCTGAAGTCAAACATACAAAACCGGAAATTTCTAGTGTGAAACCTAATATTGAAACTGAAAAGAAAAAGCCAGAAATTTCTAGTGTCAAACCAAATATTGAAAAGAAAAAACCAGAAATTTCTAATGTCAAACCAAATATTGAAAAGAAAAAGCCAGAAATTTCTAATGTCAAACCAAATATTGAAAAGAAAAAGCCAGAAATGTCTAATGTCAAACCGAATATTGAAACCAAAAAGCCCGAAATTATTAATGTAAAACCAAATATAGAAACTACAAAGCCTAAAGAACATATGGAGAGTGGGGAATCCACTGAAGATATTGTCACATCAAAACCAGAAATAAATCCTAGAAAACCTGAAATAATTTCTACCAAACCAGGAATTATTTCATCAAAACCAGAAAATAGTTCTAAAACACCAGAAATTCCGAGCCATACTTCTACTGAAATTTATTCAGCTAAGGTGAAACCATCCATCTCTGATAAATTTGAAACAAAATCCTCATCAATTAGCGATGTAACCGATTCCGATGCTTCAAGTAGTGATGCATTTACTTATGACAAAAATAAACCCAAATTAAAACCAGAAATTAAACAAATCGAACCAGTAGTAAAAGAAATGCCCAAAGAATCTGAATCGCCTATTCAAAAAGAAGTAACACCAGAAAAAACAATAAAAACTAGTGTTTCTGAACTAGTCAATAGAGCTGAGAATGATCCGCCAAAAGAAATATTTAGAGAAGAAGCAAAGATTATCCCAAGTTCTTCTATAGGCAATATTAAAGCTGCTCTTTCAAAGAAATCCAAGAGTTCTCTTGATATGAGTGAAGAATTTGATGGAGGCTCTCATAGTTCCATGAAAAACCCCAGCAAATCGGAGAATACATCACCAACTAAAACTGTTGGAAAACTCAGTCAAAGTAGTTTGAACATAAACGTAAAGGCATTGATACCAGGAGCTGCCCCAAAGTTGGTGAAAGAAATCAATGAAGAACTAAAAGGGATTGAATCTACTACCGGTAGTTCAGAAACTTCAAAACCTGATGACATCAATTATGAAAGGAAAGACAGTAATTCTGGTAATACGATTGTTACCGAGCAAGGAGGGAAAGAAAGCCAACCTCTGACCATGACACCTTCTAAAGGTTTAGAAGCTATCAAGTCAGTCAGTTTTGACGAAGACCCAAAATCCCTTGACTCAGTATTAAGTAACAATTTATCTAAAGATAGGGTTAAAATTCGGGCTAAAAGACGTCCATCAACGAGAAAGGCAAGACTAGAAGCTGTCAGAAAATCTACAGCTGATATCCTATCTTTTGATGAAACAGATTATGCAGACACGGACTATACATCTTCCTTGCCAACATCTCCATTTGATAAGAGAATACTTGATGCAAGCTCAACCACAGATAAAGATAGTGACTTCTCAAGCTCACTGCAAAGCAGTTTCAACGATGAAGACATCATTCAGACTATCGGCAAAGTTTACAGGGATAAAGGGATTTGTAAAAATAGCCTTAGTGACTCTGGAAAAAACGTAAAAAAAGATTTTGTATCTGAAGAAGATGATAGTTTAAAAGAAATTAATACAGTGGTAGTTAAAACGAAGAAAGCTGTAGCCGATAAGACAAAAAAAAAAGATGATTTGTTTAATATATTCAAAGCTGAAAAATCAGAAGAAGACATGGGTGACGATTTATTTGGAAATATCATATCTAATGCTGGCATTAGCGAACCATTAAAAAAAGTTGACGAAAAAGTTTCTCAAGCAAAACCAAAGTCTTTAGGATTATTCGGAGAAACAGATGAAGATAGTGATCTTTTTCCGAGTAATGCAAATAAAAAGAAAAAACCAACAGCTTTATTCAGCGATGATTCGACTGAGGACTTGTTCTCTTCATTAAAATCAAAAGAAACTGTTGTAAAAACAAAGAAGGAAGCTCCTGAAATTCAGAAACCGAAAGAAACTATTGTAAAAGCAAAAAAAGATGGTATTGACAGTGTGAAAAGTCAAGGTGCTATTCGTAAAATCGCAACAACTAAGAACGTGTTCAACGATTCTGACAGCGATTCGGACCTTTTCTCCAGTAAGTCAATGGCCGCCGGTCAAAGAGCTAAGCCTAAAACAAAGGGTAAATCTAGTGATAGCAGAAAGCAGACTGATAAAAGTAGGAATAAGTTATTTGGAGACAGCGACTCGGAGGATGAGCTGTTCTTCAAGCCGGTGACGCAAGGTAAAGCCATCGGGGGCAACAGGGATAAAACAAAGTCGCTGTTTGATGACCAGGATGATGGGGATATTTTCAAAACTGACAAAGGTGAGTTGTATTGAACATTATAAATATTTACTTATCAATTCTCCCATAAGCATTCAGGCTAAAGGTCCATTGTATAAACTCATGTTTGATCTTATTTCGTTGACAGTTTTTACCTGTTTTGTTTAAGGTACCGTAAAAAAAACTGTTTTACCATCCAGCAGGACACAAGCAAAAACACAAAACGTAGTCCTTTCCAGTGCAGAAATCGCTACTCAAGATCCACTGTCTTCATTTTTTGACTGAGCCTTTACGGTAAGATTAAAGGTTACAAAGAATATTTATTTTATCAATTTACCATTGTTTCGTCGATAATATCTGTCAATCTACACAACCTTAATTTTTTTAAGGATTTTACCTGTACAATACCTAGGTGCAGGTAAATTGATACAGAGCATACTATGTGAAACTGTCCTTCCTGATGGGGGGGGGAACTGAAATAAGATTTGGGATAACCTGACAATATTTGAATTCCTCTTACTACCATCATGTTGCTTGTGCAATGATGGAGGTCTTAGCTAGCAGATAATTGAATCCACGGCGCCCGGGTGGGAACCCATAGCTTTGGACCACTTGGTCACTAACCAGCCACGGTAACTTTGCAACGAAACATTGTTAAAACAAAGTGGTCTACACAAAGTTATTGTTTCGAAGACCATCGCTTTCATCAAATCACAGATATTACTGAGAGAGTGCAAATTTTTTTGAAAATTAATTCAAGTAACGAAAATCAATTCACATAAATAAATATTATTGGCGCAATGACATTATTACTGTTGACAGGTTTACTGGCAGACCAATTTTCTTTCTACAATTTATCCTGTTTTTAACCTGACTCAATGGTAGCGTATTTCGTTCCCTTTTTACGTCGATCATTTTAAAAGCTTACAAAAAATATCAAAAATATCAAATAGTGTAATTTTCCATACACTATGAATACAATATTCTAAATTGAAATAAAATCTTTAAAAAAATATATTATTCATTTGTGGTTAAGAGATTTCGAATAAGTGATACAATAATAATAATTATTTAAATCACCCCAAGTGCAATGAAGATAATGATGAATACTCAGTTTCAAAACAATGTTTTGTTAGTGTTAAAATATTTTTTTATACATACATATTATAATATAGGTATCATATTGTTATTGTGCTGGAAACAGATTTTACTATTATTAAAGTGCATAACTGTTCCACCTGATACTGATTATTAAGAAAAAAACCTTTAAAAAGTTTAAGATTTCGTTTCAGCAATTAAAATTTTCTGGAAGTAAATGTTATGTTATAAGGATATTATTTTGGTTATTTTCTGTTTTTTATTATTTTTTATTGTTTTTGTATTGACTTTGGAGTTTAATTTATTAACTGCCCAAACTCTAAGCACCAAATTTATTCACACATCCATGTTTTGAGAAATTAATTTAGGGGAATATTTATTTATTTCTTACCAGAACAAAAATAAACACCGTCATTTTTGATTTATTCCTGTTCTGTTATCAATAAATAAGCATGATATAGAAAAAGCGCACCTCTAAGTGTGACTGGGAGTGGTATATTGTCGGGCATTGGCACCTTTAGGTGACAAAGGCAGTCAAGGGGTTAAGAGTAAAAAAAAAGCGAATTTATCTTTTAAAGTTATTTAAGTATTATTCGAAATATTGTGAATATTTTATACAAAATGGAATTAAGGAGAGATGCAATGTGGATAGGACGTATGGCAACTTCAAAAGCTGTATTTTAATACTAGCTAGTTTAATACGGCCGTTTTTTTTTTTCAGATTTTGTTTTTTATACACTTTGATATTTTTTGAGATTATGGAATTTTTATTTATTTTTTCACAAGGTTATTTGTTTTTATTTTTAAAGTTAGAGCGCATCTTGCCCCTTTTATTATGTTCCCCTCTTTAAGTAAGACGTATTAAACTTGAGATTTCACAGTTTTTTGTGTAAAATTGTTTATTTTACAAAGCAGATAAATGTGATGTTATTATTATTTTTAGTGCATATTATAATCGTTTGTGATATTAAAAATTGCTACACGTTCCATTAGATTTAAAAATATATTCAATATATTTGTACCTCGATTTTTTACTTATCTCTCACTGTGACAACCTTCAATACCTTGAATATTTGCTAATAGCGGTACGATGCAACATAGTGTTATCTGGTCTAGGCGACCAGAAACAGGGTGTTACAGCGTTACTGTCTCCTAGAATGGATGAAGGGTGTTTCTTGTTATTGGTTATGAAGAAGAAGTCGGGAACGCCCGGAAATACTTGAATCGGGCCATGCGAAGAGTCAGAATAACAGAAGAGTATGTATGAGACGCTGTAGAATGTGAATAAAGCAAGGAGTGTGTGCCAAGATAGAGTTGTATGGCGGTCCGTCCTCTCTGCGTACCCCTGCGGACAAACGGCGCGACGATTAATTAGATAGCGCCTTTGAATGTTCGGGAATGTTTTGGATAGAATAGTAAAATAAAGTTTCAAACCAAATATTTTTGTATATTATCATTGAGCTGAAATACATAATAATATAAACTGGTATAATATCTTCATATAAAAACCGCTACTGTAAATCTATTTATAACCTACATATCACCATTTTCTATTCTATACTATCTAGCGCTTGTTTCTTTGAAGAAAATTCATGGATTATTATTCATATTATATTATTACTGAATTTTCAAAATATTTTCTTACTTTATATCTGTTTTTTAATTTGAATTTTCGAATACTATTGATTTTCCAGAAGGCATTGAATTTGAATTTTAGAATCCCATTGAATTTTCTAGAACACATTGAATTTGAATTTTAGAATACTATTGTATTTTCCAGAAGACATTGAATTTGAATTTTAGAATACAATTGAATTTTCCAGAAGACATTAAATTTGAATTTTAGAAAACTATTGATTTGTCTACAACACATTGAATTTTAGAATACTATTGAATTTTCCAGAACACATTGAATTTGAATTTTAGAAAACCATTGAATTTCTCGAATAGGTACTTATTTTAAATTGGATTATTACAAATCTTCAATAACTACATACATTTCAAATGCTATGTTATGTAATTTGAATCTACACATTCAATAATATCACCTTATTTATGTATGTATGAACCGTACACTTGTAAGGCAGGAGTGGAAAACTTGGACATTATTTTTAGTTTGCAATATAAATCGAAAAAAAAACTTACGAAAGAAAGGTATGGTAAGTAGGTCATATTAAAAATTTCACGAATTTATAAAAGGTACACTTTTTTGCAACTAATGTGATATAAAAAATATTTTGTTGTATTCCTTTGAACATAATATTGCAGAATAGTTTGAAAAACAATGGTACAATTGGCAGCATTATAAATCATTTTCAATTTCAAATCAAAATAATTTCAAATTATTCTTTTTAAAAGTTTTAAAAGAATAATTTCAAGATAACTGATTTACTTAATATAATGCTGTGAAAATTATTTGTAGATAAAAATATATATGACACATTCAAAAACAGGTACAGTATTTGGAATATCAAATTAAAAGCATCTATAAAATTAAATATATAATACACAAAATCAAAACGAGTGTTAAAGCAAATTATTTTGAATGTGATTTTCTATTGAAACAATCTTACAACATAGGTAACAAGGTAAAAAAAATACATTTCCCCAAAATAAAAATAATTCACATTATTAGCGTACAAACAAATTTACATAAAATTACTAATGAATGTGTAAATCTACTTTGTATAAGAACTAACTTGAAAAAGGATTAAAGCTACTGACCTCCTATGTTCAGAATTTTATTGATGGCTCTCAAGTTGTAACAAAACTAACAAAAAAATACCGTGCATACATCAATATCACCCTGGTGAGAGACCGCCATTCAGAACCAAAACATTACTTGAAATGGCTTTAGCTATGTTTGGTGGATACTGTGCGGTGCAAACCTGACGCAGAAGTAACCAGATACTAAAAAAAAACATTTTTCATATTTTCTTCAACCTTACAACATTTGATTCGATCGAGTAGTGGTGTCTCACCTGGGCAATACTGATAGCACCTTCTACTCTGGATTCTGTGCTTACAAATATATTGCAGACCTTGATTTGTGCGTACGATCCGCACACCAACTGCCCTAGTGATTTGAAAAAAAACAGTTGTTGCCAATTTACAACCACATTCACCAGAAGTAAGGAAAAATTGAGCTTATTTCGGGCAGACGGATACGCCCACAAAACACTTCTATCGGTTCATCTCTTCTGTGGGTTTATCGGTATGGGAAAAACTCCTAGAGATTATAAATCAATCTTACTGGCCTATACATTTCATGAGATAACGGCAAAATATTTTCACCAAAATTAAAATATTTAAAAAATATATTTATATATAGTTTATTACAGGTATATAAATATGTATTTGAAACATACACCTACAAAACTAGGCACGTGCCTATGTTGTGCCACTCGTTTTTTTTTAAATATAGGATTAAAAATAAAATCAATGAAATGAAATCATAAAAAATAATAAAAATTTACGATAATAATTATGGTAAACGTAGACATACCTACATTAAAGAAAATAACACTGGTAATTAAGTTAATCAGATGCTTTGATTGCTAAATCCTACATGTACTTAGACACTAATACTTAGAGGCTAATACCAATATGTACCTGAATTATCTGTAAATGCACCAACTAAATAATTAAGCTATAATGATAATCTGTTACACATGAAAATTAAATTAACCAGCGTCAAGTCAAATTACTTTCCAATTCAAAAGTGAGTTTCGATAGTCATGCAACTGCATTGTATTATAAAAAGTCTAAATTCATAAAAATTAAATGTTTTTCAATAAATTTCAAAATGAAAATGAGTTTTGCTATAGTTATTTTGAGAAAAAACAATCATCAAAGGTAGCTAAAATGTTTTCAAATTATTGTCAACATCCAAATATATGCATACAAATTGAACATGGTACATCAGGAATATTTATAATTTTTGAATGAATTTTGAAATCATGAAACTTATTATATTATGTATGTACATATTGTTTACACTGACAGGTAATTGATGGGAAATAACAAGGTCATCATTATAGAGGAGATACAAATAGCACAATATAAAACAACATCATTGTCAAACTAGTACATATTCATATTCATCCAAATGGTGCAAATGTTCCACCTTCTTTTTTTTACTCCACACAGGAGGCCCTGAGGAAAATTATTTCCCTCAAGGCCTATGTCATCTTTGGAGATGCTGTGTGGAGGATTTTTAATGGAAAGAAAAGAGTGAAGCTGGGTCTTGAAGAGGCTGTTGTAGGAGGGAGGAAACAGAGGCCGGAAAATCATTTTACAGACGAGCTGTTAAACACAAGAACGAGTCGTAGAAACGACCCATTCTCATGCGTCAAATGTCAACCGTGTGCAAATGTTGCACGCGTGTTTATGAAGTTTCCCGGCTATGCACCGGTGCTGAAAGGATCAATGACGCAAGTCCCTCGGAGCATCTTCCATTGAAATACTGATAGAACGTGGAGAGCATTTCCACCTGACGTCTGTGCTCCAAAGATTGCAATCCGTTTGTTGAGATAGGAGAATCCATCAAACGGAGCGCCTGTTTTTGCAGTCTAGGGTTTTTACAGGTATTTCGGGGCTCCAGAACAGAGGGGGCTGCCAAATTCTACAGTGGGGCGTACTTGCGATTTGTACAAGGTCAGCAGTTGTGTACTATTGAAGTATCTGAGGGCCTTGTACAGTACGCCCAGATGGGAAGAAGGCTCAAATACACAAGGAAATGAACCCTATATTGTGGAAACAGGAAACTTTGTCAAAGCGATGAGGTGAAACATGTAAGATAGCACAGTTAGCCAATGGCTTTAGTGTTGAGGAGAGCTATGCAGACAGTCTCCGTATCAATAATAATGCCACCCGTCTTCCATTAGCTGCGGCGGAAACGGTAGTTGGTTAGCGGAATTTTCCGCTTTGCCGGGTCCCTCTATATCTCAACATACATACAACAATAATAATTAAACTAATAACTCATTCTATAAATAAAACTTAACATCTAGATTCTGTATCCTGAATATTTGGATAACAATTCTTGTGCCTCTCTTTCTGCTACGTGATCCTGGAACAATAAAAAAACAACTTTTTATATGCAATAATAGTACAAACATAATATAAAATTTATGATCTGATTTTTGATGAGATATTAATATTTGAATCATTATTGTAGCTCCGTTTTTGTGAAAAATCACCAAGGGCGCTTTACAATAAGTAGAATTAACTAATACAGATTTTAATACAAGCATAATATTTTTAATGATTTAAAATAATAATAAAATTTTAAATAAAAGTAACTTTGTTTTGACACCACTATATTAGATACATATACCAACCGGTTTTGGCTCTACCTGAACCTTCTTCAGGGTACAACACATATTTGTTCAACCCTGAAGAAGGTTCAGGTAGAGCCGAAACCAGTTGGTATATGTATCTAATAAAGTGGTGTCAAAACAAAGTTACTTTTATTTAAAATTTAATTATGTCTTACCACAAAGTGAGTGCTTCATGTCAAAGAAAAAATAATAACTTTGTATTATATAAGACCACAGATATTGTGATAATTTTTATGACCGACCGGTTTCGCTTAGCCTAAGCATCATCAGGGTACAAAATTAAACTAAACAAAAAATGCATAGTGTGCGGTTATACAAACATATAGAGGGAGAAAACAATATAAAACAAAACAAAAAATAAAATAAGAGAACAGTGAGAAAACAATAAAATAACATTTAAATTATAACAAAGAAACAGAGAGAAAGAAAGAGACAGACAATATGAATTGAAAGAGGTAAAGAGTGAGTGAGACAATAAAACAGAGTTATCTATTTGGATAATTTGTGTACTGCCGTTTTTGTTAAAAATCACCTCAAGGGCGCTGTAATATAATACATCAGACCACTACAAGAGCCCCAGTTGAAATATTCATTGTCAATTACATATTTGTTATTTATTTAAACCCTTTTTTTAATAAACGTCAAAGCATTCCAACTGTCTGGAGCCAATGGGACTATGGCATCTCCAATATTGGGAAATGTTGTGAGGTCAGCCTTGGAAAAAAAGTAAGATAAGGAAAATAAATAAGATGTTTGTATCAACTTACATCGGATGTTTTGCTTGGCACAGAGACAGTTTTGTCTAACCACTGAACTCCCGTAGCGTAATCTCCTTTTCCTATGTGGCATTTCGCTAGCAGCAATCTGAAATGAACAAAATCAGATTACTTCTCTCTCTAAAACCACCTTCTCTTACTGGATTGATTGATCCATTGTTTTATTAATAGTCACCTGTTTTCTTTCCAATCTATCTTGCAGAGTCCTTCCGCCTTTTCAAACTCTTGCAGGGCGTCCTCGTAGGATGATATGGGCACCTCGGCAAACAGGGTGGACGCCAGGTTGCGTTCCAACCAGGATTGATTGATCAATAGTTTTATTAATAGTCACCTGTTTTCTTTCCAATCTATCTTGCAGAGTCCTTCCGCCTTTTCAAACTCTTGCAGGGCGTCCTCGTAGGATGATATGGGCACCTCGGCAAACAGGGTGGACGCCAGCTTGCATTCCAACCAGGATAGATTGATCAATAGTTTTATTAATAGTCACCTGTTTTCTTTCCAATCTATCTTGCAGAGTCCTTCCGCCTTTTCAAACTCTTGCAGGGCGTCCTCGTAGGATGATATGGGCACCTCGGCAAACAGGGTGGACGCCAGCTTGGCGCTCCAACCAGGATTGATTGATCAATAGTTTTATTAATAGTCACCTGTTTTCTTTCCAATCTATCTTGCAGAGTCCTTCCGCCTTTTCAAACTCTTGCAGGGCGTCCTCGTAGGATGATATAGGCACCTCGGCAAACAGAGTGGACGCCAGCTTGCGTTCCAACCAGGTTAGATTGGACAACTGGAAATTAATACTGTATTTAAAAATCCACCATGTAGGCTAATACGTTTGAACAAGATCGGTGGCCATCTTGGCTGTCGTACCTAGGCTATTTATATAGGCGGCATTAGTTATTTATTTACAAACTAACGGACTATTGGAAGTCCAATTACAAAAAAATACAAAACATGAAATGGGAAAAAAGAGCAACAGAGAAAGAACAGCACATACCTAATATTAAATGAAGCAATGACAAAATACAGATAAGAAATAACATTCAAATCAAAGCCAAGGTCAAGTCAATGTTTTGGTAGAGTCGTAAAGAATGACAAAAATCGACTGCTACCAAAAATTTCAAGACCATGGCTTGAGTTAACAAGTCTCGACATTCTGGACAGTGGAGAATGATACCCATAATTAGTAGAGTGATGATTGAGGAACACCAATTCATTGTTTCATAGTCTACGGCTAGGAATGTTGAATGTTATAGACCATAGTGTAGCAAAAGCCTATGCTATTTGTTAAACTGAATATAAACATTCTTTTTTTTTCATCACAAAACACACCAAGGGGTGACAAAGACACCTGCAACTGCAGAAAAACATCACCCACCTCAAATTTGAAGCGTCCAATGAGATGGTAAAGACTAGCATCAGTTGGATTAAGTCTGAGAGCTTCTTGCACGTGATCTTTAAAGATGACGCCATCTTGGATCTTGTCTTTGGTACCTAAAATAAAAAATTAAATTATAATTAACTCTACTTTTTGCTACAAGTGACTTTCATAAAGTAAAACATAATATAGCGCTGAAGAAAAAAAAAAGTGGTAATTACCAACGTAGTCTGATCTCATTCCAACCAAGATGGCGTACCATTTGTGCGCTTCTGCGTTTTCTCCGTCTTTGTCCACAGCCTCCTTGCAATAGTCGATACCTAAAATCATCAAAGATTTTTTATAAATATGAAAAAAAAAAAACAGGAAGTATGCCTAAATAAAACATGCAAAAAAATCATAATCACATCTGTAAATGACATAATTTTTTTTTGTTATCGTTTATGTTGAATGTCAAACTAGACAGTTTTGTCCCCAGTTATATTGTATTCTTGAACACTTGTCCATAAACAATATTTTTGTTGAATTCACTTCATCCGCCAGCATTTGGTGCTTATTTACACTGACTCGCGGGCGCAGCGATATTCGCAATGAACGTATGCAGTTTTTGACTCGCGACTTTCACCGCAGTCTGCGTATCGCATAGGTGTTCTAGATGCTTTGACAATAGAAATGAATCAAATTAATTAGTATCTAGATTTGCTGGCAATGACAACTTCAAAGGAACATAGCTCAGAATGAATACAATATGAGCTGGAAATTGCTGCCATGACCTAGAAATTCGCAGGTTAAGGTTCTGGTTGTGCTTATTCACCCTTTGTTCAAAAAATCACTGACAGAATAACGATTTGAAAGTTGACGTCCTACCTTCAAACAAGATCTTCTTTTTTCCGTTCTCGTCTCTGTTCTTTTCGCAGACGTTGGCTTTCCTCTGGCAGCACTTGCCCATCCTCCAGAGTACGTCGGACATGAGACTATCATTGCTTATGTCGCTGCTGTCTCCGCCCTGAGGAGTTGAGATCTCCGCCCGGAGGTCTTTCAGCATCTCGAAACCGGCGTTTACATCTTCTTCAGATCCGTTTGTCAGGCAGGCGTCGACGGTGGCTAGAATCTGGAAAATTTAAATTATGATGATGAGGGATGGCATTTCATTAGTGAATGCGTCACATGCCTAAACTTATAATAATGATCAAGTTTTTAAATTCTCGTGGAATAAGACACTGAGATCACGAATCTGCAAAGACGATTAGACTCATTCATTAAATTCAATAGATCATCATCTAGTTTTTTAAGATTCATCTTCAAAATAGCGCGATCATTATCATCTCTGATCTTTCTACAGATCTTGGGATCGTCGGCAATTAACAGGACTTTGCTAAAAATATTTACTATGTCATTGATGAATAAACTAAATAATATAGCACCCAAATGAGATCCCTGGGGTACCTCACTCGATAGTGAAAATGTGTATGAATCAACTTTTACCACTAAGTACCTTCCCGATAAGTAATTAAATAAGATTCTGTGGCTTACTTTGCCAAAGGACTAAACTTCCATAAGTCCGGAAATACAACTGATGAGAGCGACTTCATAAATAACTTATGTAAGGGATATGCCACTGTATGCTTCGAAACGATCTTCTATTCCTCAGCCTCGAGCACATCACTTGTGGAAGAGATGTTATTTACTGGAGCTGTTTGTTACTTATCGATTATCCTTTCGTAAGACTCAATTTTTCCCATGGAAATCCCTACCTTCACGCTTACGTCTGTCATATTTCCAGAGACGGCCGATAGTGTTGTCAATATTTTAGTAATATCATCTTTCAAAATTATGAGCGCGGGATCGTCAATGGTTTTATAGAGGGCACTTATTGATTCCTTCGCCACATTTAAGGATGACACGGCACTGTTGTTATTATTCATTTTGAAAAACGAGAATGTGATGGCAAGCAAGAAATGATTTGTGACAACCCTGCTGCAATAACCAGGAACCACTAACACAGCCGAATGTTCAACTCGCTAATTACAACCAATACACGCACGAGCACCGGTGGTAAATTTAAATATCACTTTCAAGTTCAGAAGAAACTTTATAATGTTTTAATCTTAATTGTATACTTAATTTACAACAGAGGTTTTGTTTGGCAATAGTTACTAGAATACCATCAAGAATTTTGCTCTTAAGAATAATTTATTGCGAATAAACTTATTTTACTGTGAAACGTTAAAAAAATTGACCGTAACACTAAGTAAATGTTTTTATATAATTCTTGTGATTAGCCACGTAATTGTACTATGGTGTGTTGATGCATGTGAATGAATTGGACTGACTACATTTGCGTATATTGAACGAGAAAAATATATATACAGCACCCCTCCTGTTAACCAAGCAATGCGTTTTAACTCTGTGAGGTGAATTGAATAATTAATGAAACTTTATAAGATTTACTGATTCAATTTTTATTATTTTTTCTTCTACATAAGGGTGATAGTACTGTGCCTATCTCGTTAGGAAATCCTGTGTTGAGAGTAGGCGCAGATTACAGTTTACAACATAATATTTTACCATTACCACTGTATCATTATAACATAATGCAAAGTTTACAACATAATGTTACTATTTTTATACCATTACTATTGTATATTATTTAATTGTTTATCTGGAAATACAATGAACAGAGGACCGAATGCAGCGTGTAGTCACAGATGATAAAGGATGCAAAGTTGGCAGTCCACAATGGAATTTTAATACCGACGCTGATGTATGGCAGAGGCATGCAATTGGCAAATGATAGAAGCACACATTCAGTACAAATGAGATTCTTAAAGAAAATGCGTGCAAAAATCATGAGCAACCTAAGTATAATTAAAGAGATTCAACAGAAATTTAAGGCCGATGTAAGTGTATTGAAGAAGGTTAAGAAAAGGATACTTAATGTCAGGAGAGTAAATAGCACGTTAACAGATGGCGGTCGAAATAATTTTTAACAAAGAACTGTGTTGAAAAATGCACTTCGTAATTTTTTTTTTAATGTGCCAAAACATTTAGAGACAGATAACAGAGGTAGCACTGTTGATCGCCATATAAATGGGGTCACTTAGGAAATGGTTAACAATCGCAAAAACGTATTAAATGATAGCATTATTTATAAACAACGATAGTTGAGATAAATCTTTAGTAAAAAAAAGTTTCATATTATCTGTGGTTAAACATTCGACAATTAGGCCATTATCTGCCATAACATAGGGACATCCTTATCACAGTAGGCGAAAAAATACTCAAAAGTCAAAAATTGTAACAACCTTATTTGTATTTAATAAATAAAATAAAAAAAGGTATTATTTATTTAATTAATCAAACAACAAACTTATTTAGAGAATCTATTCAAGGGGTTTCTGTTTACTATAACTTAGTCTACCTAACACATCTGTTTAGCACATTCATTGCTAACTAGACTTCGTAGATTTAATGCCATATGAATGACGGATCAATTCAAACTGACGAACAATGACGGGTTTCCCTGTGCCCTGTGGAACGACTCAAAACCACATGGCTACGTCTGTTTTAGATCGGTTCAAAGCAAAGAGGCGGCACAACGCGCGTAGTGCGTTTTCTCTGTTGCTCTTTTTTCCCATTTCGTGTTTTGTAATTTTTTGTAATTGGACTTTAGTCCGTTAGTTTATAAATAAATATAAATGGCATTAGCCGTGTTTGGGGATCAAATCTGAATAGCCAGGTACTTTCCAACCTTCCTCTTCCCGTCTCTACTACCTTCAGCCTCACAGCATTCCCCGATTGGCGATGCCCTAGTCTCATTGGCACTAGACGGTTGGGAGCAGTTGGGACTCTTGTGTGGTATTCACTATAATTTTTTTTTTAAAGTACTATCCAACCCCCTTATTCTTCGCCTCCCCCACATTCAATGTGATGTAAGTGTATTGAATTAATTAATTGTGTTGCAACACAACATTCCGCAAACAGGAATGCCTTAGTTCCATTAACTCTTGTGCAGTATCACATGAAAAAGATATTTATAATAATTTGAAACAAACCTCCACTTCTCTGCTAATCTTTTTGGTGCCATTCTTCATGCTGCCTCTCCTGCTCTGTCCCTCTTTCTCCGAGTCCGAAGACATGTCGTAAAACTCCTCGCTGGAGACATCGTAGTCTGTGCCGATGGCGGAGTTATACTCGGTGTTGTAGTCGGTGTCGCTGGCGTAGGACGCCGACAGTTTGGCAGCCGACTTGGCCTCAATTTTGCCGCCATCGTTGGCGTCAGTTTGGCCATTGGTCAAGGGCTTTCTGGCATGGTGTTTGGGGGGCACACGCTTGGCCTGGGCGTTCTTGCGCTTCTGGAGGCTTGAAAAAGATATTGCATATTTAAAATCAGATGTTTAACCTTTTAATCGCTACATAAATATACCTAAACAGTCGTCCCTACGCGGCACATTTTTTGTTTACACATTTTTGGTTGAATGTTATTTTTAAAACGACCCTTTTAAGAAAACAAAATCATTATATGAATTATGAACTATCATAAAATCATCCTGCAACACCAAAGTATCAATAAACATTCACTTGAGATAAACCCAAATTAAGATAACGCCATAATTGTGTTAATGTACACAATCGCGTTCAATTTCAACTGAGACAAGGCCATCTATATGGACGTTTTATAGAATTTCCATCAAACACGCGCGCGAGATTCAAAACTACGACTGAAGGCTGTCCCCGGGCTCTCGGTTTTATTATTTTATAAGATAAACAATGAAGTAGTTGATAAAGATTTTCAGAGATGTCAATCCACAAATGAATATTATTATTTTTAAAACAAATTTCGCCCAAATACGACATACATGTACTCGGAAAACAAAGTCAAAACTTGAAAATGACTTTAGTCAGTCGCCGCGTAGTGCGAACAATTTGTAGAAATGACTAAAGTCACTCGCCGCAGTGAAAGAGTTAAACACCGTCATTTGTTTACGCAGGAAGTCTATGGCGGTAATGTTTGACGAGTTTCCCGACTATGCACCGGTGCCCAAGGGGTCATCGGGATGATAAGGTCAGGGGGCTCGGATCATCTTCCATTGAAATACCAGTAGAACAAAGACAGCATTTCCACCTGAAATCTGTGCCCCAAAGATTGCAATCTGTCTGTTAAGATTGGAGAATCTATTAAACGGACCGCCCGTTTTTGCACAGAGTCTAGTGTTTTTTTCAGGTATTTTGGGGCTGCAGACCAAAGGTGGCTGCCGAAATCAACAGTAAGGCACATTTGCGATTTGTACAAGGTCAGCAGTCGTGTACTATTTAAGTATCTGTGGGTCCTGTATAGCAGTGTTCCGCAAACTTTTTGTGTTCAAGTTACACCTATCAAATCAAGAAATTTTAGAGGTACACCAAAGAAAAAAGCAATGTTTATTTAATATTTATTTACTACTGAAATCAATATACCTAATATGAAAAGATGTTTAGTGAGAAATTTGAGCCTGTTTAACTGAGCACAGGCGATCAAAATTTGGAGCAATCGTTGATAAGGGTGCTCTCATCTCTTCATTGATTGTCCTCAGGCGTTCTCTTTTTCTCGATTTAATAGTAGTGAGAGTTGAAAATCCCAATTCGCATAAATAGGTTGTGGCAAATGGTAATAGAATTGCAACAGCACGCTTTGAAAGCAGTGGATACTCATTTTTTATATGCAGCTAAAAATGTGCTAACTCTACTTCGGAAAATTTTAGTTTTAATTTCCGATCAATTTTTAACTCCATGAATTCTTCCTGCTCGTTTATCGGTAAGTGTCCAAGGGAAATGTTATCCGAGAGTGGATTTCGAACCCAGTCCATAGGTTTAGGACCTCACAAAACCTTGACTTTTTTCCGCGGCACACCAACTGATGACCACGGTACACCAGTGTGCCGCGGGACACGCTTTGCGGAACAATGCTGTATAGTACGCCCAGCTTCTGAAAGGCTAACTTAACTCTGGCTTTGATGAAGCCCCAGTACCTCAGCTGGTGACTAAAAGTCACACCAAGCATGTCAATGGAAGGCTTGTTGAGAATATTGCTTCCGTTGAATCAGACTAAATTGTCATTACGATCTCTTTAAGTCGTAATCAGACAAGACTGGGTCTTTGAATCATTAAATTCGACTTACCAAGAAAAAAATATTAGTTGATTTAATCCACTCATTTCAAATAATAATAATAATAATATTTTTATTAAATTTCTTATACATTACAAATTTTTTTAATTTAATGCATATAAGAAATAAGTTATTTTTTTTACAAAATAAATACAAATTATAGTAACAAAAAATAAAATTTCAGGCAGTGGTGATGATCAGGTCAATGAGGAGAAACTCTTTCAAGAATCAATAGGATTTCACTTCTGAATCTCTCCTCACTGACATGAAATAAGTCGATATCGGAAGAGATTTTGTTCAGGAGCAAAATACTTCTCCCCACCGGCAGAACCATTGGCAGGTTGGTCCTACAGGCAGGAAGATAGAATAATCTATGAAGACGCTGTCTTAGATAGTCATCAGGAACATAGAGACTTACGCGCTCCAAAATAGCAGGGTTTACAATATAGCCCCGCAGCAGTCTGAAGAAGTGAGTGGCGGCATACCCCTCTCCTGAGCTGTAAGGAGTGAAGTCCGAGCGTGCCCAGGAGAAAGTTCGTTGGGTAGAGCCACGGGTAGTGGCCGTACTCCCTCATGTATAAAAATCTCAGGAACTTTTTCTGGACCCTCTCCAAGATGAGGGAGTACCCCACCTCATGAGGATTCCAAATAATTGAACCACTCTCCAGCCTACTGCGGACCAAAGAGAAATAGAGTGTTCTCAGAGTTCGGGTATCCCTAAAAACTCTGACGGTTCTGAGAACAAACCCTAACATTTTCAATGCCGACTGGCACACCCCTTCGATATGAACACGAAATGCAAGCTTACTTTCGTACACAATCCCAAGATCCTTTATAGTGGAAACGCGTTTGAGATTATGATCGAGCATAGTGTACCTGTGGTAGGTGAGACTAAATGCTCTGGTAAAAGAAAGGACTACACATTTCGAGATATTGAAATGAAGCTGGTTTTGTCGACTCCATTCAGAAATGTTATCGACGTCAGCTTGAAGAAGCAGGCAATCCTTAATACTTCTTATTTGTAGAAATATTTTAAGGTCATCTGCAAAAAAAGGAGAAAGCGAGAAAAAACGGATGACTTCGGCAATATCATTAATAAAAATAGAAAAGAGAAGTGGACCTAAGATTGACCCTTGGGGAACACCAGAAAGAACAGAAAACTCAGCGGATTGGAAGATTCCGTGTGTGACAAATTGTTTTCTGTTTTCGAGGTAACTTCTGAAAAATTGAAGCATATGAAAGGAGAAGCCTATTTGGGCAAGTTTGGCGAGCAAGATATCATGATTCACGGTATCAAAAGCTTTGGGAAAATCGTTATATGAACAGTCTACTTGGTATCCACTGTCTAAGGATCTAGCAACATAATCAGTGAATACCATCAGATTGGTTTCAGTGGATCTTCCTCTTCTGAAACCATACTGTTCAGGTATAATGTACGCGTCAATTTGAGGCAAAATAAATTTATAAATTAATTTTTCAAATAATTTAGCAGGAGCGGATAGTATGGCAACTGGTCTATAATTTTCAATAGATTTTTTGGAGCCATTCTTAAAAATAGGGCAAATTTTGGAAACTTTCCATAATTCTGGAAAAGTGGAAGTACTAACAGCTAAGTTAAAAATAAAACATAATGGTTTTTTAAGAAACTCAGCGCACCCTTTAATAAAAAAAAAAAATAGAATAATGTCTGCTAAAACACATAATAGGTAAGTAATTTATTAGGTAGGTAGACATTTGTAAAAGATTATTTTTGATAATTGTCTGAAGACAGTTCCAATTTGCAAAAGTTCACGCTTGTACATATGTGCATATGTACTGATAAAGGAAATTATTTATAATTAATAATTACGTTCCACCAGTAGCATTAAAAAATTTCAATGGGCAGTCCTAATAACAGTAAAATTGCTTTCATATGGTGACATAATCAAATCTATACATTTTTCGCTTTTGAAACTTACCCTTGAAAAAGAAAATCACAACACATTTTCAACTGACGTGTAAAACAAAAACTCTTTTAAAAGACACCGTTTGAAGGAATAACTGTCCAGTCTTACCATAAAATACGGCAATAAACTAAATAGCTTTAAGTTTGACGTCTATCAACGA
The DNA here is from genome assembly GCA_022651775.1 of Drusus annulatus. NCBI lineage: Eukaryota > Metazoa > Arthropoda > Insecta > Trichoptera > Limnephilidae > Drusus > Drusus annulatus. Next base: position 173,581 of record JAGWCC010000749.1, read on the forward strand.
AATGGAACAGAAATACAGAGGTTAAGGGTTATCAATGTAACTATTTTTTTAAATTATTAATTTGCAAGTTAACAGAAAAACTGAGTAATTAGATTTCAAATTAAACACATATTTGAATTTCTGCTATTAAAATGAGGGATTTACTTTACGGATGCAATATCAAACTGAAATATTTATAAAAAGGAAATCTCAAACAATATTTCATTTTTTTCTTTGTCGTATTTTTAGGCACAAAACAGGCAAAAAATATTACTATTATTAAATAAATTAAGGAATGCCGAGATGTTTGAAATTTTTTTCACATTTGACATCTTCATTATTTAACGATTAGTGCCATTTTGTTTTTTTGATATTTTAGTAGTCCCTATTAAACGTCTATCCTAGGCCCGTTTCAGTATTTTAGTCAATTGTGATCAGCAGACAAATATAACAACATCACAGCGGTTATGTTTTTGTGGTTTTCAGCTGTACACAATTTGTTCAAAAGCTGAAATGGAGTGACAATCGACGTTTAACGGAGACCGTTCAAATACCAAAAAGAGAAAATGGCACTAATCATTTAATTAAGTGTAATGAAAGTTTGAAATTCACTCAACCAATGAGTTATGGCATTTTATAACAGCATTAGTATATACATATACAAAGTGGAAAAGTAATTGGTAGTACATAATCACATCATAATCGGACAGGTTTCATAATTTCGCCTCTTTATGAATGATTAAATTTTTTTACATTAGTCTTTAAATTTTACAGTTCTGAAGAAGTCAGTTTTAAGGTTTACTTTAGGCGATTTAGATTTACTTATGACAATCTGATTCATCTGAATGTTTGAATTTGTTTGTCGGAATGAAAAGTATGTTTAAATACATACATACAAATTCGATAAAGCAAAGAATAGGAAATAATATTGGAGATAGTCAATGTATTGGTACTTAAAAACATCAATAATTAAAGTATTATAAGGTGATGATTCTTAAAATGTAAATCGATATCCTGCCTTGATGAAAAAGGTCTCAGGTACCTGTGGAGCCAAGTTGTGGAACCAGGAGACATATCCAAATACCCAATAATAAAAATTATTAAAGGGACTGACTGAACTACTGCTAAAGGAACAAGGGGAACCGTGGGAGATAACACAATGGGCCTATGGCCTGAGTGCTTACTGGAGCTATACAGACGCAATCAGTCAACTAATTTTCAGTTTAATAATCAGTTTTGATAGATCGTAGACAACTAGATTGCACATTATAATAGCACCAATAAAAATTTACACAAATTAAATAAGCATCAGGTTATGAAGAAGAAATCAGTCAGCATATTTGTACGTGCTTGCACAAATGCTAGCTCAACACTCTGATCACTGTATAGACCATATCTTAATTAGAAAAGCAATAATATTTACTTACAACTGCGCTTGTAAATCTTTTAGGTGTTCCAATTCTTCTCTCATAGATGCCACCTGCGTGTCTAATCGGGCCAAATCTTGTGCTAGAATAAAATTTAAAATATTAATACGTAGTATTAATCACTGAACATGTCTATTTATATCCCTGGATGTGTGATTTATACCGATATCGTCAATTCACATAAGACCTTTTGACTCCTAGGCCCCAGATAGTCAGTGAAATTGACTATCTGTTCAAGAAAGAATTTCAATATTTTAAAATGTTTTATTATTTTCACGCGGTATAAAGGAACTTAACCTTGCATCGGACACAGCAGACACACCTACAATAATGAATTGGCTGAAATATGTATTAATTCTTGGCTAATTTATATAGCGCCATTTTTGTGAAATATCACCTCAAGGGCGCTTATGTCAATGAGGAGAAAAGGCTCAAATATGCACTAACGTCCAAAAAGGCTTGAATACGCATTATGCAAATGCATATAATCCGATCTAATAAACCTTGTCTTCTTTAAATATGATTAAATGTAAATTTATGAAACCGACGGCACGCCGTGTATCACCTTGTGACAATACCCACTAAAACCAACATCATATCAAACATAGTCAATCAATCATCAAATCAAACATTATCGTTTGCTTTATCCGAACATGTAATTGTTTATCCATTTGACAAATAACCTCTCGTAGATTCTTCATATTTTTTCATTTGATTTAGATTGATGTGCAAAGCTTGATTTCCAAGTATTGATTAACATTATTTATATCAAACAATTAAAAACAAAATATGGTTTCTCGCCTGACATATAAACAGATATCTTAAAACTTTCTATCTCATGGTAAAAACTGTGTTGCTAGCTTTAAATATTTGCATGGACATATGAATTCCAGGTAGAACATTTCATAATAACATCCAGATTTTTCGCTATTTAGTAAAGATTTAATTTGCTTTAGAATGTAAAAAAACCCCCTCTAAGTTCAACTAGTAAACAAATAATATAATGACATATACACAAGCATAATTTCAATAATTTAAAAAAGGTGTGTATGTCCAACATCAAGTTTACTAAATTCGATTGGACTGTAAAAGTGGTTGGACTGTGAACTGTTGTAACGTCATTTCTTACAGATTAGGTGCAAGTGTTTTGAGACAAATACTTAATGTGAGATTGTCTTCAAACCATTTCAAAACACACACATTTATCAATTAAATATTGCATTTCAAAATAAATACCATTCAATGGGAATCAAACCTGCAACTTCCAGATTAAGATTAAATTATTAATTAGAGTCAAGAATTGTACCTTTTAATAATACACTTTGGCTTTGTAAGCTAACCAATATTTATGCAACTGAGACAAGAATGATATTTTCACAAATACAAATCTTGAACGAACTTACCCAAAACTACGCGTCTTCTGTCATTATAGATCTGTTCAATCAAGAACATGCCCGCTGCTCCTATTAAGCCCATCAAAGCGGCCCCTAAAACCCCCCTGGGGGTAAATAATCCATTGGTAACCCCGCTCATTTTCAATATTCACGAGTACTAAACTAAATGAAACTAATTCAAATCACATCCGCCTTACATTTACACCTCGAAACTAACAAACAACCAAAGGGCAAAGTGTAACAACAGAAAACAAATATTCAACTAGAATCCCGCGACTATATTCCTCGTATTTACAGCAGTCAACGTCAGCGTCTTTAGCAAGTCAATCAAACTATGATCGCTCAAGTGATCGACATTATAAAAACAATATCAAAGAGCACGATTTGAACGACGATCAAGGTGATATTGTCAAAAACATTGCATTTGCGATTGTATTAGAAAGCTGACAGTTGTATAACCTAATTTATTTGTCTATGGACATAAATACCTGTCTTCAGTTCATCATGATCGTGGGTCAATAACCTATGCCCTTCATATGAAACTTGAAGACAAATTAAGTAATGGTCACTTTTATTTTTATTGATACAAAATTAATACTAATTAAAAATATATGTAACAGCAAACGAAACAAAAAAAAAATGCGACTGACACTCGAACTATGTACTTTTACTCTATCCGATAGTAATCCAAATAATATTTTAATAATTACATTTGTAAAGCACCGTTTTTTTTAAATAACCTCCCAAGGGTGCTACTAGTAACGTCCACTGTGCACAGTGAAATTCACTGTATTACCAAAACCGATTTAAATACTGCTATTTTAATCTAATTAAAAAAAATATATATATATATATTCATGTTTCTTTTCCGATACTGGTATTTATCTTTATCGTCGTATGCAAAGTTCTATTCGAACACTATTTCAAACGTAGAATGCTTAGTATATAGAATTTTTATTTACGAAAGATCTTTTACCTTTTTCCAAAGTCTAAAAATAATATCCTTACATGAAATGATAATGTCTCACAAAACAGTAACAGTTTCAAACCTCATTTTCATAACTAGCCCGTTAAAACCCAAATTCAACTATACAGAATTATCTATTGCACAAATGTTCGAATTCTGGACTCTTATACTTTATTTGAAAAATTTAAACTGATAAGGGCTCTCAATTTTTCCAAATGTTTTTTTCTATGGCGAAATTCCTATTCTGCGCGCCTCTAAGTCAGTGTTGCCAACTTAACTCATTGACAGCTAGTTTAGCTATAAATTTAAGGTTTAAAAAATGATTTAGCTTCTTAACTCTTTTTTCAGAGATTTTAACTTTTTCACACACGAGTTCACTATCAGCAGATAGTTAAAATAGTTCAATTATTGATCACAAATGCATTAAAACGGTTAAAATAAAGAGTCACACCTCCGATGTTCGCAGTGAATATTTTTGCAAACGTCGCGTCACTGCAATAGTTAAAATAAACTGATTTGAGATTTTTTCAATATCCTGAAAAAATATATCATTATTTGGAACGTCATTGTACCAAGCACAATCAAGTTTCAAAATATTAATATCTGAAATTGGGTATTACTGCGGTTCCAGCTACTGAATAGCCAGGAACCGGTTATTAATCCAGTTATTTTTGGAACCGGTTCCTGGTGCAGGAAAGGTTATAAAAAGAAGAATTTTAACCCATGTTTATATTATCAAGAAAGGATGGCGACGTTCTCATGGTAGCCGATACGGGCAGTGGAAAAACCAGCGCTTTCTGTCTGCCGATCCTGCAAATCGTTTGGGAAACTCAAAAGACCTGAACAAACTTCTCCGTTTTGGACGTTTCTTTGATCGTGAAGAAGCCCTGGCAGTGATGAATCCAGATGGTTTGAAGTGCCAATCTCGAGAAATTAAAAAGTAGCATGGAGGGATGGCTACAAAGGGAGTTTTAGGAAAGGGATGTTACTTATGAGGTCACCGTAACAGACAAAGGCTTTTGTATAGTAGGATGGTTCACGCAAAGTGTAAGTTTTTGCACCTTTTGTTATACAATGACTCAATATTGCACAATTATTACTAGCAACAATACTTTTTATATAAATGCCCAGTGGCGTGCACAGATTTTTTGATCAGGGTAGGCAGTAGGAAAAGCAGATTAATTGATAATAAAGATAAGTACCAAAAGATGTCACTGATAGTTATTGCATTTGTTCTGTAAAAGTACTGCCTAGATAACTAAATATACTAATACAAACGAGCCACTTGAATGCGCACACAGCATACATGCATACATATTTTGTGTAATTTAATGAACAAAGAATAATTTTCTCTGATGTTGGCGTTTGTAGTTACTGCTTTTGACACATTATAGTAGGACAGTCGGTGGGGCGCTAGTGGCCGTGCAATTGCAGTCTAGATTTATTTTTTACAATAATTTTGTATCCAATATAATTCATAATCCAATGTTTTTCGTATTCTTATGCGACTACAGCAAGGTAGGCAGTGCTTATTTATTTTTATACTAACGGTCCATTGTCCAATTTAAAAAAAAATACACAACACGAAATTGGAAAAAAGAGCAACAGAGAAAGAACAGCACACACATAATATTTGAAGCAATGGCAATAATATACATTTTTGGAACATTCAAGTCAAAGTCTTATGTGCTTATATGGAGTGCACGCCTCTGTTACTTTCTGTATCTTTATTGTATGGTGCATATCTAGATTGATTAAATAAAATGTTAATGCAGCACGCTGTTTAAAACACATTTTTGTATTATTTTCAGGCATCTTGCGATTCGGGAACATGTTGCTTCGGGTTTGGATTTGGTTGAACTGGAAATAAATTCAACGCTAAGCAGTTTGATGACTATAGTGAAGTCTTTGGAATACACCACGGTTTGCTCAAAATTTCATAGTGAACTTTAAAAGCTTTACACTTCATTGTAATACTGATTATTAGAAGAATATTAAAATAGAAAAAGGCGCAGAAAATAAAAAAAAGATTAGGTTGTGACCGAGATTCGAATAACCTTCACACTTTCCGTTGTAAGTTACTAAAATATAATATATTATGCTAAATAACAGTAAAAATACTATGCAGTATCTAACATTAAATTAAATTACATAAATCTCTGTAAATTTAGAAATAATTGAAGTTGAATCAAAAGTGGTATGAATGTTTTATTTTATTCTTATAGTTACATAATATTGTTTTTTTGAAATCGTAACTAGGTATGTACATATTTTGAAACCAGAAATCTGTTTTCAAAAGCAGCGAAAACCCATGAAATTTGAACACCTTTTTAGTTTGAAATTTCTAGGTCAATGCAACTTTTTTCAGTTAGAAATGATGTATATCATGAGATATGGAGCTTTGAAATATTTATTTTACTGTTAAAAAAAGACAACATGCCACATTGTTTGTTCCATGCTTTCCAATAAAATTAATGTTCAATGAGAAAAAATAGTGTTTGAACTCTGGCAAAGCCAGGTTGAAACTATTAGTAGAATAGAAAAGGGAAGTTTTCATGTAATTTAATTTATATTCATGGTTTCATTGGTGAAACTTTTATCATGATTCTTTGTTAGTTGGTATAATTTAATTTATTTGTATTATAGGGTGCCTTTTAAACCTGGACCCCGGGAAAATAAAATTCACAAAGAACAGCATAGATCTGGGAGTAGCATTCTGCAGAATGCGGAGATGTCCTTCAACTTTGGCGCAACTCCATTAAAGGTATACAAACCAAACGTAATTTAATAACAATTCTGCAAATATTACAGAAATGTATAATCAATTGAATTCAGCGAGACCCTGCCCGGGGCTGTAGAGTATTTCGGTATATTTGTTTCAAAACTGTTTTAAAATTTTTTGTTATTTGAAAAGCCACACAATCAAATGAAACAGTAATGTAATAATATATATATGTAATTGTAAATAATAAATAAATAAAAATAAAAGTATGCACAGCTTCTAATTACACTTGGGTAATACCAACGGTGCCATTATGGCAAAACTGCTGAAAATAACTTGAATCCTTTTGGATTTACCTACAAACCCTTTTTGCCCGTAACGAAAATCACTACAATGTGACCAGCTATAGAATTAATGAGCAGGCGACTTTAACATAATATGCAAAAGTTTGAGAAGCATTCATCCAAACGATCGATGTACTGACAAATTACTTTTTTCAAATGTGAAAACCGCCCAAGAGTCCCAACTGCTCCTTACCGTCTAGAGTCAGCAGGATTATAGCATCCCCGATAGGAGTATTTTGTGAGGCTGAAGGTAGCGTGGAGAGGAAGGAGATGAGAAAGAGGAAGGTAGGGAAATACCTGGCTATTCAGATCTGGTCACCAAACACGGCTAAAGCCATTTCAATCAATGTTCTAATTCTGAACGATGGTCTTTTTTCATCAGGGCGATACTTAAAGTATCTACCACTCTGAAACATGTTGCAAATATATTATTTTATATTGATTAAATGTGAATTAAAGAAAAAATATTTGCGCATGCTGGGATTTAAACCCCCGACCTCTGCATTCGTAGTTGAATGTCTTAACCACTCGACCACAGAGGCCTCAGCACCGCTCCAAACTATTGATGTACTGACATGGGGTTCTACTTTAATCTGGCTTAAAACTATTGAATTTTAACAACTGAAATAAAATAACAACTATGTATTTAACTTTTATCAAGTAGTTGTTTAAAACAAACCGGTTGGTGGGTTGCAGCGCCGGATCCACCATACGTTCAAACTGTGCAAAAAATAGGCGCCATCTCTGAACGGGCGCCGTGAAAATAAACATCTTATTTAAATTTATTTAAAATATTCCCAATTATATCAAAATTTCTTTGCCAGCCAAGTCCTCTATCATTGCACAAGCAAATTTTCCCGCTTATATATAAAACTATGCTATTTAACTTATAAACTATTTATGAATAACAAACCGGTTAGTTGGTTGAATGGTCCAAAGCATCAGGTTTCCACTCAAAGGGCCGGTTCCACGACATATCGCTCCCTGTGCAGTACGTACTGATTGCGCCCTCCCCACAGTTAAAAAAAATAGATTCAAAATTCTTACGAAAAAAATGTTTCATCAACATGTCTAAAGTAAATTTAATAATATTCCATCATCAAGACATGAGCGGGGAAAAGCTTTTCCAAGTGACCTGGCGATAGCTATCACACTCACTTTTTAAAAAAGAGAATAGCCAAGAGCCCTATACTCTCTGAATCTATTTTATATTAATTTAAGCCCACATTTATGACATTAAAAATCGACCTCGCATGTCTTTGGCAGACATAAGGGATCAATTGGTTGAATGGTCCAATGCATTGGGTTCTCACATTGGTATTTGGAGTTCAATGCTTTGCTAGCCAAGTCTTATATATAACTATGCTATTCAACTTATCAACTAGTTATGAATAACAAACCGGTTGGTTAGTTGAATGGTTCAATGCATTGGGTTCCCGCGTTGGTATTTGGAGTTCAATGCTTTGCTAGCCAAGTCTTATATATAACTATGCTATTCAACTTATCAACTAGTTATGAATAAAAAACCGGTTGGTTAGTTGAATGGTCCAATGCATTGGGTTCCCGCGTTGGCATTTGGAGTCTTCTGGGGTCTTCTCTTGGGGTCTTAAGCCAAGTCTTATATATAACTATGGTATTTAACTTATCAACTAGTAATGAATAACAAACCGGTTGGTTGGTTGAATAGTCCAATGCGCCGGGTTAACCTGTCAAGAAAATTTATACTTTAATCTTTTTGGCTTCCGTTGACGATGTTTAGCTTATTGATTTATTTAGATGACAAAGGTTACTTTTATGAACTTTCACTGTTTCATGATGTTTTTTTTTAATTTTTTACAAAAACTCCACACAGGAGGCCTTGAGGGAAATAATTTCTCTCAAGGCCCATGTCATCTTTGGGGATGCTGTGTGGAGGGTTTTTTTGAGGAAAGGAAGGAGTGAACTTGGGTCTTGAAGAGACCCATGTTGAAGAAGGGAGGAAACACAGAGGCCGGCAAATCGTTCCATAGCCGAGCTGTTGAACATAAGAACGAGTCGTAAAAGCGACCCGTTCTCATGTATTGTTTCCTATGACATTGTCTTTTATATGATACACACCAAATTGTGCGCAGACGGATTGACACAGAGAGGCTGGCTTTTAGCAGGTTGAGGTGTTTCAAACTGTTACATTCGTGCATTGTCACAATTTACCGATTAGTGCCACTTTAATCATGATTGTCCATAAAACAAAAATGATGTTTTTTTTTTAATTATCTTATTTATGTCAAATGTGTGAATTATTATAATTATTTTTTTCACCGCGGTATTTTGGTGAAATAGAGGATTAACTCCTAGTCGCAACTCAACAGATCGATAGAGACATGAGCAGAGAATATGAGGAAAGAAGCAAACGACTGGATCTGGTTACGAGGTAATGCAGTGTCATAATAACTATTCAATAATATTTATATTCTTCTATTTTGTTTACGATTGAATCCCAATGTTCTAGTTTTTTTTTTTTTTTTTGATTAATTCCACACAAGAGGCCTTGAGGGAAATAATTTCATAATAAATCCATAATTGTCATCTTTGGGGATGCTGTGCGGCGAGTCTTCTTGAAGAAAGAAAGTAGTGAACCTGAATCTTGAAGATGCCTATGTTATAGAGGGGAGGAAACACAGAGGCTGGTAAATTGTTCCACAGCCGAGCTGTTGAACACAAGAAAGATTTGTAGAAGCCACCCATTCTCATGTATTGAATGTCAACCATGTACAAATGATGGCCACGCGTTTAGCGAGTTTCCCGACTATGCACCAGTGCCAAAGGGATCAATGACACAAGTTCCTCGGAGCATCTTCCATTGAAATATCAGTATAACAAGGACAGCCGTCTGTACTCCAAAGATTGCAATCCGTTTGTTAAGATATGAGAATCTATCAAACGGACCGCCCGTTTTTGCACGGAGTCAAAGGTTTTTTTCAGGCATTTAGAGGCTCTAGACCAGAGGCGGCTGCCAAATTCAACAGTGGGGCGCACTTGCGATTTGTACAAGGTCAGCAGTTGTTTACTATTGAAGTACTCCAACTTCTGAGAGACTAACCTTACTCTGGCTTCGACGGAGTCTATGATTCCAGGCCTGAAGAAATCTGATAGTTTGGGATGTAAAAAGTCATCCAGCTAACATTTAAGAGCAGTATATTTTGTAAAAGAGATATATTTGTGATCGTTGGATTGAGGGTGGAAAATATGATGGAGTGAGGTCAGGAGAAGAAGTCAAATGCAGGAATGACCTTTCTCCAATACTCTCGAATAGCTTATTTTAAAATGTTATCAGCCCAATAATGCTCTGGACTTAGCCCATTCCTCGGTTAAACTCAAACAAATGAGGAACTAACAAAACTAGTAGCTGTTTTATAAATCAATAGTTTTTGACATCCTTAACTGCACAGATGTCGACACGTTTTAGTCCTGGGTGTTGGTGTCTACAAAAGAATGAAGATGAATCCACAAAGAGGTCTAGTAAGAAGATATATAACCAAAAGATAATTCAGTTTAATAAATGCATACGGGACATAATCAAATAACAAGGTTAATTGTTAACTCCCTACCACTGCTGTGCGGTACAGATCTAAGATAATTATGTTATTTATTTGTCTCTATTTTTATTTATACACAGTATCGTTGTGTTTCTTTTTATTTTTTCTTGTTTATATTAATCATCTTGGGTTACATTCTATGATGTATTATTTATTATACAGTCCAAATCACGCATAATATTGTTCACGATGTATACACTCTTACACCTTTTTTGTTTATTTCGCGCTAATGCTAAAACAATAGGTGCATACTCAGTGAGTGTTGAGACTGCATTGCGTTGGATAATATTCGTTCAGATTCATAATAATATTAATCCCCTGTTGAAACAGTTGAATCGTTTAAGCCATTGGGGCTGTTATTTTTCAACACAACAGCTATATATTGCTGGTTACCAGTAAATTTGCTTGACGCTGGGCGCTACATATCGGCCATTTCGAATATGAAAATCCACAGAGACGTCTAGTAGTGAGGTATACAAGCAAAAGATGATTCAAAATTATGCATAATATCATTCACAAAGTATACACTCTTAAATCTTTTTGTTTTTTGGCACTAAAGCTAAAATAACACGTACATACTCAGCAAGTGTCGACTGTTGAGACTGCGTTGCATTGAATAATATTCGTATGTAGCTATTGATATCCAACTGTTAGTGCAAAATTTCATCAATAGCGTTGGATGTTAACGGCATCTAGCTGTTATTTCCAATGGCTGGTTATATTTTGATACAGTACCAAATACAGATGTCAGGCAGTTGGGTGATCTGGAAGCGCAAGCCCAATTCTACTACCTGAAGGCTCATCACAAAACAGCTACGTAAACTAAAGTGAAATCCCCTCAATCTCTCTTTAGGAGTATCCGTAACAAATTGACCATGAAACCCGATTTTAAGAAATCGATTGAAATTATTGATGATATTGAAATCTATTATCCTGAGGAAAACATACAACTAATGTCTTATAAATTATATTCAAAACATTACTATTGATGACTTGACCTGTTCTATTGTTGTCGGTAACCAACTCTGATTTCTGTACTAATTATAAACAAAACTATGCGTGTAATTGTGTTTTTCTTAACCTTATAGCTGAATTAAAAATGAACTTGTGTATTCTGTTATTTAATTCCCCCTATTATAACAATCTTTCTTTGGATGGTTTAAATCTACTAGTAATTACTATCTGGCTTATTTGTGATTTCAGTTTATATGTGATTTCTGGGTTATTTCAAAATTAATCATTTATATAAAACTATTTATTCAAAATGATTGTTGTAAATATTACAATATTTCTGATTGGATAGATGGATTATCGATGGTTTCGACTATGCTCATCACTAAATCAAACTCTAAAATCATAGATAAGTTAATTTGCATATTTTTTACGTATGGTTGATATCTAAATCATTGTGGCTGCTGGCTTCGCTTCTTTAGTTTTTTTTTTAAATTAAGCCAAAAGCGTTTAGTTCTCCATTAATGGAGTCAAAATAGTGGTTAAGTCTACTTCCCTAACTGGGCAAATTGATATACAAGTTTCTTTCTTATTATTGTTTTAACATTTCCATTTAATTTATTAATAAAAAAAATAGCCACACCTTTTAACCCAATGGTGAACCTTGAAACCTAAAAACCTCTAAATTAAAGAAAAAATCACTCACTACTTCGATGATTCCCTTCGACTGTCAGGACTTTCGAAGTAGCTAGAAGCACTGATAATCCAATCTCAATAATTCACTTTACTCGTATCACAGAAGCGTATCTAATTATTATTTTAAAAATTACGACACTTTTATAATTATTTTATTTTTGAAACTATTTATTAATTAATACCTAATTTACGGTTTGAATGAAGGCACTTGTAAGAGGAAAATAAATCTCACAACTATGAGAAATGAACGTTCATCAGAATTAATATCAATAATAACTTAAATCAACTTTCACAAAAAAAAATGTTTACAGAGTGAATTCGAGATATTGTGTAATTTCCCGGCGGCGGAATTTAGATGCTAATCAACATTGCATTCGAATCAAAATAATTCACGAAAAAACGTATCTTATTATTTTTTTTAAAACACTGATAACTACTCGTATATGCACTTTTAGGATTATTTTAAAAAAAAAAAACACTATTTCGCTTATTAATACACAATTCACTATTTAAATCAAAACACTTGCAGGAGGAAAATAAATATGAGAACTTTTAATAAAATATTGTTAATCACGATTTCAAAATATTATGCAATGTTGCCGGCGGCACACTTTGGATATTAATCGACATTGCAATAATCATTTTATCAACTTTAAACCGAAAATTTGAATCGGACAACCAATTGGCGACCGACCGACCTCGCCAATGGTAAAATTAAAACTGACGCTAGCTCGAACTGGCTACACGCTGTACACTTCATGGCAAATAGTTCACGCAGGTAAAGGTACGCATGCTAAAAAAAAATAGTAATGGACATCCTAAAATTTTATGATAGTATTATTTTTTTTCCGATAAGTGGAAGAATCAGACCTTTATAAATATAATACAAATTAAAATGATCTTATTTAATATAGAAAAATAAGATTAAAGTTAATTGATATTCCGTAAGAATACAGACTTGCGATAATTATTTTGCTATAAAACTAAAAGAAAGTTAGGATTTTTTTACTGTCTGAAGTTTTCAGACTGTATTGATATAAAAATGGTTGATATCTGAGACCGGTGAGGAACTGGTTACTCATACAATTACTTTAGGAACCGGCTCTTTTAAATATTTTTATTTTATGCTGGGAAAAGGTTGCTACCGATATTCTGGAAAAAAGTAAGTGTCAGATAATTCTAGTTAGCGATGGGAAAAGCTTCACAGATTTGTGAATGCTTCACGAATTGATGCTTCTTCAAAATGAACCCTTCACGATGAACCCTTCAATTGAAGTAACATATTAGCGTTGTGACTAGCGTTGTGACAGTTTTGAAAGAACTGTTTCAAAGAAGTACTTCTTTTGACAGCAGTCCCAACTTCATTCATTTTTCATTGAACAAATACTTCAATTGAAGTTGGTTAAGTTGGTACTTCCGATTGAACAATCTATGGCATTTACTTCGAACTTCAATTTTCATTCGT